>JAAXCT010000476.1:0-485175 GCA_012490785.1 Eragrostis nindensis | reverse complement strand
AGTTCTACGTAGGAGTATAATATAATTCTTTCCCAGCAAGGTGTATGTATAAGCTTTGATTGTCAATGTATATCATTTTCACATTATCAACCTTATCTGAAGATAAGTAATCCTAGAACCTCAATGCATTTTTACTATGTGCGTTACTGTTTTTTATTCACGTAATAAACCTTTAAAAGCTTACAAAGCAACAACAATTTTATTTAATTACTTTCTTAACCCTCTATGTAAGTCAAAACTCATAGTTTTTTTAAATAAAACTCTAGTTTTTATTTTAAGATAAATGGAAACTCTACGCAGGCCCAGCCACCACGGCATTTTATTCATGGGTCCCACCAGGCACATTGTTCTCATCCTTTTCGTTTCGCCTTCTCTCCCCACCCCATTCTCTTCCTGCGCTCGAAGAAATCCATGAAATTGCCACTCAACAACGATCAATTTCAGAACCAATAACAATCGCCAGAATCGTCAACAAGCCATCAACCCATTTTCGGCATCTTCAGCACCTCTCATGCAAGGAGTGAACAGATCGGCGTTGCTCCCTCACCCTTTCTATCCTCGATGCGCTGGCCGTATTCCATCGGATTCCAAGCTAGGGGGCAGCCGCCGCCGCTACAATGGCTGCGTACGGTCTAATTCTAGCCCGACGGGGCTATCCGATCGCTGCATCACCCGGAACTGATCGTTGTCGACCATGGCATCATCTTGGCAACACCCGCCGTCCTGTAGCTTCCGAGGAAAAGCCATCGTCGTCGCCCTCCTTCAATGGATGCAGGTGTAGAAGACACGATCTGGGGATTCACCGCTATCTGCTGTGGATCAGGCCGAGGAAAATGAAGGACGCCGAGGGTGAACGGCTGGGGGAGGAGCATCGCTGTGTTTTTCTCTTTCGTTTTTTTTTTCTGTTTGAGAGGTTGGGTTGGGTGACGGGAGAAGTCGCTGCAGCTGGTGGCTGTGCGCAGTCGCCTGGCGACTGCGGGCCCACATGTCGGCGCCAAACTGAGCCGGCCACAGAGCCACGACCACCACAAACAAGTCACCAACCCAGAATTTTAAGTATGGTAAGATACGAACCACGGTTTTGGGCCGGATGACAGCAGTGGCGGATTGGTGCGCAAGCCACCCGCGCAGGCTTGTTTCTAGTGACTGTCGGGCCTGAGGTGATTCCGCCCGCCACTGATGACTTGCTTCAGTACATGATGTTCGCTGATGTCAGCCTGTCCGTCACTGCTAGACGCTACAGTAGATGGCACTAGGCTAGCAGTGACGTATCTCAAGGTGTGCGCTACTACTATAAATTTTGTACTGTCATATGTTTTGTACTAGTGACTCTGTTGTGTTGGTAATACCAGCGTACTCGTTTGCTTTCAAATAAA
Organism: Eragrostis nindensis; assembly: GCA_012490785.1. Lineage (NCBI taxonomy): Eukaryota > Viridiplantae > Streptophyta > Magnoliopsida > Poales > Poaceae > Eragrostis > Eragrostis nindensis. Next base: position 483,799 of record JAAXCT010000476.1, on the reverse strand, counting down.
GTAGGGAAACCATGTTCTAAAACGATCTCAATTCTCTGGAGCCACCATAGTACATGTTTTTTTGTGCGTGTCCCTTAAAGAGTCCAAACATAATGAAAAAGACTGTTGGTCGTTCAGTTTCGGCATCAGCCAGCACGTGATATCTGTGTCGACACTTGTGATTCCCAAGAGAACCTCTCGTAAAGTCGAAATGCAGCCCTGATCCATCTGCGCATATAATTAAGCTGTAGCTTCCTTTGATTGCTCCTGTCGACGAGTGGGCGGTTTCACGTCCAGAATCAACATAGCGGACTCACCAACCGGTCTGTACCACTGTCCGATGAACATTTGTGTCTCATTGAAGTTGATTCGTATTTACTGTATATATCTACTTTACATATATAGCTTGGTAGAAAAAAAAAAAATGAAGTTCTGATAGAGTCGAGAGTTGGCCCGATCCAAGAAAAGCTGTCTTGTTCCTCTTTGCCCTGTGAATGTAAAATGAATAATTATCTAATGGTGATGTGTCAAGTCGTATATGATACAGTGTTTTTTTTATTTTTGAAAGGAACAGGAGAGGCTAGTGCCTCTACTGGTTAATATATTATAAATCGAAAGAAAAAGTATCATACAAATCTCATGGAGGGTAAAAGAGAAAAGGAAAAAAGAAAGCGCAAAAGATTACAGATTTTCTATAAATTGGGTTAAACTGAGGCAAATATTTTCCCTTTGCACGATGGACAACCATCTGCATCTCTGTCCTGAAAATTTTTTTTTAGAATAGGGAATATATTTCAATATTCCAGCCTCTGCATCGAGTGATGCATGTAGCTGTTCATGAAACTTATTACATAATCCAAAACCAAACTCGACAAGAGAACATAAAAACAATTAAAGTCGCCATATGTCTAAACCGCACCCAGTCTATTGCTAAAGCACCAACCATTTTTCAAAAAGTCTCCATAGCAGTGGTCTCAAGCACACGACACCCCCATGTAAATTGAGGGCGGTCCTCTTCCTTCTGCAAGAGTGCCCAGAACCGAATCCAGTAGGTCCCTCTGAAGATCACCTGCAAAGGAGTAAAAGCTCGTGTATTGTTAAAAACAACATCATTCCTGCATCTCCAAATTGCCCAACATAGAGTACATACTCCTACCAAGATTTTGTACTTAAGTTTCCTATCAACCCCATGAAGCCAATTCTGAAAACATGTGTTCAATACTTAAAGGAGGTTGTATGTTAAATGAAACTTGCACAATTCGCCACATTAATCTAGCAACTTGACAATCAAAGAAAAGATGTTGAATGTTTTCATTAACATTACAAAACGCACATTTTAAACTTCCCTTCCATTGTCGCTTTGCTAAATTATCCTTGGTAAGAACTACGCCTCTTATCAAATACCAAACAAATTTTTATTTTTAAGGGCAATTTTAGCTTCCAAATAATATGATTGTGAGGTACAACGTTCTGCGCGGCAAGCAACCTATACATAGATCGTACCGTGAATCTCCCATCCTGTTGCAACATCCACCGAAATGTGTCTCTTTGATCATTTAGTTGGGTATTCATAACTTTAGCCACCAGCTGCTGCCATGCTAATAAATTATTCCCAACTAAAGATCTTCTAAAAGCAACATTTAGTGGATCTGTTCTCAAACCGTTGCAACCGTTGCACTCTTCTTTCTAACAATATTATATAAACCTGGGAATTGATTTTTGAAGGGTGTATTGTCTAGCCAAGAATCCTCCCAGAATCTAATCTGAGTACCGTCACCCAAGTTAAATTTGCCAAATCTCAAGAGGTCATCTTTTACCTTCATCAGGCCAGACCAAAATGAGGATCACCCTGGCATGTATTGAACTTGTGTGATTGTTTTATGTCTCAAATATTTATTTCTAAGGAGTCTTTGCCAAACACCATCCTCGTTATCAGTTTAAAGATCCACTTACTAAGAAGACATCTATTCTGTAGATCAAGGTTTAGGATTCCCAACCCTCCTTGGTCTTTTGGTGTACATAAAATTCCCATTTTGTTAACCTATATTTCTTCTTATGTTCATCACATTGCCAAAAGAATCTCGATCTATAAAAATCTAATTTCTTTAAGATTCCTCTAGGCACTTCGAAAAAAGATAACTGAAGATAGATAGATTGCTGAGGACAGAGTTAATCAAAACCAAACGACCACCTACAGATAACATCTTTCCTTTCCACCCGCTTAATTTCTTTTGAAATCTTTCTTCTATTTCTTTCCAATCCGAGTTTCTAAGTTTCCTATGGTGCATCGGTATACCAAGGTATCTGAAAGGAAAAGATCCCATGTCACATCCAAAGATCTGAGAGTATTCACATTCAAGTTCCTTAGCCTCACCATAGCAAAATAATTCACTCTTATGAAAATTGATTTTAAGACCAAATAGCTGCTCAAATGCGCTTAGCAAGAGCTTCATATTCTTAGCCTCCTCCAAATCATTTTCCATGAAAAGAATAGTATCGTCTGCAAACTGTAGAATTGATAAACCCTCACCCTCACCAACAATGTGGTACTACTCCTCTAAATTGACCATCCTCCTTTGCACGTGCAATAAGAATGGCTAACATATCAACTACTATATTAAAAAGAATCGGAGATAAAGGGTCACCTTGTCTCACACCTTTCTTAGTTTGAAATTGTGCCCAATATCATCATTCACTTTGATACCTACACTACCTTTAGAAGTTACTTTATCTATCCAGGCACAAAACTTAGGTGAAAAACCTTTCATTCTCAACACTTGTTGTAAAAAAAGCCATTTCACCTTGTCATATGCTTTTTTGAAATCTAGTTTAAGAATTACCACCCCACTCTTCTTTTTCCTATGCATTTCATGAATTGTCTCATGTAGGACTACAACTCCTTCTAAAATATATCTACCTGGTAAGAAAGCAGTCTGTGAAGGCCTAATTACTTTTTGAGCTATTACTGTAATGCGATTTGTGAGGACCTTCGTAAAGATTTTAAAACTCACATTTAACAAGCAAATAGGCCTATACTGTTGGATCATAGTTGCTTCAGCCTTCTTAGGGAGAAGGTTATTACTCCAAAATTGAGATTATGAAGTGGTAAATTTCCTTTATGGAATTCATCAAAAAGCTCGACCAGATCAGACTTAATTATTTCCCAAAAATTCTGATAGAACTCAGCTGGGAAACCATCCGGACCCGGAGCTTTATTGTTTTCCATTTGGAAAATAGCTTCTTTATCTCTTTCTCATCTCTTTCTCACTAAAAGGGCTGCCAGCAATTCATTTTCATTGTCCGAGACCTGAGGAATGTCCTCCGTGTTAGTCTCATCTAACTGAAAATGATTGCTGTCGGGTGATCCAAAAAGCTTCTTATAAAAATTAGTGATGTAAGTCTTAAGATTATCATTTCCAACTATAACACCCTCGTCCTGTTCTAACTGATAAATTCTAGATTTACGGTGTCTGCCATTTGCCAAGAGCTGAAAGTACTTAGTATTGTTATCGCCTTTTAGCAACATCGTTGCTTTGGATCGTTGAAGCCAATATAGCTCCTCTTCCCTAAGCAACTTAGTTAGCTCAGCGTTTAGGCAATGCTTGTACTCTAATTCTTGTTGTGTTAACAAGCATGACTTCGCTTTCCTATCCAGAACATCTAAATTATGAAGCAAAACTTTTTCTTATTCCTATTTTCTCCTACCAAATTTTTAGCCCAACCTTTAAGATAGCGGCGAAGTGTTCTTTTTTTATTTTGCCACTTCTGCATTGGCGAAGATCCACGAGTTTCTTTCTGCCACACCTTTGTTACCATATCATGGAATCCATCTTTAGTTAGCCAACCCAATTCAAATTTGAATAAAGAGTTGTTGCCTCTATGAGATGCACTTCCAGTGTCTAACAGTAAGGGTGTGTGATCAGAAATATCTCTAGTGAGTGCCTCAACAGTAGAAAGTGGAAATTTCTGTTCCCAATCTGTACTAACAAGAACTCTATCTAACTTTTCGTAAGTAGGAACTTCAGCCGAACTAGCCCACGTAAACTTACGCCCTGACAATTCAAGCTCTCTTAAATTTAAAGATTCAATACAGGCATTGAAAAGCAAAGGCCATCTACTGTCAAATCTATCATTACTCTTTTCTGTCGGATTTCTAATTATATTAAAGTCGCCCCCTACCATCAACGGACGAGTATCCATACTACAAGTGTTCACAAACTCTGTCAAAAAGCGATCTTTGTGTTCTGGTTGAGCTGCACCATACACAGCTGCTAGAACCCATTGAAAGCCATCGCATTTATTCTTTAAGTGACACTTGAGAAAAAACTCTCCATAAAAAATATTCTCTACTACAAACACAGTTAAATTTACTCCTAAAAGAATACCCCCTGATCTACCTTTTGGTGGGATCCAGTGCCAAAAAAACTCTCTTCCCCCACAGTGTTTATTTAGATTTTCATCTGAAAAATTCCTTCTTTGGGTTTCGAGTAAGGCATAAAATCGAGATCCTTTTCTATCGAAGTATCATACAAGAAGTTAAATTTAGCCAAGTCTCGAAGACCTCTGCTATTCCAAAAAACACCTCTCATTTAAAATGATTTTTTTTTGGAACTGGTCCTCTACGAGACGACTTTCCTTTAACCTCCCTCTTACCCTTTTTCTTATGTAAAGCATAAACAATAATGGGACCTGGACCATCATCGTGCATTAGCTCTTCTGTTAAATCACCACAAAGGTGACCCAGAGCCAAATGGTCGATCTCACAGTCAGAGTCCTCTAATTCTACAAGGCTATCCTCACTGGTTTTTACTGAAGGAAATTTAAATCTATCCTTTTCTATTTCCTTAATAAGCATAACAGACGACTGAATATGATTAACCTCACTACCAATTGAGATGCCTACATTCTTAATGTTGTCTGAAATATGATCATTTGAAAAAGTAAGAAAAGTATTATCATAAATTTTACCTTCAGTATCCTCTAGATTTCTCCTAGCCACTGCTCTCGAAGCCCGCTCGATGGAATCCTCATCCACCGTGTGTTGCCTACACAAGCTCCTCCGTAGCACGGTGGGTGCAACACCGACAGAGGTACTGGACTTCACTGGTGTGGACACCAAATTTTGTACCGTGCTGTCAATGTCGCCCACCATTTTTGCTTTTCCTTTCGATCCCTTCAGCTCATTTATTGCCCTCTCCAAGAGTGGGCCAAGAGCCAGAGAAGGTTCCGTCGGGTTCAGATTACCACCATCATTCACCGCCTCCAGCGCCACCTGATTCTCCACTTCCAGCACAGCTCCATGCACACAGGACGGCATAGCAACACTGTGATCGCCCACAACCGCCCTGTCAGCCAATGCGACTTGATCAGCCGCTCCGTCTGCCACAGAAACGCCACCAGTTGGTGTTGCGAACTGTGCCACCGCCTGTGCTTCATCCAGCTCCTGTCCGCACCCCCCAACACACGCTGAAAGTGTATCAGTGGCGACGATCACCCATCCGCTTGCCATCACCATCCTGTCCGCCGCCACCAGCATGCACCATCGGTGCATCAGTGGCGACGAGCACCTGTGTTGTCAGCTGCAACGCACGGTCTTCCGCCGCATGATGAACTACTGAACACATGTCACTGTGATAAACATCAATCTCCATGTATCTGTTGATTGCAGTCACGGAGACCACTCCATCATGTGTTTCCCTGACCTCCCACTCCTCATCCAGCAAGTCATCTTCCTCCAGATCATCTTCCAACTTGTCTTCTTGCATACTGCTATCGTTATTAGCATCTACAGGCTTCTGTGACTCAGAGGAACTGGTCCTAGGATCTTGAGCACTTTTCTGTTTCTTATTACTATCCTCATTGCTCTTGTCCTTTTGTTGATTAGCACGATCATCCCCATTGTTATCTGTCGTAGCAGCTTTAGGAACAGAGTTAGAGTCATGAAAAGGCTCAATTTCAAACTGTAACTCAAAGAACCTAGTGCCGATCACCACGTCCATCTGTGTAGGAACGATCGCCGGATTAAGGCAAGCAATTTTGAAACGCCCAAAAGTGTTCTTCCTAGTTGTGCTCATATCGACCCTCTGAGTAGCGCCAAACATTGACCCGATTGCAAACAACACTTCATACGTACGCAGCTGTGGTGGCAGATTAAGTACCTTCATCCAAATGAAAGCTCCTCTCCAAAATATTCTTCTTCCTCGTACATCTCAAATTTTAGAGATTTACCATCCTTAAGATCCGCGGATCCAAAATTAATGGTACGTTTCAACTCTGCTTTAGACGGGAACGGAGCAATCCAAACATTTGGAGCAAGGAGCTGAACATCCCACTCGAACTTTGCTGGAACAAGTCTCTTGAGGTGACCAATCAGTTCCTCCTCTATCAACTGCCCACCAATGACCGTGATTAAAGTAGTGATGCCATCTTTCTTAGTTGTGTGTATTGGACCATGAGGTATATGGTAGAAACCCAAATCAGGTACTGCATACCCAACTGCATATGCCATAGGGCGCTGCTTCTTCTTCACTGGACATCTAGCTGCCACATGTTCATCGCTTTCGCATATGGTACAGAACAACTCTCCATGACAGTCCTCTTTAGCATGGCCCTTGGTGCAGCAACGAAAACACCACTTATCTTTATCCTTTTTATCTTTCTTACCAGACACATTGTCTATCTCTCTTTCAGCCATCTCCATTTGAAAGTCATCTTCAGTCACATTTGTATTACTAGACTGACCAGGATCATAAGAATCAGCAGGAGGCGCTGACTGTTTGAGGAAAACAGCAGGTTGTGTAGTTGCTTTAGCATGTACTGCAGGAACCTGTTGTGTTGCCGGCACTATGACAGGTTGCTGTTGGGTTAGTGTAGGAGGACATGATCCTGTACCAGCTCCCCCTCGGACAGCACTCATATTTTGAACATTGGCCACACCATTTTGATTAGTGTTAACCTGAGGATTGGGGTGCTGCGGTCGACGTTGGCTGGCGACACCTCTCCCCCCTGTCTCCAGTGCGCGGTCACCACGACCAGGCCCTTGGTTTCTGCCTCCTCTAGAACCCCTCGTCTTGCCACGGTTCCGAGGACCACCACGAGCCGGGCCAAAACTAGGACCTCCATATCCAGGATTAAAACCTGCAGCACTATGATTGAACTGTGTACCAACAGCTCCTCCCCTCGGCATCCCATCCTGGAACCCTGCTGCCGGCTGATGCTGGACACCACCTGGGTGATTAGGAGGCACAAATTACCTCTTCCCTGATTAGGACCAAAACCTGCCGGATTATTGAAAGGGCCCCCATGCTGAGGTGGACAATTGCTGTTCCACATTTGTCCAGCCTGCATCTGTGCACCACTACCTCCTTGCATTAGAGGTTGATTTTTAAATGGACCTATGTGAGGGCCCTGCATCGGACCTCCCCAAACAGCACCTTGACCGTGGCCGTCGTTGAACGCTGGAAAATGTCCGCCTCCGCCTGCACCGCCCCCAAACGCCCCATGAAAACCGCCACTGTTACCTCCTTCGTTGAACCCGCCACCCGCCTGAGGTCTTCCACTGTTCATCGTCGACCGTCGAACAACGGCGGCGTACGTGAGGTGATCGCCGCCAGGGAGTTTCGGTAGGGTTTGTGTGGAAGATTGTTGACGATAGCAATCTGGAAGCTTTCCTTTGCGTGAAAGAAGGCGGCCCAACGCATTTGGCCAGAACCGGAACCATTCAGATCCAGTCCAAATCGTAACCTCTTTGCTCAGCCCATGACAGCCCACTTTGTTCGCTTCCGTTTGACTCAGATCCTGATTCAAAATTTGAAACGCTTCGCCTACCTCTCTCCGGCGAACTTGATCAGAACTCCGGTGATCTTTGCAGGGGATGTCTCCAATCGTCAGTGGTGGAGAATGACGCGGTGCAGGAAGAGGACCTTTCCAAGCCCCGGTATCTGCACTTTTTTTCCGCCCTTGAACCAGCGCACTGATGATCTTCCTTGCAAGAGATGCCGGCCTGTCCATGGACGCCGGAGTATTCACTGCTGTGGCCTTCGCAGTAATCACTGGATCATACAACAAGGAATCGGCTTCTTGCATCTCTTCAACTGTAAACCCAGCTTCTGTAACTCTTCCCACCAAAGATTCCACCGTCGGAGAATCAGGTGCGGATTCCGATGTAGATGGATCCACGCCGCCGGCCCAGAAACGAGCTGCATTTCCCTCAGACCGTAGTCCATCAAGAGGGTCAGCAGTTGCCCGTAAGGCGTCTCCCGGCGTGGACCGGTTGACATCGACGTCCTCCTCACCTTCTCCGATGGTGTCTTCTTGTTCTGCCTCCATCTTCTCTTCGTCAACTCCACTGGCTGCCTGCTCCGCCGCCAGCACGCCTGCCCATCGGCGATGGAGGTCGCCCACGGGGGCGATCCGCAATCGCCGGAGCCCTTCTCTCATCCTCTCATCCTCTCATCCTCTCTGTCCTGAAAATTGCCCTGCATTCGTCTCGAGTTGGATCGATGTTGTTGAAAACCCAATTGTTTCTCACTTTTCATATACTCCACGCCATAAGTACGATGACTTCCATGTAAAAAGGAACATTTAGCTGTCTCTTAAGTCTCTTGACTGTGTCAGAGGGTGAAGCAGTTGCTGAGATCTGCAAACCAATAATATTCCAACACGCTCGTGCAAAGGTGCATCTCATGAACAAATGACTTAACGTCTCTTCTCTTTGAATAATGCACAGATCACAGGTATAGGACTCCAAAACCATGTTTCTTCTGCGGAGCATCCCTCTAGTGTTCACCCGGTCATTAAGTAGCAGCCAAAAGAAAACTTTGTGCTTCATTTGGCATGAAGATTTCCATATCCATTTGATAGGTGCTGGCACATGTACATGCCCCATTAGTTGCTTGTAGGCCTTTGCGCTTGAAAAGTTTCCTGACCCCCCAGATGTAGCTTCATATATCGTTTTCTTGATTTAAATCAAAAGATTGTATCATCTCCTGCAATTCTTCATATTGTGCATGAGCTTCCTCAGTGAGTGGCATCTGGAACATCTGATGTAGAGGATTTAAATTTGCAGCACCTTGCAAAGTTATTTTGGGTTTGACAGTGAATGAGTGGAGCTCCTGAAAGTGTTGTATGAGAATAGTGTTGGCCCACATGTCTTCCCATAAAAGGACTGTTCGTCCATCTCTGACAATTACTGAAGAAATTCCTTTATATGGGTCCAGGAGCTTTGTGCCTTTTGGCACGGATTCTCTACGGATTTTGCTTTTGGATTCTCTACTAGAAGTGCCAAACGGTTCTTTTCAAAACAGATTCTAAGGAAAAAGAGGAGGAGAATCCGTTTTCATTTTGCACGCAGGAGCAGAAGCCGGAAAAACGAGCTTCTCACAGATTCTGAACTGGCAACAAGGCAGGTGGGCGGGGCCTGCTAGATAAATCACACTTATGTTCGTTAGAAAAATTCATAGATTACAAACCGAACGTCCGAATTACGAACCGATTATACCATTGCGATCGTTGCGACGAGATCTTCGAAACTAGACCACACTTGACTATATTTTGCAAACTTTTTTAAAAAAAATTTGTTCAAATTTGATCTTATTAGTAGTCATTTAACTATATTTAATTTATTTCCTACACTTAGTTTCATTTCAATATGGCACAAAGTGTCGACAAATCGAAGCTTTAATTTTAGAAGTATTGCGGTCATTTAACATGCATAATATATTTCAGAAAAAATAATCAGGAGAATCTGTTTTGCCAAACGGCCTGACTGGAGAAGCTGTTTTGACAGAGAATCCGGAATAAGCCAGAGAATCTGTTTTACATCAGAATCCAATGCAGAATCTGTTTTTTACAGAATCCGAAGCCCTGCCAAACAGGCCCAGTACATCCTTCCACCAAAAGGACCCCTTTGGTCTTCCACCATGTAGCTGTCCATTTGTATAGTAATTATTCCAGATTAAATCCACCCATGGCACATCAGCTCTATTGAAAATCTTATGCAAATATTTCATAAGTAAGGCATCATTGTGAACTGAAATCTTCCGTATCCCTAAACCACCTTCACTCTTAGGCCTAGTTACCATATCCCAAGCCGCCAGAGAAGGTTTTTTTGCATTGATATCAGATCCCTTCCAAAGACAGTGTTTCAAATATGTTTCTATTTGCTTGATCACAGTTTTATGCACTTTGATTGTACACATGAGAAACACTGGCATGGAGGTTAAGACTGTGCTCACCATTTCAAGCTTACTCCTTGAGTTAGGAAAATAGATGTAGAGATTAGTCGCCGTTCTATCTTTTGCACTATGGGCAGTAGGTCCTCCACTCTTGGCTTTGTGGTTCCTAATGGCAGGCCGAGATAGGTAAAAGGTAGGGAACCTTGCTGGCAGTTAAAAGTATACCTGCCAGAATCTGCATTCTCTTCACAGTGATGGCAATTCATGTTTTGGAACGAGCGGTTTCAGGAAGAAAGGTTTAATAGCTGAGGAACACAGCAGTGATGGCAATTCATGTTGAGACATCAGCTGCACGTTGATCACCGACATACTTAGTCCCAACGAGACTAAATTTTCCTCTTCTTCATCATCGTTGGGCACAATGGATGCTTGGTTTGTAATGTCCTATACATGTAACAAATGGCAGCATACCGTTAACACATTTTGCTCGCAGGAAAGAGGTCATCTGTTTGACCCTTGGTATGGAAAATGGCCCGAAGATGTTGTGTTAGATGATGGAATAATAGGTGATGTTGACTTTGGGGGGGGGGTGGATTTTGGGGCCAGCGTACAATCACCCGTTTTTACTGTTTTCACGCTGTTTTATTTTATTTTCATTATTTTCCAACATATATATTACATTTTATCTCCCACCGTTCATACCACGAGAGAAAATTTCTTCTTGTTTTTTTTGCAAAGATTTCCATCACAAATGGTTAAGAGAGAACAGTAGCTTTATTTGATTGAATATCTGTCACGGTTGTAAATATGTACTAGGTGATATTGACTTACGAATTGTCTAAGACAAGCTTGTAATCCTAGTCTAGTGAAAGTTACTTCGAAAGAGCGAAAGGCCCTGAAGCTTAGTGGTTACAAGAGCCTTAATAGCACATGAGGTCCTGGGTTCGACTCCCCTGTGAGCGAATTTTCTAGGATTTAACGGCTTTATGCTTTCAGTGGTAGACGACGCTCCCGTCGACAGCGAGGCGCCAGTGGTGACTTCGTCAATCTCGAGAATTTGGGCTCAGTCTTCGAAGATGCTCATAGAGGTACGGTTTGTGTACGTGTGTTCATAGGGTGAGTGTGCGTGCGTTATGAGTATCTGAGTTATACTGTGTAATCGCAAAAAAAAAAGTTACTTCGAAAGAAATTAGTTTTTTTTATGTTATATATCATGGCTGAAAGTACTTTTTACTGTGTAATGAGCCCAATAGACTCACTTCAGAACTCTCGATGACTGCACCGCGCCGGATCAATTCTAGTCTCAAAGAGAGAAGTGAGAGCAATTCTCTATCGATCAGTCCTGGCTCCTGCCACAGATAACTTCCCTTAATGTATGCTACGAGTTTTGCGCTGCGTACTACTGTACGCGAGTTAAGTCCCCACCAACAAGATGTGTGCACTGTGTCATATTTGACTTGCACAATAAATAAACCACAATGGTAAGACAATATTTTGTTCTTGTGCACCAAAAGCTTTCACCAGAGACATAACTCTTGTGCGCCATGTTAGAGTACCCCGTAGTGTTGCATCCTTCCAATAATGAGCACCCTTCTTTGAATTGCCATCCATTGGGTCAACTGAATTGTTCAACCATGCTTGGATCAGCCACTTGTTTTTTTATTAGATAATAAGAAGATTGCATTAATCTCGACTTTGGCCTTGAGAGAAGCTACACAACTACATTAGCTTTGACTTCTAAGAAAGTTACAGCCAAATGCAATCACCGGTCACCATCAGAAATGCACACACGCAACACTGATACTGGCTTACGAATTGTCATCCTCTGACCAATACTTATGCCCGCCTTTCTTTCCCTCATCTGAATCCACATCACTCCATTCTTCAATAACATGTGCTTTCTTTGTATTCTCTGCAGTAGCCACCGGAGAGGAAATTGGAGTTACCTACGCATTTCTGAACGAAAAAAAAAAATTGCAATGCGGCACGACTCGCCAAGCGGAAAGACAAGCGCCGACGCTAACCAAGATCTTGCCTGCCGCTCGCGCCGGGGGCCTCGAGAGCGCCTTTCCTCGCCGGCGGGCAAGGAAGAGGTTGTCTCTTAGGCCGGGCATGGGCGGCTGGGCAGTGCTCGTCAGATTTGAGGACTAGTTTTCTTGTGGTTAGGGTTAGGCTTAGGTGCCACTGTGGCAGGTTCGGAGAAGGAGAAGGCGGCGGGGACGTTGGCGACGACAACGGCGGCGGCAACTTCCCTAGCACAATCATGGTGGGCTCAGTGTTCAAACGGTGATGGCAAGGCAAAGGTGTCATCGCCGATCGTGAATAAGGTACTCTGGCTCCTCCTTTGTTTAGTCGTGGTTCTTTCTGACCATGGTTGTGGGCTAGTGAGAGTTTGGTTTTCGGTGACATTCATCTGGATGTTGGTTGGATTTGTGTTCTCCCACAATGAATCTAGTGAAAAGGAGGCGACGATGAGTTCGACTACAGACCCGTCGACGGCAAATTCATCGTATTTACGTGTGGAAAGTTAGCAATCTACCCTTCTTTTGCGAAATGGATAGATTTTATTTTTTCCCGTCAGAGATGAGGATGGCGGTGGTGGATGGTGAGATGGCCGTATTCGTTCAAATCGGAGTTTTCGTCCGTGCCATATCCGTCTGGGATGGTAATCCTGGATGGTGGAATTTATGGTTTTTTTTTAAGTTTCTTGTCTCCCATTAATGAAGGTGGAGTTGTGTGAGTTGTATTAGAGGATGTAATATGCTTTAACAATGGAATTTTGTTTCGCAAAAAAAAATGAGAGGAAATTGGTGAGGACTCATCAGCTCTTCAACCACCAGAGCTACCAAGAGCCCCAGGAAAAGCAGCTGAACCAACTGGTGACGATGGACCGACCACCAGCCACATGCCCATTCCAGGATGGAAACCTCCAAAAGTGCAACGGAAAGAAAACCTGAAGAATGGAACTGCCGGTGACCTGCTTGAGCTGCATATGTGTTAGAATTTGGTGGGTATGGATGAAAATTTTGGCTAAACAGTTGGCTGGCTTGTTGGCTGTTTCTTGTGTTTTCAGCATCGAAGCTTGAGATGAAAGAGAGGAGCAGATTTGTGAAACTAGGTGTAGATGAGTTGCTCATGTTTGTAGCTTTGAATTAAGTGGGCAAAATAATGTATGAACAAGTTTCAAATAGTATGAATATAGAGACTTGTGATAAACAGTCGCTTGGAGCGGGAGCACAGGCCGCGGATGCCAAAAGCATGTGTCAGAAAATAATATTTTAATGGAGCTGCCGTGGCTCGGCTCGACTCGTCTGTTGCGTTCGATTTCTCCGTCTGACACAGATGGTTCGATTCCCACAGTGTGCATGGTTCGGTTTGCTGTACCCACAGTTCGATTCATCTCAACATTGCAAATGCTCGTATATATGTACCCACTAACTCTTTTCTCACCACAATGAACTCGATCAATAAGGTGAAAATTGAAATGCATTTCGATGTCACTTTGTCTGCAGAGCACACTTCTTTTCTCACCACAAGGAACTCAACTGAGGTCAAGCTGGAAGTGCATTTCCATGTCATTTCAACAGAAGAGCAACACCGGGAAGACATGCTTGACTAGCTAGTGTCGCCACCAGGTCAGCTAGTGCTTGACTCGCTAGTGGCTGAAGACTTGATTTGCACGCATAACATTGCATCAACTACAGATGATAACTTTTTCAAATGTTTTGTAACCTGTAACTATGTTAAATTAGCAGTGTTTTCAAGCTTCTAACTTTTGTTCGGTTTTCATTAGATATGCAGCCTACATGATTTAGGTTCAATTTACGCCATCATGTGTGCAATATGTAAAGGCTCACTTGAATAATAAGTCCATATATATAATAATAACACGACATTCTTTTTGTGTGCAATATTGCCGTCAAGTAGCTTGCCACACCCCAAGCACAAGTCCTTGCGCTCCATGGAGCATTCACTAGTACAATACAACCTAAGTGTCGGGCAATATGAGAGCGTGCAGTGGCGGACGACCACTGGAAAGCAAAAATAGCAGTGACGGGTGGAAATGCCCGCCACTGAAAAGGCAATAAAGATTAAAAAAAGCATGGGGCCGGTGCAGGGCCCACTGCCCGCACCATCCCCAAGCCAATGCCGCCATTATCGTCGCCGTGCCGTGCCGCCCGTCGCGCCATCCCCATGCCGATGCCGCCGTCGCCGTTCTCGTGGCGTGCCGCCCGTCGCGCCGTCCCCGTGCCGTGCTGCCCGCCGCCGTCGCCGTGTCGTGCCGCCCGTCGCGCCGCCCACCTGATCCGTAGCCGCCGTCACGGGACCACGCCAAATCTGCAAAGAGAGAGAAGAGTGAGGGAAGGAAGGAGGGAGAGAGGTCCGCGCGTGGAAGCAAAGAACTAACCTAGATCTACAAGCCGTCGCGCTGGATCTGAGCCGAGGCCGCGTCATCGTGCCGGTTCTGAGCCTCGTCGCCGTCATGTCTGAGGGGATGACGGAACCCTAGCCGCGCGAAGCGGCTAGATCTCAACTCCATCGCTGCATCCCGCCCCGCAGTCGGCGTGCCATCGCTGCATCCCGCCCCGCTGTCGGCGTGCCCGAGGATGCCAGAACCCTAGCCGCACGAAGCGGCCAGATCTCAACTCCATCGCTGCATCCCGCCTCGCTGTCGGCATGCCCGAGGACGCCGGAACCCTAGCCACACGGAGCGGCCGGATCTGCGAAGATGAGAGGAAAGAGTGAGGAAGGAGGGAGCGAGGGAGGGAGATTTGCGTGCGCGAGGGCTGACCTTCACATCGGCGCCAGAGCATCCCCGCGGTCCTATGGCGTACACTGGATGGCGACGGCTCTTGGCATATCGAGGAAAAGCAGGAACCGCCGCTCCTCGTCGGCGTAGAGCTCACCGACCTCAACCGCGACAGGACTTGACCGCCCGGAAGCGCATGCCGGGGTCGAGGCACTCAACGGCGATGGGCGCGCCCTGCGCGGCCACGAAGAGCAGCCCGCCGCGTCCTGGGGCGTGGCCCTGCAGGCCGGCGAGGCAGACCAGAGGATGAGCGAGCGAGAGAGAGAGAGAGAGAGAGGAGAGAGAGAGAGAGAGAGAGAGAGGGGCAGGCGGGTTTTGAGGGAGAGAATGATTGA
Organism: Eragrostis nindensis; assembly: GCA_012490785.1. Taxonomy (NCBI): domain Eukaryota; kingdom Viridiplantae; phylum Streptophyta; class Magnoliopsida; order Poales; family Poaceae; genus Eragrostis; species Eragrostis nindensis. The sequence continues at coordinate 468,500 of JAAXCT010000476.1, read as the reverse complement.
GAGGGAGAGGATGAGGCTGGAGCCGTAGGAGTTGGATTAGGTCGAGGCGGTGGGGGATTTTTTTATTAGTTTTCGTGGGCAGTGGCTGACGGAGCAGGCGGATGACATCAGTGGCGGACACAGATGACATCGGCATGCCCGTCACTGCTAGTTGCTACAGTGTTCCGCACCGAGACTGTAGTGACGGATGAAGTTGCGCCCGCCACTGCTATTTTATAGCCTCCGTCACTACAGGGTCATTTTATACTTAGTGATTTACACTATATTTTCTCACCTCTAAGAACTCAACCAATGGCGAAATGTGCATCCGCACGATCTGTTCTTCGGAGTGAGTGGCGGGAAGGTACGTTTGAGACTGGCATCTTCACCAGTCTACATCGGTGGCTGAAGTCCGGACTTGCAGGAAAGTGTGCCTATAAAGGTAGCAAGTGCTACTAATGAATTGTTTCGACACTTGTGAACTTAATCTGCAACTGGTTGGCTGGTTGCGCAAGCCGGAACATGGACAGTACAAATAATTCATCGCCTGTGACTCAGATCTGTTGTGTCTTTTCAGTCCATATTCAGCCTGTGCGAGTTGAGTACAATGAAAGCACTCGTATATTTAGCTGGTCACATATCAAAATTCCCTATGAACCGATAAAAACAATTGTTCTTCCTTATCGGCAACTGAAAAAAAATTCCATTTTCATTTTCCTTACTAGCTATTCAACCTAACTTTTAGATCTTTGTGACCACTATTGTTCATTTCATGGCTTAACGGTGTTAATAACTTGATAACTTGTATTGGAAAAGACTCACATTGCCTCTGCACATGTTTCTTTTTGTTAAAGTTTCCTTACTATCCATGGCATTGGATAGCAAAATAATTTATTATCTATGTTGTAACTCAGTACCAACTCTAGACAATATATAGTTTATATGTTTTTTAATCAACAAATGGTCGCGAAATTATTGTTTTTGGAGTACATTTATATGTATCCTTTGACAAGGGGAATACCACAATAAATGGACAAATATGGCCATATTTCACGGATGAAAGGTTCTACGCATCACGAAAAGTATATGAGCATCCATATCTCCATTACATCACTTTGAACGTGGAGACCTTGCTCATGATCATGATCAGTAGCGCGCTGTATAGTGGCATCTTACAATATACATATAGCCATGGGGGTTTAGTGTATACCAAAAGGATTCTACTTTTCAAGAGAACATAAGATCTATATCGAGTGCTACTTTTAATTTTTTAGCATTAATGCTTGATACAATCCTAATCAAATATTGTGAAAAGGGCATGTATGGAAGTTATATAGTTAACTACTAGTGTATTTTTGCTATGTGAATTTAACATTTTAGAGCTCCATTTCACAATTCGAGCCGGGGCCGCCTCAAGTACTTAGAGACGCCCTGCTTGCTTGAGGACGTCATGGTTTGGGAAGTCGGGACTCCGAACAAGGCACGTTTCGTCAGCAGGCCCGGGGCTCCGAGACGTGTACCAGCAGGGGCCCTGTGGGACGGAGCTGTGTCGGAGGTCAGTTGCCCCTAGGAGGGGACGAATCAATTAGTCGTACTAGAGTAGAGGCGATCGATCGATCGCGGTGTGCTGTGCAAGGACAAGGCAAGGCTGTTAGCGAATCAATCAGTTGCCAACCAAGGGAATTGAAGCAGCGATCGCCAAGAGCCCAAGATGGAACGACGGCAGGATCAGGACCTGGCGGATGACTTGCTTGCGGACATCCTCCGGCGCGTCGCCCTGCGCGACCTTGCCGTGTCCCGCTGTGTCTGCAAGGCGTGGCGCGTGCTCATCGACGACCGCAGCCTGCTGCAGCACGCGGACCTGCGCCCGTGCTCGCTGGCCGGCCTCTTCATCAACTACATCGCGCCGGAGATCAACTTTGCCGAGCTTTTCTTCCGGCCCTCCTCCACGGAGCTCCTCACCAACTACTACCCACCTTACATGGTTGTTAAAGACCACTGCAACGGCCTCCTCCTCGTTGGTCAGTTCGGTCACAGCGTGCTCAACCCCGCCACGGGACGGCGGGTGCCCTTGCCGGAGCGCCCTCGTCCTCCACACAGATGGATGGAGAATTTCCGCCAGGACATGTTCCTCGTCTGCGATCCAACCGTCTCGTCCCACTACGAGGTGTTCATGATCCCTCGTCTTCCTCTCAAGGTCGAGTCTGGCGGCGACGAATTCGACGCCGATGGATCTCCTACGTTTAATTTCATTGGTACTCCTACGCGAATAGACGCAGCCCGACTGGCATCAGAGTGGCTCTCGTCACCGCGCACCCTAAATGTCTTCTCCTCCATCACGGGGCGGTGGGAAAAGAGGTTGTTTCACCGGGATGATGATGGTGGCGAGGCTGCAGGAACCATCGCGGATATGCAGTTGGATCGTCGCTGGTACCTGCACCGCCGTCACGCGGTTTATCATCGGGGCGCTCTCTACGTTCATTGCGAAAAGGATTTTACAGTGAGGTACACCTGACCAGCTGCCCAACTTCTTTCTCTACAACTTATGAATTGCGGTGGTGTCGTCAGCCCACGGCTTATTCCGCCCCGGCTTATTCCGCCCCCCATCGATTTCTTCGGCTCACGAGCGCTTACTTCGGCTCACGAGCGCTTACTTCGGCTAACGAGCGATTAAGCCGGATCCCCAACCGATTAGTTCGGCTCCAGAACGACTAAGCCGGATCCCGGCGCGATTACTTCGGCTCCCGATCGATTCAAAAGCCTCCACCTGCGATCAATCTGTCCCCACCACTCCGCCAAACTCCCAGATATCCGCGCATCTCGCCAAACTCCGCAGCGCCGTCCCCTACCCACGGATCGCCGCCCGGAAGCAAGGTCGCCTACGCTGCGGAGCCTCAGGAAGGCTGCCGGAGGAGGCTCCATCTCGCCGCCGCGGCGGTTCCTAATCTCCTCGTTTAGCATGTATTTAGCACGGGTTATGATGCCTAGGAATTATACGTGGCTGATCATGTTCTATTTTTGTGTTAATTCGGTCTAATTGTGGTTGATTGAGTGCCTAAATGCCTCTGTTATGATGAATTTCTTACTGTTAGAGATAGATCGCATCATGATTCTTCACGGTTAGCGGCTAATTAGATCTAACTGCTTACTGTCATGATTGACATAATTAGATCTACGGGATAATTGTGCCGCGGACAGAAATTAGAAGGAGATGAATTGCAAAAATGGAAGCAAACTCTTCACTGTCCAAATTTTCCCCAAAATTACCCATTTTTTGACTGAAACCCTAACCCTAGGGATAGAAATGTCTTACCTTTTGAGGCTCGCCGCCGGCGTGAGCACCAACGTGCTCACGGCGGCGCACCTATATGAAGCGCGGGGACCAACGGGCATCAGATCCGCCGCGCCCGCGCCAATGAGCACCTCAAGATCTTCCCGTCGATCCGCATCATGACAGCGGCGACGGCGCTTTTAAGCACCGCCACGGCGGACCACATCGACGGAGCGCCGCGCGGATCAAGTTCCCGCACGGGCGCGCCGGCGATGGGGTCCGCCGCGGCTCGCGCATCACTCCGTCGCGAGCGCCGCCGCTGCATCGCCTCACGCACGAGGGTCGCAGCCCCGCCACTCCGCCGCCGAGGCATGTGCGTCGCCGCGCTGCGCCGCCGCCTAACGAACTGCGTCGCCGCCGCCGCCGCCGCCGCTTTCCTCGCGCGGCGCCGGGAAAATCGGGACGACATGGTTTAGGGTTAGGGATTCGGTCGCCGCGCCGCTTTTCGTTCGCCCATCATGCACCCTCAGCCGTCCATCACGAACGGACGGACGAGATTACGTTTCCGACGGGCGGGCTGGGCTCTGTGGGCCGTGCTAAAATGTCATGGGCTCGAGCCCATGCGGGAGCAGGAGCGCGGATGTTTTCGTTGGGCTGCGCTGTTAATTTTTAAATGTCAGCCCATGAGGTTTTTTTCCCTTTTCCATTTTCCAGCCTTAATGTTTACGTTTGATTTAGGTTTATGCGTTTAAATTCCTTTTTGATGCTGTAAATTGCATTTAAATTGCTGGAAATGTGCAACAAATGGTTGTTGACTCAATGTTGAGTGCATCATTCGTGTGGCTGAAAGTGACTTGAGGTTGCCATGCACTTTCATGCATCCATGACTCGGTTATTGATTCGATTCCTCGTTATCTCATACATATGCGTTGTTGCCTTGCAAAATTTTTGGCACCCGTGGCAACGCACGGGCACTCAACTAGTCTATATTTAATTATCGTGAAATTAGTTGACCCACTGATCTCGTCCTTAATTTTTACACGCTCGTTGCAGGTTATCATTGGCAAATAATAAGTACCAAGTAATCAGACCACCTAGTCATTTGTGTGAGGATCCAGAATTTCATCTAGGGAAGTCAGACAAAGGAGTTTACTATGCGTTACTTGACGATGAGTACCGACTTCGGGTTTGGAACCTCGCCGAATCATCATTCGGCAAGATGGAGTGGGATTTGCATCATGACAGCGTCCGCGGCCTTTTGCAGCCAAGTGTAAACTGTGTCCAAGGTTTATCTGGACCATGGATTTTAAATGACATCACCTGCGGTAAAGGTAAGGTGAAGGAAGCGCTTATGATGGAACGAAAATCTGAGTGGTATTCTGATGACGAAACTATTCTACGCCACGAAGACAGCGGACGAAACTGGCAAGATGAACACCTTGAGATTCTTGCATTTCATCCTTATAAGGAGATTCTCTTCTTGCACATGTCATTGAGCAGAGGCATCGCATATCATTTGAATAGCTCCAAACTTGAAGACTTGGGTAATTTAAGCCCAGACGACACATACCTAGATATAGGAGCGTCATTTCCATACACTCCTTGTAGGCTACCAGAGTTCCCTGAAAGTTCGACGCCGAAAGATTAGAATAAATCTTGTATGCTCGGGTTTGAGTTACAGTTTTATGGTTATTATTACAGCAAGCATTTACACTAGCTGCGCAGCTGCACTGGGTACTGTCGTGCAGTTAACAACCCATGTGTATAATGGGATGACGGCGAGTCTTGCAACTCGCAGCTATGATTGAATGTACAGTCAGTCGATAACTCTCAGACAGATACAATTTTCAGCAGGATATATAGGTAGAATCTGTCAACCATTTAGATGTCTTGTAACTGACGAGCCAACAATTCAGTGTGTAAAATGCTAAGAAAAAAATATCGCTGACAGAAATTAGTGTGCTAGAGTGTAAATATTAATGAGATGTAACTGCAACCAGAGTAGCACTTGTAACCGAGGAGGCAACCAATTCACATGTACACTCTGAGAACTCAAGGCTCTCTGTTGGAGTAGCAGACCTGTATAGCAGACTTGTAGTTCTAGGAGTGCTAATCAATTATTGTGACATGTGACATTAATTTCCTAAATCGATTACTGTCACGTATAGCTTTAATTTGTTTGTAAGAGAAACAGATGAAAAAATGTAAAGAATGAACACACTACTAACATAACTGAACCACTTAAAATAGTGGGCTAATTCTATTTGGTTCAGTTTCTAAGATAGTTGGCTAATTCTATTTGGTTCAATTTCCAGCGCAGGATACTGTTATATTAAATAGCAACCATGTACATTAAAACTGGACTACTAAAAAATACATAGAAGTGAATCAGTCAAGTACATTGAGAGCATATGCATATTTTCTGTTTATCAATATTGATGAAGTGACACGAGTCATTGCTAAGGATACAAGAAGCAAATCTTACTCGGGAGAGACAAAGCAGTCGTGGAAGTGACCTTTGATTGGGCCGCTGAAGTGTTAATCGATCAGTGGTTGGGCCACTGAGGTGTTAATCGATCCGCATCGTGACGGCAATTCCCATCCATGTCATGGTGGTTCTTCGGTGTTCTACCCGCACCAATAGGTTCTAACGTGGATGGAGGCGTGGTTGTTCGTTGCTCTACATTTGGTACCTTGTGGATTCTGTATTCTCTGGCTGGCATGGTGAGCTTTTGCGGCAGCAATGGAGGTTTCCCCGTCAACATGGAATCCTCCCAGAAGGACCTTGATTTAATTTGTATTTTTCATGTGTGTCCTTTCGCTCCTCGGCTATTTTCAGAATGTTGTATGGGTCTCTCTGTAATTGTACCAATCCTATGGAGATTTGGTGCCTAGGCATTCCGCCTTAAAAAAAAAAAAAGAGGGTAAATGACATGCCAAGTACAATAACTTGCATAATGGGTGTAAGTAGGTCAAACATGTTGTAAAATGCTCAAATGGGTCATGTATTATGTTTAAGTGAGCCCTTGATATTAAAAGTCAACTTTGTGGCTGATTAGTGTCTACATTACGCCCATGTCAGCTCATCCACATCAGCAATTTCTGTACCTTACAGGGAAGTCAGAAGAGACAAAATCCATTAAGAAAGAAATAGGAATAAAAATCATGTTACCTTTTCTGAATTTCTATGCCTAATCTGTGTTTCACTCAGTAATTGGCCAAACTGAGGAAGTAACTCCGTTATCTGGGATAGAACTGTGGATGAGGGTAGAAAGGATGAAACGGCCGTAGGTACTGAGCTGCTCCAAATGGGGGAGCGAATGGTGGCGCACCTCCAGCTCCAGGCAAACATGACTGGGTAGTGTAACTAGGTCCTCCAGGCATAGCGAAGCATGGTGAACGCCCTAAATGACCTATCTGGCCCACGTTCGAAACCATGGGAACAGCCGGTGTTGGCAGCTTAAGTGTACATGGCCTTGGTCGTTTGAGGTGTTGTTGCATCTCTTGGGACCTATTTTTTTGCTGCTTCTGTACACTCTCTCGCATCTGATTTTCTTCTTTATTCTGCTTCTGTTGTTGGTTGTTTTGTTTATTACCCTGCAACTGCTGCATGTTTTCTTGTCCCTTATGCAGCTCCTGCTCCGCTTTCTTGCGCTTCTTGTTGTCCTGCTTCTGCTGCGGCTGCGAATTTGAAGTGCAGGCTTTTGCTAGACCAGTTTTCTTCCTTGCATATTCGTCTAACAAAACTTTAATCTCTGCCATGATAGTGCTGCGTTGGCTAGAATCAGTGATCTTCTGCTTAGCTAGATGATGCGCGACCCAAAGATTTGTGATCTCCTTCGGTATGGCTGAGATCTGCATTTAAAAGTAGATGCAAATCCATTAAAATAACAAGAGACAAATTAGGGGTATCACCCCTATGTGGGGTGGGCTCCTGGTCCTTGGAATACAAATATCTACCCACATATTCAAATCCATTAGTGCCCCAACGATCTATGCATGTGGATACATTCAGTATTAAACCGCATGCCTAGATGCTGCCTTGTATATTCTGCTGGCAGGCAAATTTGGGTTGCTGTTCTTAGCTACCTCAGCATCCAGGCACCAGCTTATGTTTCGATTGATCTTTCATGGATTGGTGAATATCCTCTAGCAAGCTCATAACTGCAAGAATGAGAAAATATTTTGATTCTCATCATTCCTTGAGTTCTTGATTTCTGGTGATTCAGAGTTGACTCAGTAATCAATAATTTACAGCTAAAGGCTCTTTGGACCTGTTACAATGGTGTCACTTCGCTTAGAGCATCTCCAAGAGAGTCCCATAAACCTCCCTTAAATCAAAATATTGGGATCCAATCAAAAAAACCATCTCCAATAGGACGCCGTAATCACCCCCAGTTTTTTCATAGCGCCTAAACTCCTCTCATTTGTAGCTACAAACAGGGGAAGAATTGGGGCTCCCATCTCTTCTTTTTGCTATGGAATTAATGTTTTTGTGACCCCAAATGCTGACGTGGCCCAATCAAAAGTGTTTTAATCCATTTTTAGGAGAGGATTGTTGGAGGAGGAGAGACAAGTTGCCCCTCATAGTTTTTTGATTGCTCTCAAAAACAAGTTTATGGAGCCAATTTTATGAGAGTCTTTTGGAGATGCTCTTATGTTACACACAGATTCTAGGTTCTTTTTAATGAATTGACAATGCGCCTCTACAAAGTGGATGTAGGGTTTGTCCATGAGCCAATTTAGCTCTGAAAAATGGGTTACATCTGTAACCAATCATTGTGAGTTTGTCAATCTGCGTAGCCATGATCTAAATCATAGTGTAGGATGAGTGACAGCTGACAATTACAGCTATTACCAAATGAAAGTTTAAATCTTTTACCTTTAATAACTAGGTAGCTTTTTTTTTTTTTTGGTTACGCGTAGCAACACCACTCCGCCATTCAACCAGACTAAGAAAACAACTCACCCACTAAGGCATATAATGAGTTGTGCATACCAGGGATTTGCTTTGTATCTCCATAGAAGTTTGCTTTGCTGTTTCAATGTATCCCGTCAGAAGAGAAAGTAGAGGATATTTGTCGGACAAATTAAAAACATTTGCCAAATGGACAACGTCAAGATGCTGTCCCTTTCCAATCAGATAGTTAATTAAATCTGCATTAAACAGGTAGAGAAACGTCAACAAGCAGATCTTGCACTAAAAATGAGACAGAGTTATGCAGATAAAGCCCTACAGTTCTGTCAGCACAAAAATGAATTGTCTACAAGACAGGGGCTAGTACATAGTCTAAGCACACTAAAGGTTTAAACTAGGAAAAAAGTTCAAATGATAGCACAAAACTTCATTATGATCGTTTGGCATAAATTCTTACATACTGATAGACCAAATCATCAACTAATAGTTAATAAGGAGAGTCTATAGTTTGTACCCAAATGTTATAAGCATTCGATACAAATCATGCTGTTTGAACTGAGACCATGTGACATATTGACACTCGGTCAGTGAAATGAACAAAAGAGTCATTATGCTCACAGTATTCATAAAGTTTCCACATTATTCACATAATTAATTATTATATATGAAATAAATGTTATAGGCATTGCATATATTGTTATCTAGTTATGCTTGATACTTATATCAACTATGCAACGTGGTGAAAGATCCATCAATTAACAAAAACATCCGTAAGCAGCCACACAATTGCTTTACAATAACCAAGGTGTTTTAGTTAGTAATGCAAACAAAAGTTAGGGATCATTGTCTACTTTAGGTTCCAGCTAAATTTGTTCACTTTTTTGTGCAAAAAGCTGAAACATCAGGGTGGAGGACAATGTTAGATCTACCACCTTCTGATATTAAAGAAAAAAACAGTGTGGGGACTGGTTAATATTAGATTCGGTAATAGTTTAGTATACGTCTAAACTTTCTTGTCAAATTTTCTGCCAGAGGGTCACAGCCAGACATCAATCAAGAAATACAGGTAAATTAATTACGCAAGATATAGTACTAGGTGAAACAAGTAAACACGAGCTGTAAAATCTGGGATTGCTTTCACAGATCATCTTTGTGCATCTTTCCATAACGTCGGTACAGATATTAAATAATAGTAACTGAAGTTTGATGAAAGTAAAAGATTTGCAAAATCCACCACATATCATGAGATAGGTGCCAAATCAATACATGGGTCAGAATGGTTCCTTGTTTCCTATATATGATTTTTTTTTTCACAATTGGGGTTCCGATTTAGTTTCCAGTGTACAGCATCCATTACCCAAATACCATTGTGCCTTTGTAGTAAGTGTGGAAAAAATAACACGCTTGAACATTAAATGGTGAGGAAATATAATATAGCCACTTCAGCTGATCTTTTTGTGACACAACTCATTTAGAATTTTAAAATTAAAGCAAGAATTTGAACATCATTCAATCTAGAACAATCTGCTTGAAGGAAATATTCATAAATCTTTGCAAGAGTGTAGTCTTTATGTATTCAAACTAATATGCCGTTAAGGTGACATAATATGGCCCACGGAAACTGTAGGCTCACAGTCAACCAACCTAATATGCCAATTAGTGATGAGTGCATTCAGATGACAATCATGTAAAGTTTAGCATGAGAAATGAATTCATTATTCATATTCATGCATGACTCACTGTTTGTTTAATCTAGAAACAGAAAGAGAGTGAGACTTGTGCATCTTACTGGAGTGGTTCAATACTGGTAATATGTATAGTAAAGGCCAAAGGCTCTGTATATGCAGGACCTTTTCAAGCAGGGTATACAAGAATTGATGTGTAAAGAATTGGTAACATCAACATTCTACATATTTGTAATTATCTAGCATTGTTTCAAAAGAACTGCAGAAATGCACAGCAAGCGAAAAAATAAGAATCGAGAATATATATTCGGACCTGTGATCCTATCAGAGATCCCAAGACCCTTGCAGAGCTCGATGGTGTTCATCTTCTGCTTGTGATGGGGGACCATAGCAAAGAGACGGATGATCTCACTGGAGTCAAAATCCGATACAATATTATAAGAGATGAGGAAATAGAGGAGACCCCATGCACTCAGCATACAAGGATCCCCAGGACAATCCAGCTTGTCAATCATCTCCTTCCAATCCTTCGCCACCTGCTTGGCCTGCTCAATTACGTCAGCTGAAGGCTTAGAAGCAGTGGCAGACACACACCGAATCAGGCCGACGCATTTATTCCACGCCTTCGTGGCCTTAAACCTCTTGTTTGATAGGAAGAGCTTAACCACTTGGAGTGCAAGAGCAGCAGCGTCTGGGGCACAGCGCATTGCAAGTGGGAGATTTCCCCCAAGGGAAGTGTCGGCACCGCATATGAACATGGCCAGCTTGTTGGCATCCATGCTTGCACATACCGCCATAAGATCATTGCTCCCACAAGCTGGAGCCTGTTCAACCTGATTTTGAATCATAACATTCTTGAGAGACGCTTTGTTAGCAGATTTGGTGCCTGGCTCTACGCAGGGGGGCTCTTCCTTCTCTTCAGCACCTGGCTCCACCTCATCCTCATCAGGCACCTCCTTGCTGGTCCCCTCTTCGGCCACCTTGATCTTCTGAGTCACCGTCTCCTCCTCTGCATTCCACTCCTCCCCACTGGCCTCAGGCTCCTCCTTGGCATTCTGCTCATCATCATTAGTCAATTGCATCTCCTTGTCAGCTTCCTGCTCTAGCTCATCCATTGCGGCGTCTTCGGCCTCCTCCACTTCCTCTTCGACCTCTTCCTCCTCCACCTCTTCTTCGCTGGCCTCCTCTTCCTCACCCTCTTCCTCTTCCTCTTCCTCATCATCATTCTCATTCTCATCGTCTTCCTCTTCTTCTTCCTCTTCCTCTTCCTCTTCGATTTCCTCCACCTCCTCTTCCTCTTCCTCCTCCTCCTCCTGGTTCTCCCTGCTTCGGGTTTCCGCCGACGAGGGGACAGTGTGCGCTTGTCGGGCGGCCTCCAGTACCTGGACCTGGCGGAAGCGGCGCGAGATGGAAGACTGGATCCCGGATAGGTGGGCGTCGATGTCCTCCCAGGTGAAAGGGAGCGGGTACGGCGAGCAGGCGGCGAGGCGGTCGAAGGCCTCGCGCAGGGCCTCCTTCTTGGCGGGGAGCGCGGCGATGGCGGCCTCCAGATTCGCCGGCGGCGGCCTTTCGGGGCCGGGCTCCGCCATTGGTATCGGTGTGGGGTGGACGGGAAGGGAGAGGATTGGGATTTTGGACGGGAAGGAAGATCTGACGGTGTGAAACACAAGGTACCGTTTCGCTGCATTTGACGGCTGATGGCGTCAAATATGATTGATTTACTGTGTCGATCCTATGGCAGTACAGGAAAATCAAATTCGTTTAAAAAAAAAAAGTAAAGGAAATCGAATTTTAGAGGGCAACCAGTCAACGAAGCGTCACCGTTGCTCCTGTACTCAGCCATATACTTCATATATATATAATGTACAATGAAAAGGTATCGTGCAAAGCAACTGCCCACATAAACAAATCAGAACAATATATACGTGCCGCGAGAAAAAAGAAGTACACAAGATCCTACAAACCCAGTAACAGACTAACTAATACTAGGTTCCCTAAAAAAAGACCAACTAGTATTAAGTTATATCGTTGAACTCCTGTGCCTCACATTTGCTCTCACAAAGCCCCACTCCTATGCCTGATATTGCTCAATGAAAAAACTTCCATGCCTGATCCTGTTAGCTTCAACCCAGCTGCTAACCAAAGTAGAACTGTGGATGAGGGTAGAATGGATCATATGGTTCTAGGTACTGAGGTGCTCCTAGATGCGGTGCGAATGGCACTTCATGAACTTCTGGCCAACATGGTCGGGCAGGATGGCCGTGAAATCCATGCACTGCAGCATATCTTGGATGCCCATAATGGCCTATCGGTTCCATGTACGGAACCCAATGAGCAGCATGTTTTGATCGTTTTGGGGCATGTTGCCTTGGTCCTTTTGCGCGTCCATGCTGGGTCACCTGAACCTTCTTTTCTTGGTTCTCTGTTCCTCGCTTCTGTTGTGGCCCATTTTGTTTCCGCTGCAACTTCTCTCCTGGCTTGCTTACTCGTCCTTGCTCCTCCTTTTGCCCCTCACAACGCTCTTGCTCCAAGTCCTCTTTCTTACGCTTTATGTTGCTCTGTTTTTGCTGCTGTTGCAAATGTGTAGTTGAAGCAGTAGAGCTATTTGCTGAACTTCTCTTTTTCTTTCCATACTCATGTAGCAGGTTTACAATGTCCGCCGTAATGGTACTGCATTGGCTCGAATCTGTTATATATTTTTTAACTACATCAAGTGCACCTTTTAGATTATTCACCTCCTTTTGTATAACTGTATCCTGCACAGACATAAAACAATTAAACTGACATAAAAACAAGTAACATAACTTATAAGGAAGCAGATTTGAGGTGACGATATATTTGCCAACGCAACAATAGAACTTGCTACAAATATTCCTTTTAGTCCAATAGGCCCATAGGATAGGAGAACATCTTATTTCCTTATCCTTTTATGGAGTTAACTAGCAGAACCACTTTATGGAGTTGTACCTGTGACTTGTATGTCATATTCTTCCCAAGTATCTCAATTGCAGTCTGTTTTGCCTTTTCAACATATCCCTTCAGAATAGAAAGTGCAGGATATTTGTCCACCAACTTAAAGGGATGTGTCAAATTTAAACCATCCATAAGTTGTCCAGTTCCAATCAAATAATCAATTAGATCTGCAGAAATGATGAAGGCATGAAAAAAATTGTGAGCAAACAGACTTCAACAGCCAAAAAAAGAAAAAAAAAACGTACTCATGGTAACAAATGGCTACAATTGTTAAATGAATAAAAAATCACTGGTGATAGAACAGTGATTTAATGATTGCCTTTTTGTTCTCATGTCTAGCAATCCCGTAGTAGTGATGTTTGTACATAAAAGGAAAAAAAACTGGTGATAGCATATTGCATATATTCGTTGATAGTTATATGAACTACAAAATAGAAATATGAAACATGGTGAAAGATCGCACTATGTCACTACCACAGTGATTAAGATCCATTACTTGGTCATCTTTTTGACACTACCGTCAATGGTGTGCTAAACGCCTAAACGTGTTGTGTCTAGATGCCAGAAACAAAAGAAAATGTACAGGGAGTCTCTAATTTTACACTAGTAAATAGTTTAATATACTGATGCATTTTCAAACACGCATAAGAGACCCACCACAAATAAAGGTAAATTGATAAGTTGTTGAAAATTAGGATTGCCTCAGGTCGCCACTTTGTGCATATCTTGCACAAGGATTTATCATGAATGGTTACTGATCGAAATTTGTTCAAGTATTATATATACGGTAGTAGCAAACCAAGAGATAGGTCAGAATAGCTCCACATTTGCTATGATATTTTATTTTATTTTATTTACGATTCCACATTTACTTGTTCCAAACTCCAGATAAATGATGAATGATAAACAGATCCTCTTCAACTAGTCTTTCTTGCAAATCAAAATTACACACAAGAAAATTTCTCATATTGCATTTTATCTAAGATGGAGGCACAGTGCTACCATGTGAAATAAGCAAATGCAATAGCACTGTACCCACAACAAGTTTCCAAGAACCGTTGATGAGTGCACTGGAGCAAACATCCTGATAAATGCAACAAACAGAACATGGAGAATTAAAATATTTGATTGAAAGAGCTGCATGGCTGTCTAATGTTGCTAGAAAGAGACGGTACAAATTAATCATCCTTATTGCTTTTTGATATGAAACCAGATCAATGGAAAGTCATGTAAGGGAGATGTGGGACCAAGCTGGCCTCGCGCTGGATGGCACAACTTATGCATCTTTACATGGAGGGATTCAATAATTATTATGATTCTCTATCTTACAGGACAAAGGATCTACACACGAGCGCCCACAACTTTCCAGCAGTCCAAACAAAATTGATAAATAAAATATATCATATTCATGAAACAGACAAGAAATGCATAAACAATAAAATTTAACAATTAATGGATAAAGATGCCTTCATACCTGTGATCCTATCGGCTAGCCCAAGATCCTTGAGCAGCTTGATAGTGTTGTTTTTCTGCTTCTTGCGCGGGACAGTACTGAAGAGACGGATGATCTCATCCGCGTCAAATTCCGATACCATGTTATAACAAATGAGGAAGTGGAGGAATCCCCATGATTCCAGGTTGCCAAGAACCAAGCTACTCGCATGATTTTCAATCTTTTCCTTCCAATCCTTAGCCATCTGCTTGGCCTGCTCCATCACATCCGCAGAAGGTTTGGCAGCCGCTTCAGATACATTCCTAAAAAGTGTGACAAATTTTACCCAGGCCATATTGGTTTTTGGCATCTTGTTATGCAGAAAATAACTGACTACACGGAGGGTGATTTCTGCGGCATCTGGGTGACAGCGTATACCAATAGGGAGATCTTGCCCAAGGGTGATGCAGTCACACACAGACTTGACCAGCCATCTGTTGTTCATGCTTGCACATCCTGAGCTGCTACTGCCAGGAAGAGCTGAATCACCCTGTTCCTGAGGCACATTCATGCCCCCTGCCAGCTCCCCCTCCTTGTCCTGCATCTGACACACCTTCATAGCAGCTTTGGCATCCGGTTCTTCCTCAATGGCATCATGCGCCCCTTGTTCCTCAACCGCACAAACTGCCTCATCTTTGTTCTGCGACACAGAAAGCTTCTCGACCACTACATCATCCTCCATGTTAACATCTTGATCTTCCTCATTGGGCTTCTCTTTTGCCTCATAGCTAGATGCTTTCTTAGCATATTTGGCATCAGGCGGCGCCTCATGAGCCGCCTCCAACTCATCGACAGGAACAATCTCCTTGCCCATTTTGTCACTCTCCTCCATAATCTTCCCGCCTTCCTTCCTCTTGCTACCCAGCTCACCATGGGTATGCGGCGTCTCCTTGTCGGCCTCGTCATCCAACTCCTCTGGCTCCTCCACCTCTTTGTTGTTCTTGCCCATCTCGTAGCCAGCATCCTGCGTCTCCTCATCGGCGTCCTCCACCCCCATCACGTCATCCCCCTCCCAGTTGCACTTGTTTTTCAATTCCTCGTCGGCTTCCTCCTCCATCGACTCCCACCCCCTATCATCCTCCTCCACAGTTGCCACTTTCTCCTCTTTTTCTACGCCCCCGTCCGGGTTCTTGGTATTCCCGTCAACGAGGGTACTTGCCAGCGGTGAAACGGAGGGGATGGGTCGGCCGTCCTTGAGGACGCAAAGCTGGCGGAAGCGGCTCGAGAAGGAGGAGTGGAGCGAGGAGATGTAGGAGTCCAGGTCCTCCCAACAGAAGGAGAGAGGGGAGGACGAACAGGAGGCGAGGCGGTCGAAGGCCTCGCGCAGGGCGTCCTTCTTCGCGGGCAGGGCGGCAATGGCGGCCTCGAGCTCAGAGTCTGACATCGCCGCCGCCGCCGGCGCCATCGGAGGGGAAGGGGATTTAGTTTTTTTTTCGGGTTTTTCTTCTCCTTTTTCCATTTTTTCTTTTTGGAATTGGGAGGGGTTTGGGAGGTTTTGCGATGACGGATTACAAAACTGCGGTAACCGGATCTGTTTTCGCGAAAACCGGAAAAACCTCCGGTCTGTTTTACCTGTTAGTCCGGTTTTCGAATTTAAAATTTAAAAAATTGAAAATTTGAAAAATTTGAAACAAAAATATTTGAAAAAACTAGACGAAATTTGTAGCACAATGGTGGAAGAAGAACACGAAAATTTAATCGTTTGATGGGTCAAAAAAATCAAGCAAAATTTCTAGGTTGAAAAAGGAAGGAAAAAAAAGAAAAAACCTTTCTTTGAACCAGCAAACTTTTTTGATTTTTTGACCAAACAAACGATCGAATTTTCATGTTTTTGTTGCACCATTGTGCTTCAAAACTGGTGCCCTCCGGTTTAAGCAGTCGATTGTCATCCTTGTTTTGTTCTTTTTGTTTTTTTTTTTGAGCTTTTTGTTCTTTTTGTGTGCGCTGTGCCGTCGGTTGCTTCACGAACCGACTTTGGGCCTGGGCCGAACTGATAAATCGCGGATCTACGTGGCGACGCGTTGGCAAAACGCGCGAAGTCTTCACAAGGGAAAAAAAATCGAAAAACATCTGGCCTGATTATTTGCGGACGCTCATTATTCAATCTATACTTCTATAGAGACTCCAATGAGTATTAATGTCAAACTAATCAGGATAAACATTGTTGGTGTCGTAGCCTGTCTGAACAGGACGTTCGGCAGATATTTGGTTCGGTAAGAGCGCTTTGCTTCGGCGAAGATCAATTAAGAGAGACACGCGATTTATACTGGTTCAGGCCTCCCAAAGGATGATAGCCCTATGTCCAGTGTGTTCTTGTATTGCCGTATAGGCGAGATGTGTTGTGGTCTGATCTCCTCCTTTGTGGGAGGTGTCGTTATATTTATAGGTGGGTCTTGCCTCCTTTACAAGTTAGGATTAGAGCATATCTAAAGAAAATAAGAGTTCGTCTTCCTTCAATAGTCCTCGTAACCGACAAGGCGTCCCTCATCGGTAGAGTCCTAATCTGGTGCGTTTGATGTCCCGATATCTCCAAATATTAGAGTTACGACATAAGCTCCTGGTCTTGCCTACCAATAACGTCACTTCGGTCTTTGGAAAATCATCATCTTCGATAGCCTTCGGGAAATCATCATCATCGCTAATCTTCGGGAAATAGTCTTCGTGAAATAATCTTCGAAAGAAGGTCTTCGGAGAAATAGTCTTCACGAGAAAGTCTTCGGGAGATAGTCTGTTCGCGAACTCCTCTTAACACTTGCATCTTCGGCTGTATTGGGAGGTAAGGCCTTCTGATGAAAGTAAGCCATATATATCTTCAGAAATCCTGAACCGCATAATCTTGACGTCTTCAAATATCCGCTGCTTGGAAAATTGGCGAAGCCCCCAAGCCGATATCCTCTTGATAACATGAAACTGTAGCTTTCCGAAGTCTTGAAATTAATCTTCATAAGCAATTTAACAGAACTTGAAGTCCTTGAAGTCTTCAGAAAATAAGATGAAACCCTCAAGTTGATATCTCCTTTGATCCAGTAGCCTTCGTGTCACATTATAATATCCAAGTTGCATAACGATGCTTGATCTCGAGAGACAATAAATTTCAAGAAAGAATCTTCAGCTCTTCATTGAAACGTACTTGCCAATATCTGATATCAACACCTCCTGCTTGCTTAATAATCGAAGAGTAGTAGTAAAACAATAATACTCAGTAAAGTCTTCCATCATTGCAATATACTGAATGTGTGACAGGC
Organism: Eragrostis nindensis; assembly: GCA_012490785.1. Taxonomy (NCBI): domain Eukaryota; kingdom Viridiplantae; phylum Streptophyta; class Magnoliopsida; order Poales; family Poaceae; genus Eragrostis; species Eragrostis nindensis. The sequence continues at coordinate 450,937 of JAAXCT010000476.1, read as the reverse complement.
TGGCATCTTCAAAGCGAGCGTGTGCGCGCGGCCTCAAACGAGCACACCGAAGTGTTCGGCGAAGTAAATACCCCATGATATTTTTCAAACAAATAAGGATGTGGCAGCTCAGAGCCACATCGTCCTTCAAAGTGACTGTATGTACGCGAGACAACAGCCTCAAGCAAACACGCAGCCAGTGTAAAACATATGTGTCCTTCGACGAGCAAGCGAGGCAGCTGGGAGCTCTCGCGCATGTCGACGCTCTTCGATGAACTCATGCGCGCGAGGCATAAAGCCTCAAGCGCACATGCAAGGATGAGATAACTGTTTTCTTCGGCAAGTAGGCGATAGACGAAAATTAGACCGCGGTGTCTTCTGAAATAAATAAAGATGTAGCAGCTTAGAGCCATTCTTCCTTGCTCAGATAGAATTCCCAGCTGATATTCCGATGTGTACCCGTTCAACTTGTAACTGCTGCTTGCTAATCTTCTTCGAGAGAATAACAGGCTCCTTCAATATAAATCAACAACTCGACGATGTATAAAATCAACGAAGTCTTAGCGTTCAGAACACTTCCTGAAACTTCTTTGCTTCTCTTGCTATAGTAGGTCAATCATCAACGTATAGAACTCTCCAGGATGGATCAATATATGCAGACATATTGGTTGATAACTGTCGTTACCATGACCCCCGGGTACCTTCATGACCAGCAGGGCCGAGTAACCTGACAAGAGTAGTCGGTCCAGCTCAGAAGAAACCGAGTAGCCCATGACTCTAAAAGGAAGGAGCGGCTAGTCAGAAGGATAGATCAGGACTCTTGTCTTGTACTCCAAGTAATTCTATGTTGTAACCGACTAGGATACTTTCCATGTAATCCTGTTCCTCCGGACATATAAGGTGGGCAGGGGCTCTCTCTGAAACATACATACACAATACCACGACATACAGGACGTAGGGTTATTATCCTCCAGGAGGCCCGAACCTGTCTAAACCCTGTGTCTCGTGTTCACCATCGTATTCTTGTTTCCTTCGCTACCTATTATAATCTATCGAGGCCCTAAAACCTCGACAGTGGCGCGCCAGGTAGGAGCAGCGTCGAGATCCCGTTCGTCGAGTACGATGGACATCACCTACATCAACAAGTTTCGTCGGGTTCAAAGGCGGCGGCAACAAGTCGATGACTCGGCGCGTTCAACTTCTTCTTCAAGACATGCCTCGGCATTGATACATCAAGTCCCGAGAAGGCCTGGTGGTTGATCTCGATCGGGCATCGGCTCACGCAGCAAGAAGGCGACTCGGCGGATTGTCACGCCAAGACAACAGCCGTGGCACGCCTCAAGGCAACGTCCTTTCCCAGCGTCATGCTTCAATCGCTGCGGCGTCGTTGCAGCGTTCAGGCAGCTCATCGAGTTCATCGGGAGTCGACATGGTTTCGTGCAGAACCAGGAGTCCGGGAAGCTCACTTGCCTAGCAGGGGAAATTCCTTTCTTTTTATCCACGCTTTCCTTATTTTATTGCTAATCAATCTAGCTCATCTATGCCCTCAAAAAAAAAAAAAATCTAGCTCATCTATCCTCACGTGATGCATTATTGTTTGGGCATGCATGTACGTTCTATTCCACCGATGACACCGCCAAGTACGCGTCGACCGCGGCGACTGTCGCACGGACTGCGCCGCGCCGCCGGTGACCGCAGTGGAGTCGCCCGACAGCAGCGGCGGCATGGACTTCTTCAACATGAGCCTCGTCGACTAGTACAACCTACCGGTGTTGGAGGCGCCGCAGGGCGCGACGGCCGGCGCCGGCTACTACGCGTCGACAGGGTGCTACAACATCGACTCGACGTCTTGTCTAGCATCTGGCTCTCTATCCACCTCGGCGCCAAAGCGACGATCACTCAGCCATGGCTGTAACGCAGCTTACAGCAGCGGCGGTGACTCGGCGTGTCTACCCATAACTCTGACTAGGCAACTCGTGTTAAAAACGGAGTGCTTTTCGGAGTCCACAACAGCCGCATACAGCATGCATGTTGCTCTGCTTCACCAATGTCACGGGCAACTACGGCTCCTGCCGCGCGGACTACGCCAACGGCGCGCCGTTGCCGACCCTGGTGGAGTTCACCCTCGATGGTAGCCACGGCATGTACTGACGTTGAGGTCTCTAATGGAGTCTGACTCTAATTAGTTGGATAATCTCAACCTGATAAGTCGACGACTCGGCATATCACCGCATCATCTCAACAATCGCGGCGTACATCTGCATCAAAGCTCTTCCACCAACAGGGAATACTTTTTCCTCCTTTTTTCTTTATTTATTTATTCATTAATCACTTTGATTAATGACTGGTTTATCACCTCATACTTTATTGCTTGCTTTTGCATGTCTATATCATTGCACATATTCCCTTCATGGGAGCATGGCAGGCAGGCGACAGTTCTTTGGCCACTCGGCCGACTGGCCAAGCTGGTCATTCGGTGCGACATCAGCCAGGACGGCTAACGCGACCATTCGGCCACGACGTACTCCGCATACTACAAAGATGTCCACTCGGCCTTGTGTCTACTCGACATATGGCGGTGGTGGCTACTTGCATCTCAAAAGGGACACTCATGTTTCCTCGCCGACTGAACCTTTAAAGCCACAGCCTGACGCTTTAGAAGCTATGGTTGTAGACAACACCGAGCATCTGGAAGAAGACGACTGACGGCAGTCTTATATCAGCTTCATTGAACAAAATAAGCTCCCATGGTCAGCAACTTCTCCGGGACATTCACTCGGGCATTTCCGGCAATCACGCAACCCCGCGTACTATAGTCGGCAGAGCCTATCGACATAACCGTTCCACACTGGATTTCTGGAATTGGCAGCTTGATGTTGAGTCTAGAATCACCAACTCCATAATTGCCACGCCCGACAGAGAAGAAACTTCTTTTTCTTACTTCTGTTTTTCATATTAGTTTATTCCTTGGCAATTCAATTATGATTTGCTTTTTATGGATTATATCTTGTCTATATATATTGCCTGCACCAATTGTTTCCATGAGAACAGGTGTGCAATGACAACCTCTCCGCCGCTCGATGTACTGCGGCGATCACTCGGCGTATGGCACCAGCCACTCGGCCACGACGATAGCCACTCGGCCATGCGTCTACTTGGCATGTGGCATCGGCTACTCACTTCCTGGTCATCCGACTGATCATGTATCCGACTCGGCGCTGCGACAACAACACAGCTTATCATACAAGCTAAGTCATTTATTTAATTCTTATCATTATCCGAGTGTCTCACACTCCTCATTTTTATGAGTCTTCATATCAACAATTAAATGCAGTTTCCTCCCTTTATGGTCTTGACTCTGTATCCAGTACATTTTACTGCATACAGAGCCGGGGGCTGTATTAACCTTATGAGTTATGTCTTGAGTATCTCTTATACGACTAAGTAAGCCTTGCTTGTCCTGATTGTGAAGCTCCGACTAAGAGTGCATAAACATAAGGCGACAACCGGTCTCTGAAAACAGTCATAGAGGCTCACTTGACAAACACTCATTCTCATTTAATCTTACGACTTATGTGAATCTTGTAGACTTCTGTACGCTGCAGTTGCTCCGATTGTGAAGCTCTAACTGACGCCGTCGTCTCCTTAAGCGTGCGCTGACCCAGTGTCCCACGTCATACAGGGCCGGCTAGGTTCTAAGAGTGCTTAAACATAGGACAATACTCGGCTATCAGAGTTGAAAAGAACGGCTGAGCCGCTTCACATTAATTAATCGTGATGATTAAAAACAACCCTGTTGTTGCAGTCATATATTTGATTATTTTCTACAGATTACTACATAATCTACTATTGTGCTTTATCTACAGGCATTCATCATACAAGTCTCTCGGACTTCCTGAGCATATTTTCTACGCTCGGGGGCTTGACGTCATTAGGGAATCACTATTCTCATAAATTTCTATAAATCTTCTACAAACTCCCGGCTAATACAATAGCACTCGGGAAGGTGCACAACGCACTCGGCTACTACTGTTCAGCTACCACAGCTATACCTGCTCAGGCAGAGAAATTTTATTGAAGATCACTGCTCGTTCAGTCAACTCACATATATGCTTCGCAGAGTATCGCCTAGAGTTGTTACTCGGCGCATATAACTCGGCAACAATTACCCGGCTATTATTCCGGGCAAAAGAGATTAGTCGGCCAATTTATTTTCACTTGGCTGCACCTGTACATACTAGTCCTTCACTTGGGCTAATGAAGTGACTCATTCCAAGGATCAAGCAAGCTTGTTGCATCGCACAACAAGGTCGCTACGTCAAGCATCACGCATCGCTCCAAGGGCCGAAGAGATCATTCATGCTACTGCTCAACGAGCAGGCCGCCAAGCGCTGCTCGAGCTAGCTCACATGCTGTATGCTCTTCGGGCTTCACGTCCTTCTCCAACTCATCGTGACTACACGGCTCTTGGCCTCATCTCGCGCCGCCCGTCTGCCTCGCCGTGTGACTGGAGGCTTGAGCTCCCCGTGGTTGCGCGCCTCACTGCATGGCTCGAGTTTGCCGTGGTCGCGCGCCGCCCGTCTGCCTCGCAGCACGGCCGAGACTCGCTTCATGCCATCACGGCCCAACATCTCATCTCATCCAGTCGGGGCTTCTGTTGTACCGTTTGTAGACCACCTGCTGCTACTAGAGGACAATTGCTATGACGCGGCTACAAGAGGATAATTACTCGGCTATTATCCCGGGCAACACAAATCAGTTGGCAGTTGGATCTACGCAAGGAAGGCTGCAATAATGACGAAGACATGACCATGACCAGCATCATGCTGAGCTCGTGTGGTCATGACCACTAAGGCCATAATCACTTGGCCAGACTACTACATGGCCAGAATCACTCGGCCATTAGTTCTCAGTTTTTATTTTCACTCGGCCAACCGCCGGCTCATTGTTTATGTCCTTGACTTCATTCAGTCGGACACATCTACGACAACAGCAGCGCTACTGTATCATTGATCATTCAGCCATTTATTGGCCAGGCCTTTATGGCTTCATCTTATATATTTTAATATTTTCTAGTCTCTCTGAGTCTATACATAATTGTTTCAATTGTCCACAGACTCGGGGGCTAGTCCATATGGACTCACTTGCGTGAGTCCAACAAATCTACTTGGCTATTTATTGGCTGGGCCTTTTCGGCTTAATCTTCAATATTCAAGATTTTCTAGTCTCTCTTGAGTCTGTGCACAATTATTCTAATTCTCCACAGACTCGGGGGCTAGTCCATATGGACTCACTTGCGTGAGTTCCATAATATTACTCGGCTCTATGCCAGGCACACGGGTTGCTTCGTCCTTGACTTTTTGTCGGATGATTACCTAGAAATTTCCTCATCTTTTTCTCAATTGTTTTCGTTGAGAAAATGCTTGGGGGCTACGTCTGAATCACCAGATAGAAACACGGGTTGTAATCATCCTCGGCTGAGCTGAGACAGATGGACCTAGATTACTAGTCCGGCATGACAAGTTCTTGGTTAAGACTCACCTTGATCGATTGTTTCAGCAGTCCTGTGCACAAGAGATCGGGAGTTCAACATCTTATGGATGCAATTTTTCGTCACATCTATATGATGCACTTATTCACTCGGATCAGGACTGTATATCTTGGTTCGTGCTTGCTCTGAGTTTCTGTCCTATTCTACGAATTGCACAGTAACTCGGGGGCTACATCTATATGATGCACTTACGTGCATTCATCATTTGATTTGCTAGCATGCTTTTACAGCCTTAGCTGACTGAGTCAGATGCTGCATTTCATTCACTAATTCCTTTATGGATCTTATCAGTTCTGAGAACTGGCTTTTTATACAAATTCCTTTATGGATCTCTTATGAAGCTACAACCGACTGAGTCGGTCATTATTTCTCAGATTCATCCGATTATTTGATTCAGTTCGGTATTGGATGTCAATCGATAATATGCCTAATTTAAGGCCCTGCTGCCCCTGAGTCACGCGGGGCCAGTATCTCAATATACAACAAGCTTGATTCAGATTAAGTCCTTTTTAATTCATCAGTCAACCTGAAGAGTACCTCATACATGGAGAGAAGCCTAGTCGAAAAGCAAGCAAGATCAATCAAAAAGCACTTGGGGGCTACTGTCGTTACCATGACCCCCGGGTACCCTCATGACTAGTAGGGCCGAGTAACCTGACAAGGGTAGTCGGTCCAGCTCAGAAGAAACCGAGTAGCCCATGACTCTAAAAGGAAGGAGCGGCTAGTCGGCAGGATAGATCAGGACTCTTGTCTTGTACTCCAAGTAATTCTATGTTGTAACCGACTAGGATACTTTACATGTAACCCTGTTCCCCCGGACATATAAGGTGGGCAGGGGCTCCCTCTGAAACATACATACACAATACCACGACATACAGGACGTAGGGTTATTATCCTCCGGGAGGCCCGAACCTGTCTAAACCCTGTGTCTCGTGTTCACCATCGTATTCTTGGTTCCTTCGCTACCCATTATAATCTATCAAGGCCCTAAAACCTCGACAATAACCCAGCCGCGTGACCCAGTGGCTAGGAGCTGTGAACTCATGCATGGCGGTAAGACAGCCAGGAACGAATTAGTTTAGCAACCAGGGGCTCGCATATGGTGATGTGGTGCAGCAGCATCCTTCGACGAATAAGCGAACCACAGGTGAACCAGGTGATAAAATGGCTTCAAGCTTTGCATTGTAGTATCTTCAAGTCCTGATATATATCTTTAAGGTGAGGAGAAATCCAGTATAACAATAGCATCCAGCATCCAGACTAGTAATCAATCTTCTAATGGTGCTTGCATTGATGAATAAAATATGTAAATCTCCTCCGCTGCTAGTACTTCAAGTGCTTCCTAATTGTTTCTTGTCCAGAAATAATAGGTCGGCACCTTAATAAAAACCAGAGCTACCTCAACATAGAATAAGATAATTGCTTGTGCATTGATGATCATAATCTCTGGCTCCCGTAGAACTATTCATAGCTTCAAACCAGTAAAGGCACAACCCGATAATGCCATGCTGGCGTAGATACACAGTTCACCAAGATCATCTTGAAATAATAAAGCTTGCTGAATCTTCTTCTGATAATGGCAGTACTTAAATAATCTTCAACTTGAATATATTAGCACATGAACAGCAGTAATAAATAAAACTTAGCTTCGGGATTGATGCCAGAGATAAACCACCATGTCTTTTGTATAACAGAATGCTTCAAGTCAGCTTCAATAAGAAATAAAGTAGCTTCTGTACTGAATAAAATTTCTGTCTCGAATTTTCAGCTTTCATGAATACATAAAATCCATATGCCTGTATGACCAGCCCCTTGCTTTTATGTATACAGTATCAACTGTGTACAGAAAAGTAGTCAATCAACAAGGCATATAAGTACTTCAATTTTTGAAACAACCCTTTACACAAAAAGGGGAATCACGACACTTATCAACCATGTATAGCAATTTCATGTAGCATTAATGGCATAAGACGTGTGGATTTTGGTTGAATGTGCAACCGGCCTGGGAAGAGTCGCTTATAAACCCCACAGTAGGCTAAGGGTCCCCTCCTAGGACATCAAGCAGTGGGCGTGTAACTTATCAAACTACCATTGTGGCTAAGTCTTACAACCGGCTTGTGCCTGAAAAGGCTGTTCGTACCGTGCCCTGTAAACCCTCATGTGGCCAGAACAGCAGCCAAACTTTGTAGATCGACCGAAGGTCAACCTTTCCACGCGCATAGAACGAGGTTGATTTGACTGAAAAGTCGATAATCCATAGAGCAATAACTAATTTCAATGATCCAAATAATCTGATCAATAAATATTTGAAGAGCCAGTAGAATGCCCACAGATAAATATCCGATGACCAGTAAGATGACTGAAGATGAATTTGAATTCCAGAGAGTAATATCTCAATTATCAATAAGATTCCGAAGATCAACAAAAATCCGGATGAAAATCCTCATAATTCCTGGACCAATATTATTGAAATTCCGGTTGAAGATTCCAATAATAAATAAATTCCAAAGATGAATATCTCAATAATCAATAAATTCCGGATGAAAATCCTGATGACTCCAGATGAATATCCCAATGTTCAATAGATTCCAGATGATAATTCCGATGATGAATAAATAATTCAGAAATGAATATCCAGAAAACCAATATAATGCTCCGAGATAAATATCTTGCTTAATTGATCAGCCAGAGATTATGGCAAGATAAATCCGTCTTTACTGATAACGAGCAAGAATATGCATTCTGTAATGAAAGACTTTCCGCTATGCAATATGCTTGATCATGCAGCTAGCGTGTGCATAAGTTAAATAAGCATTTGAAATAGCATGTGCAGAAAAATATAAATATAAGACTGCTCGTGGTGCTCTACTTATGGTTGCTGTGATATAAATGCATGTAGAGAAAAGAGCATGTATATAATATTTAAACAAGAGAGGGCTAATAATTTAGCTTATCTGGGACCAAGTTGATAGAGGTTGGGTTTTCGGGATTGACGCCCCAATGTGAACTTGCAGGTATGATGTCCAGCTTATTGAACTTTCGATGAAGCCATCTTGTTCGCCCGATCATGCCGGTGTCCGATCACGATGACCTCGCTTTTGCATGTTGACTCAATGGTCATCTGGCGAGTCTTGTTGCTGTCAGCTACATGTATATTTTTGGAGTCCATTTGCTCGGCCTGCAATGAAGGCTGTGGACAACAGTGAGATGATCAGGGTATAGCATCGTGTACGTCGATGACCCTCGCTCCATGTGTAGATGCCCATCCAACCTTCATGTATTCGAGAGCTTGCCGTGTATATGCAGACATAAACAATTAGCTCCCAAGATGACGGATTAGAATGAGTAAAAATATCATATTTACTTTGTTACAAGTGCTTGAAATTTTGCTTTCTTTCAAGCACCGTGTGGAGCGTCCGATCTGCGCCAACATTCGTGCTCCTGATGCAACCCACCCGCGCGGTTCTGTCGTTTGTTTTGTCGGGCCCGCATTGTCATATTGGAGTCTGTATTCGAAACCCGATAAGGTGAGCGGATAAACTCCCAAAGCGCTTCGTTTTGTTTCACCCACCACGCATCAGAGAGAAGCGGCCGCCGGGCCCTGCCACACGGCGGAGCTCGCTCAAGGGCGACCTTGCCGGCGAAGTGCGCAACGGAGTTGGATCGGCGCTCGAGCTTCTATGTCGGTCTTCCCGAGCAGTAGGTCTTCCTCCCTGCCTACTTGTACTAGCTCTGGATTGCCCCATGTATGAGCAGCACCAGACGGGTGATCCCCTTTCATTTCCATGTAGATTTTGCTCCTATGTCTTCGAAATATGTGATCATTTCAATGCAGAGTTGTTTAATTTGTGTTTTAGATGGTAGTTCTCCTCTAATTTTGTGTCCTGGCTCTTTTCCCCCAAATCTGACCTCCGAAATGTGCAGTAGGTAGGGTTTGTTCGATTTCTAATCAATGTCTGGTGTAATTTTATTGTCTTATTGCCTTCAAATCCTAGTTTCCCTGTGATTTTTCTACTCGATCTATTCCCCAAATGCATGAACAGTTCCTGCACGATTATGGTTGAACAAGCTTCAGTGGATCTGATTATTTTGTACTGTTATTGTTGGCTTTGAATGGTAGTTTCTCTGTTATTTGTAATCTCGTTTTTTCTTCACAAATGCATGAATAGTGCTTTTCTGACCTTAGGTATGGTGGAACTAGTATTGCAAAACCTGCTAATCGAAGCCAATATTTACAGTATTTTGCAGATAACTCTCTCAATATTATTGACATGTTCATGTTTAGTGAGGGTTACATCTTGTAAATGGATTTTTCTTTTGCCTCCAGGACGACCGTTTGTATTTGTTATAGTGGGAAGCCAAGAATTGTCATGGGCACACTTTTAATACGAGAAGTGTATTGAGGTAATTGTACGTTCGTGGATCATGAAAATTCATAGCGACTAGCACACGCTTAAATACTATGTGTTCTAGTTTGCAGTGGTCCTTATTTTCCTGGTTTTGATCTGCCTACATTGAAGCATTTAGTTGGATTTGTCGTTAGTGTTCCCTTATATACCTGATGATCGTGTGATTATATATTGTGATAATAGATAGTTGACTTTAAAAGATACTACAAGCATCACTTTTTTAGTGAAGTTATTTTTACTTGGCAGTTTCTTATCGGATCTTGTCTAGTGACAACACGTACCGTCTTTATCATACTAAGGTTCGGGTGAATTTGGTACTCTTTAGCTCAAATGACCCGAGAACCGTTCTTTTTCACTTGTTATGGTGTGTTTGATGTAATTGGATGGTTCCCATGCGAAAACACTCGAAAACGTGAGTTTACTTGCAAACGAAGCAAACCGAGCTGTTTTGGAGCCGTTCGGGTGAATTCGGAGCTCTTTCGCACAAAATGACCCGAGAAGCGTTCTTTTTCACTTGTTATGGTGTGTTTGATGTAATTGGATGGTTCCCATGCGAAAAAACTCGAAAACGCGAGTTTACTATCGGGCTCATTTGGAGCCGTTTCGGAGCCGTTCGGGTGAATTCGGTGTTCTTTTGCTCAAAATGACTCGAAAAGCGTTCTTTTTCACTTGTTATGGTGTGTATGATGTAATTGGATGTTTCCTATGGGAAAACACACGAAAACATGAGTTTACTTGCAAACGAAGCAAACCGGGCTCATTTGGGCCGTTCGGATAAGTTCGGTGCTCTTTCGCTCAAAATGGCCCGAGAAGCGTTTTTTTTCACTTGTTATGATATGTTTGATGTAATAGGATGGTTCCCATGCGAAAACACTTGAAAACGTGAGTTTACTTGCAAACAAAGAAAACAGGGCTGTTTTGGAGCCTTTCGGGTGAATTCGGTGCTCTTTCGCTCAAAATGACCCGAGAAGCGTTCTTTTTCACTTGTTATGGTGTGTTTGATGTAGTTGGATGGTTCCCATGCGAAAACACTCGAAAACGTGAGTTTACTTGCAAACGAAGCAAACCGGGCTCATTTGGAGCCGTTTCGGAGCCGTTCGGGTGAATTCGGTGCTCTTTCGCTCAAAATGACCCGAGAAGCATTCTTTTTCACTTGTTATGGTGTGTTTGATGTAATAGGATGGTTCCTATGTGAAAACACTCGAAAACGAGAGTTTACTTGTAAACGAAGCAAACCGGGCTCATTTGGAGCCGTTTCGGAGCCGTTCGGGTGAATTCGGTGCTCTTTTGTTCAAAATGACCCGAGAAGCGTTCTTTCTAATTTGTTATGGTGTGTTTGATGTAATTGGATGGTTCCCATGCGAAAACACTCGAAAACATGAGTTTACTTGCAAACGAAGCAAACCGGGCTCATTTGGAGCCGTTTCGGAGCCGTTCGGGTGAATTCGGTGCTCTTTCGCTCAAAATGACCCGAGAAGCGTTCTTTTTTACTTGTTATGGTGTGTTTGATGTAATTGGATGGTTCCCATGCGAAAACACTCGAAAACGTGAGTTTACTTGCAAACGAAGCAAACCGGGCTGTTTCGGAGCCGTTCGGGTGAATTCGGTGCTCTTTCGCTCAAAATGACCCGAGAAGCGTTCTTTTTCACTTGTTATGGTGTGTTTGCTGTAATTGGATGGTTCCCATGCAAAAACACTCGAAAACGTGAATTTACTTGCAAACGAAGCAAACCGGGCTCGTTTGGAGCCGTTTCGGAGCCGTTCGGGTGAATTCGGTGTTCTTTCGCTCAAAATGACCCGAGAAGCGTTCTTTTTCACTTGTTATGGTGTGTTTGATGTAATTGGATGGTTCCCATGCGAAAACACTCGAAAACGTGAGTTTACTTGCAAACGAAGCAAACCGGGCTGTTTCGGAGCCGTTCGGGTGAATTCAGCTCTCTTTCGCTCAAAATGACCTGAGAAGCGGTATCTTTCATTTGTTATGGTGTATTTGATGTAATAGGATGGTTCCCATGCGTAAACACTTGAAAACGTGAGTTTCCTTGCAAACGAAGCAAACCGGGCTCATTCGGAGCCGTTTCGGAGCCGTTCGGGTGAATTCAGTGCTCTTTCGCTCAAAATGACCCGAGAAGCGTTCTTTTTCACTTGTTATGGTGTGTTTGATGTAATTGGATGGTTCCCATGCGAAAACACTCGAAAACGTGAGTTTACTTGCAAACGAAGCAAACCGGGCTGTTTCGGAGCCGTTCGGGTGAATTCGGAGCTCTTTCGCACAAAATGACCCGAGAAGTGTTCTTTTTCACTTGTTATGGTGTGTTTGATGTAATAGGATGGTTCCCATACAAAAAACTCGAAAATGTGAGTTTACTCTCGGGCTCATTTGGAGCCGTTTCGGAGCCGTTCGGGTGAATTCAGTGCTCTTTCGCTCAAAATGACCCGAGAAGCGTTCGTTTTCACTTGTTATGGTGTGTTTGATGTAATTGGATGGTTCCCATGCGAAAACACTCGAAAACGTGAGTTTACTTGCAAACGAAGCAAACCGGGCTGTTTCGGAGCCGTTCGGGTGAATTCGGTGCTCTTTCGCTCAAAATGACCCGAGAAGTGTTCTTTTTCACTTGTTATGGTGTGTTTGATGTAATAGGATGGTTCCCATACAAAAAACTCGAAAATGTGAGTTTACTCTCGGGCTCATTTGGAGCCGTTTCGGAGCCGTTCGGGTGAATTCAGTGCTCTTTCGCTCAAAATGACCCGAGAAGCGTTCGTTTTCACTTGTTATGGTGTGTTTGATGTAATTGGATGGTTCCCATGCGAAAACACTCGAAAACGTGAGTTTACTTGCAAACGAAGCAAACCGGGTTGTTTCGGAGCCGTTTGGATGAATTCGGTGCTTTTTCGCTCAAAATGACCTGAGAAGCGTTATTTTTCACTTGTTATGGTGTGTTTGATGTAATTGGATGGTTCCCATGCGAAAACACTCGAAAACGTGAGTTTACTTGCAAACGAAGCAAACCGGGCTCATTTCGAGCCGTTTCGGAGCCGTTCGGGTGAATTCGGTGCTCTTTTGCTCAAAATGACCCGAGAAGCGTTCTTTTCACTTGTTTTGGTGTGTTTTGGATGGTTCCCATGCGAAAACCGGGCTGTTTTGGAGCCTTTCGGGTGAATTTGGTGCTCTTTCGCTCAAAATGACTCCAGAAGCGTTCTTTTTCACTTGTTATGATGTGTTTGATGTAATTAGTTGGTTCCCATGGGAAAACACTCGAAAACGTGAGTTTACATTGTTGGCGGTCGTTAAACCATGTTTTGACCGCCACCCTACCGGTAAATAAATACATAACACCAAGATTTTGTGCATAGTAGATAGGAATAATGCTACTCCACAAGTTTTGGTGGATATTTGGATGCAGGAGTGAATAATGGAGAAAAGTGGGCCCAGTCAGGGAAATTCCCTGGCCGGCCGGCCCCACCCTAGGCCGGCCGGCCCCACCTGGTGGCCACAGGCCCCAGGCTTTCTCCAGTGGGCTGGAAAATAATCCTCAACGTGCAATTCAAGCCCAGCTCGGCAGGATTCCACCGACGTTCTAGAAGGTGGGCTATTTGGGCCTTTACTTGGCCCTCACTCAATTCTGCCGACCCCAGCAGGAAACCGACCTTCAGACCGCCTTCAGGGAGTGATCTGGAGCGTCCAGGAGCAAGTCGGTGGCAAACCGCCACAGGGGACGGCCGGCCGGCCACCCCCCTAGGCCGGCCGGCCGACTTTGGCGCCACCGCGCCTCTCCAGCTTCGGCCAGGGTGCTTCCACCGCCTTCACAAGCTATAAAAGGGACCCCTCGGCCTCCGAATCAAGGAGCACCATCACACTTCATCCAAGTGTTCATTAGTTTAGTTGAGTAGTAGCTTTGGGAGTTAGAGTAGAGTAGAGTAGAGTGAGAGCTCTCTCGGGCTTTCGGAGTATTCTCGGAGTTCGGTATAGTTCTTTGTATCTTACTCTTGAGATATTATTTTATTTATTATATAATTAGTTTTATCTTTATTTATTTCTTTAGTAATTCTTTTCTATTAGTTTATTTATTCGTTAAGTAAGTGCTCGTAGAAGTCTTGTTGTGGGATTCGTGATTGTTGGAATAGCGAGTACGAGAGAGTGCCGTCGTCGGAGATGACGTCGTGTGAAATCTGTGCTTGTTCATTCTTAGATAGGACTGCTCCGTTGATCAAGAGTAGCTCCTCTAGGCGGGTTGTAAGCGTGGCGCTTAGATCTTGGCCTATGCACGTTTGGCACCCAACCCACGGAGGATGGTAGCCGCGAGTGTATGTGACAGCTGCACCGGTCTCTGTAATCCACCACGTCCGGGTTGGACTCAGCAGGGTCTTAATTATAGCGGATGGATCCCCAGGGTGAACTAGCAGCATCGGTTGCCCTGGCACTTCCGTGCCCCGAAACGACATGACTTGTATGTGTATGAGCTTAACTAGAGTAAATAACCTTTGTAGAATTGACTGCTAGAAAAGTAAATAATAGATAAACATACAGGTAGCCTTAACTCTATCTCGTTGCTCTCCCAAATGTATACTACGATTTATTTTATTACCTTGGATTTGAGGATGTGTGTGCCACCCATATATATCATGCCTATCTTACCCCGTCTCAAGTATAGTTGATACATTATTTCTTTCTCCAAATTATCCAATGCATAGCTATTATTCAGCTTTCTTTTGCTCTACTTCCCTGCGGAAATATAAATACGATAACCCTGGAATACTCCAAGGTGAAATGCTACAATGATGATCCGTGCGCTTGCGGAATTAATGAATTTAATTTTATCGCATAAGAACCGCCAACAAGCATTTCTGGCGCCGTTGCCGGGGAAGTAGCAGCTAGGAACTGAATAAATGCATTGAAATTTGTGAGAAGAATAATTATCACTTACTTTTGCGGGCTTACCCTTGTCCTGGTTTTTCTTCTGTAAAAATTTGAAACAAGACTGTGCATGACTGGTTTCGACCTACCAGAAAACTTCCACTCAGATCCAGAACAGTTCTTGAGGAAAGTTCGAGCCAAACTCACCAAACAGATCCGCAAAGAACGCTCTGGCTCTCGAATCGTCTCCTCCACCGGTTGTCAGGGCTCCTCAACGAACAGTACCATAGCCGACCCCGTTGTTGAGAAGACGATCAATGACTTCTCCGCGCCAACTACGGAGAACATCCGCGTGGGACCCAACCCGCGCGTCACCAACAAGGACTACGAGCTCAAGCCAGCCTTGATCAACATGATCTTGGCCAGTCCTTTATGTGGGAAGCCGTCGGAGGATGCAAATGCTCACCTCCAAAGGTTCCTGATGACGTGCAACACTTTCGTCATAAAGGATGCACCTCAGGACGCTATCCGACTACAGCTATTCCCTTTCTCTCTGTTGGGGAAGGCTCTCCAGTGGTTCTACGCGAACCAAGAATCCCTCGACACGTGGACGGCATGCTCCAATGCCTTCCTCGCCAAGTTCTTCCCGCCGGGCAAGACGACTGCCCTGCGGAACAAGATATCGGGCTTCCAACAGCTCGCAGATGAGTCGACCGCGGAAGCTTGGGACAGGATGCAGGAGTACGTTCTCTCATGCCCACACCATGGCATGGAGGAATGGCTCCTCATACAGAGTTTCTACCACGGTTTGAGGCCGTCCGCTCGAGAGCACCTCGACGCCGCAGCAGGCGGCTCCTTCTTCTCCCTTAGCGTGAAGAACGCTAAGAAGTTGATTGAGAAGGTGGCGGCCAACCAGACTCATGGTGAACGCCAAGCGGCGAGCACCAAGACCCGTGGAGTGCACCAAGTGGAGACGATGGACATGCTCGCCATCAAGCTCGATCAGCTACTCTGCAAGGTGGAGTCTCCGCAGGACCTGCAAGTTGCGGATTCCCGCATGACATGTGAGGAATGCGGCAACGTTGGGCATATGGGCAGCAATTGCCCAAATGTGAGAGAGGAATGCAATTTCCTCAACAATGGCAATGGGTTCCGCTCCCAGAACAACTACGGCTGGAATTCCAGGCCCGACCTCTCCTTCAACAAGAATCAGGGAAGGTAACAATGGTAATCTTTCCCGTTATGAGCCCTCTATCAAGGATCTAGTTCTCGGCCAGGTCAAGATTAATGACAGCATTAGTAAGAAGTTTCTTACTACCGACAAGGCTTTAGAGAGCATAGATGCCAAGCTAGAGTCATTCAGCACTGCTCTGCAGAATCAGCTAAGCCATAACAAGATGCTAGAAACGCAAATAGCGCAAATAGCTTCAGCTGTGCAGTCTCCTCGTGCGGGTAAACTTCCTGGGCAACCAGAAGTTAATCCCAAGGAGAGTTGTGAATGCAATAACCATCAGGTGTGAAGAAAGCGACTTGGATTCCGCACTCCCCAAGGATGTGATCGGAAAAGATCCCGGATGGCCAACCATTCCGTGTTTGGTCAACGACCGTTGTTTCACTCGGGCATTATGTGACTTAGGGGCGAGCGTGAGCATCATGCCGAAGGCGATGTACGATGGGTTAAACCATCCATTATCCCAACGACCATGAAGCTCCAGCTTGCAGACGGGTCACTGCGCCTGCCCTTGGGGATTGTCGAAGAAGTTCCCGTGCAGATCAGAAATCTCTTCGTCCCCGTTGACTTTGTTGTGCTGGATATGGAAGTAGATGACAAGGCCCCTCTCATCCTTGGGAGGCCGTTCTTGAGCACCACCAACGCCAACATCGACGTTTGGGGGCAGGAGAGATCCACTTGGACTTCAACGGCAGGGAAGAAACGTTCAGCTTCAAGCCTAAGGTTGAGCAATGCAAGCAAGTGGGTCATATATGGAAAGGACCCAAGGAGAGTGGAGAAGATTGAGATTACTCCACCCATGCCAAAGCCAGATAAGCTCATTGCATATATGAGAGACTATCTGGAAAGAGAAGAATGCAAGAAGGCTAGCAAAATATTGGAGGACTCCAAGGAGGATGCCTCAGCCGCCTAACACATCTCAAGCCCCTCTTACTCCTCCGCAAGAAGGAGTAGGCGAGTCACAATCGCCCAAGAAGAGGAGAGCGAGGCGCTCCGAAAGACAAGAGAGGCAGCTACGGCATCAACCGATGAGAGTACAACAAAGGCGCCCATTGAAGAAAAGGTCGCCGCCACCAACACAAAGAAGACAACCAAGGTGTGGCGGAAGAAAGAAGGAACCTCTAACCTCTGTCGCAAGATTTTCCAGCGAGCGAGGGTCCAAACAAGTTGAAAAGACATGGAGAACGTCTAGCTCAAAGACGGAAAATGAGAGCCCTCCGATTGGGGAGGCCATCCCAATCGTTATCCTAGCTAGGCCTAGCACTTGTTTTTCTTTTCATAAATCATAAAAACAAAATAAAAATTTGAAAAATTTAAAAACAACAAAAAATAATAGGATTCCCGGTGATGCCCATTAGGGGCTAGCCACTTGTTCATCCTCACTCTTTTTTGCAGATCAGAAGGAGGAGGGGAAGAGCCTGAATCAAGCTTAAGTCTTACAAAGACTCAAGCTTGGGGAGGGCACCCCCAGGTAAGAAGGAGTTCAATACAAGCTCGAGTCTTGCAAAGACTCAAGCTTTGGGAGGACCCCCAGGTAAGTATTCCTAACTTTCTTAATAAATAAATGAACTCCCTGTTTCGAATAATGCTAGAATCTTGGTGTTATGCTACGCTTAAGGGAAATGATGATCGAGTTACAAATTAGCTTCCCATGTGTCGCATAGATGCAACCTCTACTCTGACATATGTGTTATTTTTACTGAGCATGATCACATCATGAGTCTTGCTTATTTCCGTGGGTTGCATTTGTTACACCAAGTCTGAGCATTGTGGATTGTGATATGGCATGATTAGGACTTGTTGAAATTTCTTAGTATGGTTTCATCCAGAGATGTTTTTCTTGAATTGCTGCAAGTACCTAAAACCCTTCTGTTTTTGGCACACTTCTCTTAGTGTGAGGGATTTATTTACCTACCAGAGCCATATCATAATATTCGAAACAGCCCCACTCATAGCCATTTGTTTATGCATTGAGTTTTGTTAAGGTTTGATGTACTCTTGAAACTAAGCACTCCTAATTTTGGTCATAATTCCTTCGCGTGTGTTTTCGAAAATTTCTCTCCACCAAATAAAAAGGGGAATGTTTGGATAAATCAACCAAACATTTTTCAAGTTTGCAAAACTTTTGGTCCATCCAAAATGCTCAAGAATATTTCAAAATGTTTTATTGAACCATTCAAAATTCATGGCCCCTTGCACCATGGAGTAGTCAAAAAAAAAAAACTCCATGGTGTGCATGACAAAAGTCATGGCTATATGGTCTTATCATAAACATCTTGAGCAAAAAAAGGACCAATGTTTTTCAAAACCCCCTTCCATAAGCGTGAGTTCATTTTCTCCCCCTCCATCACATCATTCCTATGACCAAAATAAATGGAGTTGCTATGTTGATTGAGACTCATTCCTTAGCTTTACAATATATGCATGACATTGTGCATTCCTTACCAAGCTCACATACAAAGCCTCATTGATAGAAGGTAGGATGAGTGAAGCTTGTAGGAATAGAACTCACATAGGTGTGGTAAGAGAAGTGCCACCCAAAACGAAGGAGAATTTTTGCACCTTGCAGCACATAAAAACTCTGAATGCATACCTGCTAGAATTGTGTACTTGTCCGAAAATGCCGTTCTAGTCTTCTATGCTGCATGACAAGGTGTGACATATAACCCCACGATTTTTGCAACACTCATGAATATTTTGTGCTCTCGTAAACTTACCACTGTTTAGGGAGTATGTTGTTGTATCTTATTACCCATGGGGCGCTTCTTTGTAACTCCTGATCCGCCGGTACCCTGAGTTGAGTTTGCTCGGGACGAGCAAAGTTTAAGCTTGGGGGAGGTTTGTTGGCGGTCGTTTAACCATGTTTTGACCGCCACCCTACCGGTAAATAAATACATAAACCAAGATTTTGTGCATAGTAGATAGGAATAATGCTACTCCACAAGTTTTGGTGGATATTTGGATGCAGGAGTGAATAATGGAGAAAAGTGGGCCCAGTCAGGAATTCCTGGCGGCCGGCCCCACCCTAGGCCGGCCGGCCCCACCTGGTGGCCACAGGCCCCAGGTTTTCTCCAGTGGCTGGAAAATAATCCTCAACGTGTAATTCAAGCACCCAGCCCGGCAGAATTCCATGACTTTCTAGAAGGTGGGCCATTTGGGCCTTTACTTGGCCCCACTTAATTCTGCCGACCCCAGAGGAAACCGACCTTCAGACCGCCTTCAGTAGAGTGATCTGGAGCGTCCAGGAGCAAGTCGGTGGCAAACCGCCACAGGAGGACGGGCCCGGCCGGCAACCCCCTAGGCCGGCCGGCCGACTTTGGCGTCCACCGCCTCTCCAGCTTCGGCCAGGGTGTTCCACCGCCTTCACAAGCTATAAAAGGGACCCCTCGGCCTCCGAATCGATTCGCACCATCACACTTCATCCAAGTGTTCATTAGTTTAGTTGAGTAGTAGCTTTGGGAGTTAGAGTAGAGTAGAGTGAGTGAGAGCTCTCTCGGGCTTCCGGAGTATTCTCGGAGTTCGGTATAGTTCTTGTACTTACTCTTGAGATATTATTTTATTTATTATATAATTAGTTTTATCTTTATTTATTTCTTTTAGTAATTCTTTTCTATTTAGTTTATTTATTCGTTAAGTAAGTGCTCGTAGAAGTCTTGTTGTGGGATTCGTGATTGTTGAATAGCGAGTACGAGAGAGTGCCGTCGTGGAGATGACGTCGTGTGAAATCTGTGCTTGTTCATTCTTAGATAGGACTGCTCCGTTGATCAAGAGTAGCTCCTCTAGGCGGGTTGTAAGCGTGGCGCTTAGATCTTGGCCTATGCACATTGGCACCCAACCCCACGGAGGATGGTAGCCGCGAGTGTATGTGACAGCTGCACCGGTCTCTGTAATCCACCACGTCCGGGTGGGACTCAGCAGGTCTTAATTATAGCGGATGGATCCCCAGGGTGAACTAACAGCATCGGTTGCCCTGGCACTCCGTGCCCCGAAACGACATGACTTGTATGTGTATGAGCTTAACTAGAGTAAATAACCTTTGTAGACTTGACGCTAGAAAAGTAAATAATAGATAAACATACAGGTAGCCTTAACTCTATCTCGTTGCTCTCCCAAATGTATACTATGATTTTTTATTTTTATACCTGGATTTGAGGATGTGTGTGCCACCCATATATATCATGCCTATCTTACCCCCGTCTCAAGTATAGTTGATACATTATTTCTTTCTCCAAATTATCCAATGCATAGCTATTATTCAGCTTTCTTTTGCTCTACTTCCCTGCGGAAATATAAATACGATAACCCTGGAATACTCCAAGGTGAAATGCTACAATGGTGATCCGTGCGCTTGCGGAATTAATGAATTTAATTTTATCGCATAAGAACCGCCAACAATGATGTGATGGATAGAGTGATAGTCCCCTAGTGCGGGAGACATGGTGCTTGCCCGGCCACATAAGGACCGGTTCATTCAACCTTTAACAAGATGATTCTCGTACAACCACGGAACCTGTATGGGAAGGACTTACCCTACCTTCTTGTTGGCTACCACTTTGATCCACCTGGAGGGCAGTAGTGCAAACGAGCAACCAGGAGAAGACTCCGGAGTTTGTAGCGCTTAGGAGCTCCGGCCCGAGATCCCCACAGTAAATATGCTGTGGTTCCGCATGAAGACTATTATAGTCTCATGAAAAGCCCCTGGGTTGGTTCGTAGGTGGCATTGTGTGTGGTACTCGGAGAAGATGGGCTAGGCATTACGTATCCTCTAGCTAAGGGTGCGTAGCCCGTGGGAAAAGATGTATAACCTCTGCAGAGTGTAAAATTCATCCGGATGGACGTTGTCACGGCATATGACACATCTATGTTGAGCTCGATATGATTAGCCATATCATGATTCCTTGAAGTGTGAGTGAGCAGTAGTCTGCTCGTGTTTTGGAAGTGATGGCATGGATGCCGGGTCGGTATGACCATTGAGGTCAGAAGGCCCAACTAAAACTTGGGAACTGGCGGGAATGCCTCATACTCCTCCAGGGCCAACCAACTAAAATATTGACAGTTACTTCTCTGTTTTATCTAAGAATTCCTTCATATGCTTTAGTGAACCTTGCATAAAAGTTGCTTGCTGCAAATGAACCATACCGCCTATTCCTTGCTAAGACTAAATATGCATGTATATATACCCTTGTGTAGTGTAGGGCTTGCTGAGTACCTTATGTACTCACGTGTTTGCAATTGTTGGTTTAGTAGGAGAAGACTTCGTAGAGAACGACGACGATTGGTTTTCGGTTCTGCTTCTCAAATTTGCCTGTGGCGTTGGGCCATGGTTTCCGCTGTCTGCTTCACCGTTAGTCAGTCGTATTGACTTGGATAGTTTTGAATCCTCGTCGTACAGCCACTAAAGGTCTTATATCAGGTATCTTACTTATTTATCTACTCGAAGTATGCTTTTGATTATCATATCTGTGTTCTTGTGCGTATCAGCTACTGATCTAGGGACTGATACAGGATGCACAGTAGATTCCAGAAATGGGGTCTGACAAATGGACACCTGACGATAGCATTCAGAGGAAGCCGTCCTTGCCAAATGCTAATTGTGAGCAGGGTCTTAGCATCTGCCTTGGTATCTTTTGATTATGTTAGAGATTATGGATTTGACCTAAGGATTTGTTTACGTTAATTGGTTGAACATAAGTACGCATGGTGTCAAAAAAAATTAAAGAACACGTTTTACATTTCCTACTACAGCCCTTCCCGTCAATCATCAAGCCTATATATATATAAATATGCATCTCAAGTCGGCTCTTGCCGTGATGAGTTAATTATGTCCATCCAATGCGAGTACGAGGTAGAATCTAGGCAGAGCTCAAGGATGGACATAATAGCAGAAGCAAATCTTTTAATTACTCCGTCCTAGGGGGGCCGACGCTTGTTAAATAACGAGAGCCTGCCACCGTCCCGAGCAGCACAGCACCGTAGCAATCACTACTCGCGCGCGCCATCTCTTCCTCGTCCTCTGCTTCTTCACTCGCTCTTCTCCTCCGTTGCAGCGAGCGATGGGTGGTCCGAGCCTGTGGGCGGTGGCCGCCGCCGTGCTCGCCGTGGTAATCGACATCGTCATGCGGATGGCCCACAGGTGGGCCAGGGAGGCCTCGCTCGGTGCCGACAGGCGAGCACGGCTGCCGCCGGGAGACATGGGGTGGCCTGTCGTCGGCGCCATGCTGTCCTTTATCTGGTCCTTCAAGTCCGCCAAGCCGGACGCCTTCGTCGGCTCCTTCATCCAACGGTAAGATATAAATCTTCCTTGCGAGATGGTGCTGGAAGGCAGCTTCAACATTTCTGTGCGTGACGAAAACTAATTAAGCTAAACCAGATGTTGTACGATCGAAACACAGCCATGTAGTAGTAGTACATAAGCCCGGGCTTTGACAGAGGCTTTTTGATGGCCTGCAGGTTCGGCCGCACTGGCGTATACAGAGCTTTTATGTTCAGCAGCCCCACCA
The DNA here is from genome assembly GCA_012490785.1 of Eragrostis nindensis. Lineage (NCBI taxonomy): Eukaryota > Viridiplantae > Streptophyta > Magnoliopsida > Poales > Poaceae > Eragrostis > Eragrostis nindensis. Next base: position 428,412 of record JAAXCT010000476.1, on the reverse strand, counting down.
TTCTGATCACCTCACCGGACGCTTGCAAGCGAGTGCTCATGGACGACGACAGCTTCGTGTTCGGGTGGCCCAGGGCCACCGTCACGCTCATGGGCAGGTACTCCTTCATGAACCTGTCCCACGAGGAGCACAGCAGGCTGAGGAAGCTCACGGCCGCGCCCATCAACGGCTTCGACGCGCTCACCACGTACCTGGGCTTCATCGACCGCACCGTCGCGTCCACGCTGCGCCGGTGGTCCGAGAAGAAGGCAGCTGGCGAGGTCGAGTTCCTCACCGAGCTGCGCCAGATGACGTTCAAGATCATCGTGGAGATATTCATGAGCGCCACCGAAGACACCACCATGGCGGCGCTAGATCGGAGTTACACCGACCTCAATCGCGGGATAAGAGCCGCGGCCATTAACCTTCCCGGCTTCGCCTTCCACAAGGCTCTCAAGGTACGAGAATCTCAACGCGACCCTTGTCCTTGTGGCTGCATATGCATGTTCGATCTTGCAAGGAGCTTGATAAACTATATATATGTCTTTAATGATCGAAGTGCACTAACATTTCAGGCTCGCAAGAAGCTGGTGTCAGTGTTGCAAGGTGTCTTGAACGAGAGGAGGGCGATTGCGGAGAAAGGGCTATCTAGGTCAAGCAAGGACATGATTGACCAATTGGTGCAGGTCGAGGACGAGCATGGGAGGCGACTAGACGACGAGGCAATAATCGACATACTCATTCTGTATCTGAACGCGGGACATGAGTCCTCCGCACATATCACGATGTGGGCTACGTTGTTTCTGCAGGAAAACCCAGAGATTTTGGCCAGGGCAAAGGTATACAATGATCCTTGCCTAGTAGCTACATTCTATTTGTAACAGAAAGTGGGAATGCAGTTCATCGTGAATGTTTCAGCAGACACTTCGTTGGTGTGTTTTCAGGCCGAGCAAGAGGAGATCATTCGAAACATTCCATCAACACAGAAAGGGCTAACCCTGAAGGATTTCAGGAAGATGAAGTATCTCTCACAGGTAAATCCTTCATCTTGACATACTCATTTATGCAAACAACATTTTAGCTTGAGAATTTCACACCAAAAACAAAAATAATCTGAAGGTCATCAATGAGACGCTGCGCTTTGTCAACATCTCATTCGTCTCATTCCGTCAAGCGACAAAGGATGTCACTGTAAACGGTGCGCTTTGGAAACTTCACGAGTCTTGAACTATTTTCTCTAGTGAACATCTTCCTAATTAAATATTAAAACCTGGCACTTATAACACTAATCATGGCAACACAGGCTACCTGATACCGAAGGGTTGGAAGGTTCAGCTATGGAGCAGAAGCGTGCACATGGATCCTGAAGTTTATCCTGATCCCAGGAAGTTCAACCCATCAAGATGGGAGGTAGGAACGATTCTGGTGGCAAAGCATCCTCATTCTGGATGCTTGATGCGCATCAGATGGCATGCTAAAGTTATTGTTACTGAACCAAAACTGAACTTTACATTGTTTATTACCGAGAACTGGCTGTAGGGTTATTTGCCAAAACCCGGAACATTCCTGCCTTTTGGACTCGGTACCAAAATGTGCCCTGGAAATAGTCTTGCAAAGCTGGAGATCTCCGTTTTCCTGCATCATTTCCTCCTCGGTTACAAGTAAGCCCCAGTGTTCACGCACAAGCCAAAGTATTCTCTATTTTTGTGAAAAAAAAAGGCTGGAGCACTTGCAATTCTTGTTTACTCGACAATAGCTATCCTGATTTCAGAATTAAGGTCAATAAACCTGAGTTACTATACCCACATGCTTAAGGAAGTTGCCTCAATTTTGTTGTGCACAGGCTCAGAAGGAAAAATCCCAACTGTTGGATAAGATACCTACCACACCCGAGGCCTGTGGACAATTGCTTGGCAGAGATCACCAAAGTTTCTGACGGATCATAAGGCCTGGTTACCCTTTTGTTTCTGCAAAGTTGAGACTTTGTTCTCTGTCATTTTTAAAGATGAAGTATAAGGTCATCTTTTGTGTTGTTGTGCCTTCTATGTTTGGATAAAGTCAAACTTTGTACCAATAATATATATGTAAATAAATGATGTTAAATAGAAAAGTTACAAGTTATTATACATGATTTTATGATAGATCTAGTAGCATCATATTTATATTATAAATTTTAACTATATTTTTATTATTAACTGTCAATGTTGAAAGTAATTTTGACTAAACCCATAAATACTTGCATTTATGGCAGAGGAAGTAATAGGCTTACCAAAGTCATGTCTCTGATTCACTTCATCACCCAAAATTTTGCCACAGATTCTCTTTTTTCATGGAAAGCCCTTTTTTGTTTGTCATGGCTGAGCCACTATCAAAGGAGGTGACAGTATAAAGGGCTTGTTTGGTTAGGCTCTAGTGCTCCGGTTCACTCTTCACACACTGTTCTTGGTAGAATGGGCCGTTACCAAACATTTGTACTTTTTCTCAAGATCATGAAGAGCACTTGGTTTGACATGCTTGATAACATTTAATCCGTTTTGACCGTGTGAAGATTACAATCTTCATTGGCGGAGCCTGACCCAAATAAACCGAGGGGTCAAACTTGGTGAAGCAAAACTCAGGGAGTGGCGAACGTGACAACCGTCGAGCAGCAGAGGCCATGAATTACGATGTGCAATTCTGCAATGTTTGTTACTAGTGTTTTCCATTTTCCAGAAGGGAATAGTAATACAATTACGATACTTTTACATTTTCTCTAATGCATTTTTAGGCTGTGTATAAATCTCCACTACTTAAAGTTTGATCCGGATCGTCAGCCTAGATTTTCAACCCTCTACCATCCGAATTCATCTCAAATTCATCAAATTTGAATTGAGCTTCAACCGTCCAAGCTATTACTCCCTCCGTCCACAAATGTTGACTTGCAATCATCGTGTTTGACTATTCGTCTTATTCAAATGTTAGTTTTTACTTTTTTTTATCATTAGATATACTTTAAGTATAACTTATTTATTTTTATATTTTTAAATCAGTGGTCAAACATGATGTCTGAAGTCAACAAATGCTAATATTTGTGAACGGAGAGAGTATATTCTTATACAAATTGAATAGCTTGCGGAAACAAACACTTGTGTGCTCCGGTGTTAGGACAGTTTTCTGGTAAGCAGGTCCCCACGATCTGCACGGCTCGACGCGTCGTCATGCGATCGAGAGCCACTCCTCCTGGCGCACGACGCGGCCGCAACCTCCGTGCAGAACGCCACGCATTAACAAAGCTGAACCACAACGCCTCCCACACACGCCGCACCTATTCTGCACGCGCGGCACACGAACACACACCTCGACCCAGAACGCATCCAAATCGGGTTCAATGCTAACACTGGTGACCTCTACGAGCCACGTCAATCCGTGTCCCTGTTAATCACGTATGCGACGGATGCCTACAAGTATTTATTTTTCTCACCCAAAACGTATCGAGTCGTACCTCGTCGATGTTAACGGAGACCGTCTCATACAGACTCAATCGCCGCCGCGCACGCCACTAATCTAGGCTTGTTGCGGCGATGGACTGCGACCGGCTGAGCGGGCTCTGCGACGGCGTGCTGGGCCGAATCCTCTCCCTTCTCCCCTCCGAAGAGGCCGCGCGCGCGGCGGTGCTCTCGCGGCGGTGGCGCCACATCTTCGCCGCCGTTGACAACCTCTCCTTAAAGGAGACGGCGGAGCGCCCCAGCCCGCCGTGGGAGGACGGCGACTGGAGCCCCAGCGGCTATGGCAGGCCCGACGAGGACCCCAACTACGTCCCCTCGCAGTCCTTCGTCAACCGCGTCAACTCCGCCATCATCGTCCGCAGCCGGGACCGACGCGTGCCCGTCGCGCCGCTGCGCGCGCTCCGCGTCGCGTTCAAGGAGTTCGAGGGCAACGACGCCCGGTCGGCGCCGATGGTGGACCTGTGGCTCTCCTACGCCGCCGCCCAGGCCGGCGACGAGCTCCTCGTCGACCTGCGCTTCGACGAGAAACCGTTCTGCGACCGCGCGTACGCCGTTTTGTTTCCACTCGTTGACGAGACGGTCTACAACGACATCCAGGTGCCCGACCACGAAGATGACGTGGAGGAACACTTGGGCGACGATATGGCGGTGGAAGAAGAGTTTGCGCCGACGGAGGAGACCGAGTACTTCGTGCCAAGCTTTCTCTTCCGCTGCGCCATGCTCCGCACCCTCTGCATCGGCCCGTGCCGGCTCAACCCGCCGGCAACAATCTCCCTGCCGTCCCTCGACACGCTGCACCTGATCCGCGTCACCGACCAGAACGCTGCCATCAAGCAGCTGGTCTCCGGCTGCCCGCGCCTCGCCGATCTAACGCTTGAGGCCTGCAGAAACGTGACCAAGCTCTCCGTCTGTCGCATCACGCGCCTCCGAAGGCTGGCGCTGCGGTGCTGCCACAACCTGGCAACCGTTGCCGCTGACTTGTCGGACCTCCGTGCCTTCGAGTACAGGGGCGCGGTGCCGCCGCCCAAGTTCCGGCGGAGCATGGACAATCCTTGTCGGATCACGTCGTGCGTGCTGGATTTCTGCGGTTGGGAGACCAAGGACCCGGGGGCACTGGTCAGCCTCAGGAACTTCTTCCACCTCTTCGCAAGCGCGACACATCTGCAGCTCAAGTCTGCCCGCCTCGGCGCCGGTGTCGGCCATGGTGTCTTCTCCCGTTCGCCAGCACTCCCCATCTTCGCAACCCTCCGTGAGCTCGAGCTGACTGGAATCCTCCACAATGACGACACCGCCGTTGTTGCCACGGTGACCACGATACTGGAGCGGATCCCGAGCCTCGAGATCCTGTCACTGTTCTTTCTACCGGAACCCAGCGAGGAAAGGGACCAATACAGATACTATAACAGTGAAGACATCTTCAACGAGCACCGGCTCAAGTACAATCGTTTCGCATCCCTTGTCGTGCCGGTCAGCATGGAGATCCCTTGTCTCAGGAAGCGAACAAAGGAGATCAACTTCGTTCACTATCAGGGAGCCTTGGCACAGAGGAGGCTCGCCAAGTTCTTGCTCTGCAATGCCCCCATGGTTGGTGAGGTGTGCTGCGAGTTTGCAAAGGGGCCTCTTACGCTGCAGACCCAGCTCATGGAAGAGATCAGAGGATGGGTGTTGAACAAGTCAGCCAACATGATGTTCTTTTAGCGCCGGCGGTCCTTGCTACATCGTTAGCTTTGAGTAAAGTTGTTATATGTGTTCCATGCATGTTGACAAGGAGAGATGTTTCATACATTGATTTTACAAATATTTGTGGATTCACATCTCTTGTGCTTTGCAACTAGTATTCGGAAAAAGTGCTCAGTTCTTGCTACTAGCAAAGTCACTTGCTCTATATAATGTCAGAATTATGTAACACCAAAAAGTTAGGGGGAGAAATAAATGGGTACATTGATGCGTATAAATATGTTGACATATTGAGGTTGAAGTACTAAATTGTGTGAATATATTAAAGCATATTGAGACGGAACAATTCTTTAATACAAATTCAAACGCCACATTAGCTTTTCTAATAAAGAGTCTGATTTCGTTCAAAAACATAAGTTTGACAACAAATGTTGGTTAATAAATCGAGGCAACTGCCGACTTAAATGAAATATACAGTTGAGCGGATGGTGCGTTTCAGCTGAATGATCCATCGGTGAATCCAGGGAAGTCAATTAGATCAATGATCATCAATCTTTGCATCGCAACAAAATCCTTTGTATTCTTTCTGTAATTTGTTTTGAAACATCAGTTGAGTACCTTTTTCAATTCAAACAACTGTAAATATGATATAAGTCTTCCATTATGTTGGGAATTCTTATGTTCTTTTAAAGCATATTATGTGTTTACATACGTGATGGTTTGAATAGTTGTAGGGATGCACTCTTACCAAAGGGAAGAAAAAAAAAAGAAACAATATAGTTTACAGAGGCAAACATGCATGTTCAGCTATGTTTACATCATGTGAAGTAACTTCAAATATGGTGTGTATCCTTTTGTTTGCAGTTCAAATGCAAAGAACAGTAATCTTGTTAGATCAATAATAATTATTCCGTCGTGAAGCTATTTGATCAAAATTAAAAGCAGGATGGAGGGCACATATTGACCATACAATTCTCGTTGGAAGTTTTCATGATTCATAGCTAGACAACAACTATATATTCATCATCATTGTCGATGATTCCTATGATGATGTTCCAGTACAGTAGGATTCTCCAAATCCTATTGCAGTCTGCAAGTTTTTCGTTTTGGATGAAGAATTAGGGATCCATCTCCTGATCTTGCTATTCACGTGGTGACACATTTTCTGGCTGCCATCATCAATAGACATTTCTTCCAGGACCATAGCATTCTCGGCAAAGAATTTGACCAGCTGGATTCCGAAACAATTTGGATGGTCCATCCAAAATTTCAAGCTCACCCTTCTTAGATGACTCTGTAGGCAGCTGAATGAATGCTTGCTCAAGATAGGAACATCAGAAACATCACATTTCTTGTAATCATAGTAATCCCCACTCATTGAAATCGTTGATCTTTTCCGAAGTTTGAAATGATCAATAGATTTATCAAAATCCAATTGAGCCAGATTAGTTGGACAACGGTAAGATGATGTTTTGTACACCTGCTTCAACTTGAGGTGCAGATTCCGGGCAACAGGGCAACAATGCAGAATGTTTGCTAGGGCCACCGTGTCGGTTTCGCATCCAGGCTCGTAATATTGTCCCTCCAACTCCAACTCCTCAAGATGGCAGAATATATTGTTTCCTAGAAGCTCATCTTGACCCTTTTCGTCGACGACAGCAATCAAATCAATCGTGAAGTCAAGCTTCAGCTTCAGGACCTTTGTTAAGTTGAAATTCTGAATAAACCGCCAGAAGGGTATGCAAATTGGCTCCTGGGTCTCCACAGTTAGATGCAGTTCTACTTGAACAAGGTTTGTAGATGCCCCTGGTTTCAAGGATAGTCGATGGCAATGTGGCGCAAGCCCCCTGTACACGAAGTATCGCAGCTTTGGCGCTTCAAGCTTTAAGAAGCATCCTTTCACCTCTGGCCAGTTGCAATCTTCAAGCACGAGAGTCTTGATGGTGGGGCAAAAGAGCGGATAGCCAGATAACACAATGTCAGAACCACCAAGATGATAGCGTGGAAAAGAGAAGGATTCAAGATGCAAGGTGGTGAGCTGTGGAGCGGCATCTATGACACGCTGCAGACTGAGAACCGAGATGAGGCAGCCCCGAAGACGAAGGTGAGCAAGCCTTGGAAAGGTGGCTCCGGACGGCGGCGGCTCCAGATCGCGGCAGTTGACGATGTGCAGCTCCCGAAGCGCCTCGGACGGCAAGGCTCCGAAGCTGAGCTTGAACATCTCTGGTGTGTCGAAATAGCATCTGGGCCTCCAATATCTGTTGTTAGGTATTTGGATTTCAGCAGCCCCAATACGGAGCTCCTCGACGTGCTTCGCCGCCGGTCCGGAGAGCAAGGCGTGGATCCGTTCACGGGTCAGGAGTTGTCTGATGTTGTAGCTGGTATATGCCTCCATGTGCAGGGTGAACCGCCTGACCGGCCCGCCGGCGTGCGCGGCGGCGAGCGCCGCCTCGGCGCCGCGGAAGAAAGCGTCGCTTATGGCGCTGGCTTCGCTGTCGCTGACGAGGTTGTGGTAGAAGCGCGACGAGAGGTTGACGGCGCCCGACGTGCGCCACAGCGTGCGCCACCGCCGCGAGAGCACGGCCGTGGACGCGCCGTCCTTGGCCGGCGCGAAGTAGAGGACGCGACGGAGCACGTCGTCCGGGAGGGCGGACAGGCGGTCGACGCCGGCCATCGCTTTCGTCGTCGGCGGCGACGGCGATCCGTTCGTGATTGGTGTAGGGTTTAGAGGATGGACTGGAGGCGGCGGATATGATCGATGATTTTCTTATAGAATTCCATTGCTTTTAGAGGGCCTTGATGACCTCGGTTGCAAACTTGCAAAGCCAATTTACGAACGGGGCCGAACCATACTACAGCCGGTCCAATTCAGATACGTATTCACGTAAAAATATGCATAAATAAATCAGAAACTTATATTTTCACCCAACCGTCTTGCTCGACCTCGACCATATATAAACAAGGCCAGTTCTGTTAGTCCACGTCTCGAACTCGATCCGATCGGTCCGGCGGCTAGGACTCGGTGCGTGCTGCGATGGATTCCGAGGCCGTCGTCGCCACCGGCGACCGGCTGAGCCGCCTCGACGACGGCGTCCTCGGCCACATCCTCTCCTTCCTCCCGGCATCCGAGGCGGCCCGGGCGGCGGCGCTGTCGCGCAGGTGGCGCCACGTCTTCGCCTCCGTGCACACCCTTTCCTTCGACGAGGCGGACGGCCCCAGCGCCGACTGCGATGACGACGACGAGGTAAGCATGTGGAGCTCCGACTACTACAACTACTCGCCCGTCGCGCCGCCCCGCTCCGTCCCGGCGCCGCCCTTCACCACCGGCGTCTGCTCCGCGCTGCTCGGCCGCAACCGCCGCGCCCGCGTCCCTGGCGCGCCGCTGCGCGGGCTCCGCGTCAGGTTCCAGGAGTTCAGCGACGCCGCCTCGGCCAAGGGCGTCGACGCGCTGATCGCGTACGCCGTGCACGACGCCGGCGACGACCTCCACCTCATCGACCTCCGCTTCGGCAACGGGCCGATCTGCAACCGCGAGTACAGCCTCCGCCGCCGCGGCGGCGGCGCGTACCCCAGCCCGCCGCCGGAGACGAACCAGTACGTCGCGCCAACAAGTCTCCTCAACTGCGCCGCGCTGCGCACGCTCCGCCTCGGCCCTTGCCGGCTCTGCCTGCCGTCCGCCATCGCCTTGCCGTCGCTCGACACGCTCCACCTGATTCGGGTCACCGCCGGCGACGGCGCCATACAGCGGCTGGTCTCTGCCTGCCCGCGCCTCGCCGACCTTTCACTCAAGGCATGCCAAGAGCTCACTGCGCTCTCGCTCCTTGACACGCGCCTCCGCACGCTGGCGCTCAAGTGCTGCCACGACCTGGCCGCCGTCGCCGTCAACTCGTCGGAGCTGAGGATCTTCAAATACAGGGGCGCTGTTCCAGCACCCACGTTCCTGACCATGCACGGTCCCCGCCGTGTCTCGTCGTGCAAGCTTGATTTCTGCGGCGACGATGCCTCAGACCCGGTGGAGCTGGTCGGGCTCGCCGGCTTCCTCCAGCACTTTGCAAGCACAATGTACATGCACATCAAGTCTGGCCGTCTTGGCTGCAACATGGGTCACGACATGTTCTCCTACGTACAAGGGTTCCCCGCCCTCCGCCACCTCGAGCTAACGGGCATGGTCCCCGATGGCGATACCGCCGTCATTGCTGCAGTGACCAAGATTCTAGAGTGGAGCCCGAGCCTGGAGACGTTGTCGCTGTTCTTCTTTCCGGAGCCAGTGGAAGTAGAGGAGAACAACTACAATAGTTACTACAGCGAGGAGGAGGTGCACGATGCACACATGCTGAGTTACCGGAATGTTGAGCTTCCCGTGCCAGAGGGCGCTACAATCCCCTGCCTGAGGGAGCGGATGAGGGAGATCAACTTCGTTCACTACCGGGGGGCGATGGCACAGAGGATGCTCGCCAAGTTCTTGCTCCGCAATGCCCCTGTTGTTGACGAGGTGTGCTGCGAGTTCGCACAGGGGCCGCTCTGGATTCAGACACAACTGATGGAAGAAATCAAAGGATGGGCTATGAATAAGTCGGCCTACATGATGTTCTTCTAGTTCAATCAATCCATGTACAAGAAATTTGAGAGATGGTGGATGTATTATGTGATTCACCCTGGAAAGTAAATGAACGGAGCCAAAAGATATTAGTTTTAAGCAAAATCAATTTACATGTTCTGTTCGAAAACATTCGTTTACATCAATGTTTCCCGCCGTTTAATTTTGATACATATCTGAATGGAAAGTTGTGCATGTGAGTTTAAAGCTGAAGGCATTAAATACAAGTCAATTCCTCGTCCATAAAATTTGAGATTCACCGGATGATTTAATGAGTTCTACAGCAAAATAACGTTCCGGATGAGGTTTTGTATTGTTCAAATACAGTTTAGTTTTGTTGCAACTGTGGCCTATACTACAGTAAAATGTATGTGCTTAGTGTTTATCTCTGAATTAAGTTCAATCTGATTCCCTTTTTCAGGCAGACAAAGAAAATTCAGTTCTGGAGGGGTAAATGTAATACAATATTCCGGAGGGGTATTTTTTGAAAAAGACGTTTCATATGGGTAATTGTAACATTATATTCATTGTCCGTTTGCTGCAGCCTGCAGTGATCAGCGCACTAGCTAGTTCTCTATTCCATTCACTACTCTCCCAGTTTCTTATATATGTTTAAGCACGGCCACTTCCTTTTTGGTAAAAGGCTTTTTTTTATAAAAATACTAGTTCATATACCGACAAAAGTAATTCATTCCATATATATGACCTCTGGATCATTTATATGGCAGAATGAAGAACTAACTGATTTGGATGGAAGTAGCATTATGTACTTCTTGAATTCTCGGTCAAAACTTTACATGAAGGTTATTACAAATTCAAACTGATGTTAATAGCAAATAGTCCATATGTACAGAAATAAACTACAGAAGGATTTGTTAATAATATCTCCTGTCTTTCATATTTTATCAATAATTGAATTACTTTTCTTAGAGTAACAGCATGTTACCCCGGTCCATGATTAGGCAGAGCAACAATATATACCAGCAGACTAGTTCAAAGTTTACAGCACAGTTTGAACCCAAACCCATTGCTCACCGCACATCTCGCTACTGTCTCAACATCTAGGAAAACAATTTCGGAAGAAAAAAAATTTCGGAGGTCACCGATAAACATGAAATTTCGGGAATTTCGGAAATTTCGGAATCAAATTTAAACAAATTTAAATTTTTTGAATTTTTTTTCTAAAATTCACTAAAAACTGTCACAGATCATTAAACATCACAATTGTATATGAAATGAATATACAAGATACATATTTCACAAGTTTATAGCACGTTAGGCATGTTCATAGTTCGAAACACAATATCAAGCATGATAGCAGTCAACATGCTACTACAATCAATGTGTTGTAATACTAGCAAGTCAGCTACTACAAAAATGAGGTTATTTGGATTTGGGGAGGTAAAAGGGCAGTGCTGGCCAGTTGGGCGGGAAATTCGGGCCGCTGATTAAATTTGGCTGAAAAATTTTGGCCGAAATGTTTTTTTTTGGACCCCACGAAATTTCAGAAATTTCGGTGAAATTTCACCGAAATTGTTTTCCTAGCTCAACATTACATTTTCAAACATAGCTACGTACATACCGTCTGAGCATTCATATTACATTGTTAATATCAATGATCGAATTATAATTTTTCTTGTCAGATCGATGTAGAATTATGTGGAAGGGCTGGAAGCACAAGTGTCTGTGTTCGGAACGGCAGCAGCCCTGAAAAACCAGCAAATTCATTGCTTTGGTTCTGAAAGCCTACTAATTTAAAGTAACCTGCTCTCCTCTATGTTGTAAATACTAGAAAAGAAAAATCGTTTACATCCCAGATTCTTCACTTGGTACATAGAAGGCTATGGAAGAAACATAGAAACCCAACAAACGCCCATAAACAGACAAATCGTTCACAGCATATTGCAGAGATTATGTAGCTGTCCCATAAATACTCTTGCAAATATGAAAGAAAAACAACCCACACACCAGAATATTTTTTTATATACTAGAAATAAATGTTGGTACGTTAAGACCACTTTTCACCATGCGGTTACCAATCGGATCATTCTTCTGGTTTCAGTACTTTGATCTTTCTCTCACCATTCACAGGCAGGACTCTAAAGCCTTTTGTAGCCACCCCGTTTCTCCTTTTGGCTGCATTCAGAGCCCATCTTCGAACCTTGTCATTCACATGCTCGGACATTTTGTGGTTGCCGTCATCTATATGCATTTCTTCAAGAACCATCGCATTCTCAGCGAAAAATTTGACCAGTTGGATGCCAAAGAAGCTTGCCACTTCGTTACGGAATTGCAAGCACACTCTTCTTAGATAACTCTGTAGGCAGTTGAATGAATGCTCGCACAAACCATGGATATCACAAACCTCATATTTATCATTGTTACCACCACTCGTTCCTCTATGGAGCCTGAAGTTTCTGACAGACTTGTCAAAATCTTGTTGAATTTTGCATTTTACATACGGATACTGATAAACATTTCCTCTTGATTGCTCCTCGATCTTGAGCCGGAGATCATGAACTATAGGGCAACAATGGAGTAAATTCGCTATAGCTATCCCTGCAACATTGTTGGCAGGATCGTAGCATCCTTGTACCTCCAGACGCTCCAGATTGTACAACAGCTTGTTGTCTAGAAGCTCATCCAGGCTTTCCATGTCAACAGCGATATGATCGACCGGGCAGTCCAGTTTCAGCTTCAAGATCCGGGTGTTGCTAAAATTTCGAAGAAAATGCCAGAAGGGTTCAAGAATTGAATATGCTAAGTAGCTGTCCGTGAAGTGGAAATCTACTCGAGTCATGTTACACGCTTGTGATTTCATCGACACTTGGCAGCTAAGCAACCCCGCATATGTGAAGTATTGCAATTTCGGCATGTCAAGCTCTATGCCATCTTCCGTGGGATCAAAGCCTCGCCAATCTGTCATCACCAATGTAGTTACCTCTGGGCCACGGATCCGGTTGCCACTGCAACCGTCATCATCTTCTTCATCTGGTCCAAGTAAGAGAAAGATGCTCTCGAGCCGCAACGTGGTGAGTCGCGGCGCGCCATTCATGATGTCCTGGAGCTCGGCAAGTGAAACCTCACAATGTTGTAGCAGCAGCGTGGCCAACTGGGGGAAATTGTACGCGGCCGACCTGTTGACCTTCCCCGACTCGAGTTCTGCTCTAACGATGTGCAGAACTCGAACAGCCTTGTACGGCAGGGCTGCGATGCTGAGCGTGTAGAATCCTACGCTGCTGCAGTGGTTGTTGCTAGGCGGGCAGTGCGCCGCGATGTGGAGCTCCTCGACGTGCCTGGCCGCCGTGTGGGACATCACGTCGCTGATCGTGTGTCGACAACGGAATTCTGGTGTCAACATCATGTTGTGCTCCGCGTACCGGCCATCTGGGCTCACGAATTCGCCGATTTCGTACTCGTTGTCTGCCTCCATGTGGAGGCTGAGCCTGGTGACAGGCGCGCCGTGCGCGGCGGCTGCCGAGAGCGCCGCCGTGGCGCCCCGGAGGAAGCCCTCGCTATCGGGGACGTGAGTGCGGTCGTACGAGCGCGTGTCGAGGTTGACGGCGCCCGACGTCCGCCACAGCCAGCGCCACCGCCGCGACAGCACGGCGGTGGCCGCGCCCTCCTTGGCAGGGGCGAAGCGGAGGACGCGTCGCAGAAGGTCGTCGGGGAGGTCGGACAGGCGATCGTCGGCCATCGTCCTCGACGTGGCGAATCGAGCAACTGCGCCGCCAAGGAGGTTGCAGAGTTTTAGCCTTCTACAAGTTCGGCCGTCGCCGGCGTCGGCGAACTGCGCCGCCGCGTGTCTTCTCAAGTCCCGCTTCCACACGGCGGCAGGGGCGTACGTGCGTGGAAGGATCTGTTATTTGGTGACTGGAGTCGATCCGATGGAAGGAACGACACCCTTTTTTTTTTTAGATCGGAAGGAACGACACCTGTATTTATGGGTTTTACAACGGGACCTCTCCTATATACGCGTTGCTTTGGGGTCGTGCGGCCCAATCAGTCAAGTCCAAAAACAGTTGGGCTATGGCCCACTACGCTACACAGGCACTGGTACTTTATTTGTTTTTAAGGTAAGGCCTACTTCAAGTTTGACCTTACTACACGTAAGCAGTTTTATAGCATGTCTCATGAAATGCTAAGTATGATTTTTGACGAGGTGGAAGAAAGAAAGAGTGGTCAGAACAAGAGATGACTGTTTCCCGAAGCAACCACCTCACGCGCTAAAATTTAGTAAGTATGAAACGGCATATACACCATTGTACCAGTTATAATTGCCATGCAACTCATAAATATTTCTTTGCTCATCCATAAATTAAGTAACAATTCAATTTCTACGAGACTACTAAAACAATCACCCATTATACAAGTGGTCTGATAAGCAATCTCGTGTCTTGTATGACACGGCCTATACAACAACACCCTTGTACATTCCCTTACTCTAGATAATCCTCTAATCTAAAAATCGTCTTACTTTACCTTTACCATTAGCAATGACTCTTTGCCTTATTTTCGCATGTTGCAGTCACAAATATATATGCTACAACTAAACTTGGTGTGCAAGGCCCGGCCGTTCTAGAGCAGCAGAAAAGTTTGGCAAATAAAAGCAATATTTGACCTGGTTCCATGTCTGAACCAGCTTGCATGATCCATTCTACCCTCACAACAATTACTAACCTCAATATGAACTCGCACAAAGGCAGCTAGATTCTACCGCAATCTCCCTGAAAGATAAGTCAGCATGCACTGTAGTATCTGCCACTATCATCTATCTTGACCTGAAGTCCGATGCCAGGTCCGTCTAAATGCTACGCAAGTCAAACCTTTTCGTTGTTGGTGAGAAGAAGTCCTTGCCAGAGGCTAGAGAGTGAAAGTGTGCGTGTTTGTTTTGTGGGGTGGCGGGAGCAACTCTTTGCCAACCAGCGGAGAGAGAGAAAGAGAGAGAGAGAGAGAGAGAGAGAGGTTAGCCTCCTGATTGGTGGAAAAAGGAGGTTCCAATGATGCTAATCTCCCCCGTGATACTTCTATCAAACCGGTACCCGTTCCCGGCGCCGGCGAGGGACGTGCCCATCATCATCGACGAGTGGTGGCAGCTCGACCTGCTCGAGCTCGACCACCGCATGGCCGACGGCAACTTCGACGACAACCCGCTGTCGGCCACCATCAACGGCAAGCTCGGCGACCTCAGCAACTGCTCGGGGCGGCCGGAGGAGAGCTTCGTGCTCGACGTCGAGCCGGGGAAGAGCTACCTGCTCGGCTGCTCCGGATCGTCAACACGGCGCTCTTCTCCGAGTACTACTTCAAGGTGGCTGGGCACGCATTCACGGTGGTCGGCGCCGACGGGAACTACCTGACGCCGTACCGCACCGACATGGTCGTCGTCGCCTCCGGCGAGGCCGTCGACGTGCTAATGGCCGCCGACGCGCCGCCGGCCCTGTACCACATGGTGGCACTCGCCAACCAGCCGCCGGAGCCGGACCTGCAGGTCCCGCTGTTCGTCTCGCGCGGGCTCGTCCGCTACCCCGGCGTGCGCGCCAACAACAACGGCCTCCCCGTGGCGGCGCCGCTCATGCCCGACCAGCACAACACCATGCCGTCCTTCTACTTCCACAACAACCTCACCGGGCTCGCGCACCCGGCGCGCCACCACGTGCCGGAGCGCGTCGACGAGCGCCTCTTCGACGGCACCACGCGGTGCAAGCGGCGCCGGAGCAACGAGACCATCGTGGTGGCCACCATGAACAACGTCTCCTTCGCCCACCCGACCACCACGTCGTTGCTCGACAAGTACTACTTCGACGGCAATGGCTCCGGCGTGTACACCGAGGACTTTCCCGACCAGCCGCCGCGGCCGTACAACTACACGGACCGGGACTACATCCCGCCAGGCCCGCTCGAGGAGGTGCTGGAGCCGACGTTCAAGTTCACCAAGCTCCGCCGCTTCAAGTACAACACGTCCGTAGAGATCGTGTTCCAGAGCACGGCGCTGCTGCAGAGCGACTCTAACCCCATGCACCTCCACGGCTACGACTTCTTCGTGCTCGTGCAGGGGATGGGCAACTTCGACCCCAAGAGAGACCCCAAGAAGTTCAACTACCACAACCCGCAGCTCAGGAACACGGTGCAGGTGCCCCGGACTGGATGGGCCGCGATCCGCTTCGTCACCTACAATCCAGGTAATGATACAAGTCCTACATACTATTTGTAATGTGACAATTCCAAAACTTTTTAGCTACTTTTCTTTTTTCAGATAAAATTCTAATTATAAACTCTCTATATATGAAACCGATTCTTTCTGATGTGTAAATGAAAATCTGAACGAACAGGGGTGTGGTACCTGCACTGCCACTTCGAGTTTCACATCGTGATGGGCATGGCGACGGCGTTCATCGTGGAGCATGGGCCGACGCCTGAGACCAGTCTGCCTCCACCACCGCCCGAATACAATAGATGCGGTGCAAATGGCCTCATGCAGCCATAGAATTTTGCACGAGTTTTGACCAATCTGAGTCCAAATATTTTTTATTATAAACAAAAAAGACAAAGGGATTTCATTGTAACCCCTGACATACGTGATCTATGTCAGGGTAAAGTCTTACTTAGCACTTTTTGAGCTTCGACAGATAGTGGAAAAACATTTCATTTTGATTGATCATTTCTTGATTCCTGAGACTTTGAAATTTCCCAAAACTATTACCCTTGACTATAGAAGCAGGCGTAGATTAACTCGCATGCATACTTTATTTCTTTATAACCTTTTCTACGTATGCCTTTTGTGATAGTTCTGATACCCCTTTTGTTCTATCTCGGTGAATTTCAAATCCTAATTAAAAGGAATGATGTTCTGATACCCCTTTTGTTCTATCTCGGTGAATTTCAAATCCTAATTAAAAGGAATGATGCTTCATTGAGATCTTTCATATCAAAAAGTTGAGGACACAAACTTCTTCGTCTCCTGAAGTAGATGACCATCACTACTAGCAAGCAGGATGTCATCCACATACAGGATAAGGAAAATGAATTCCCTATTCTTAAACTTTGCATAGGCGCAATCGTCCTCTCGTTCTAAAACCCAAACTTTCTCATAGTCTTAATAAACTCTAGATGGAGGCTTGCTTAAGTCCAATAATGGATTTATTCAGGCAACATCCTTTATGTCCTGACATAAGCTCTAATCTAACCTTAACTGTGATGCCGGACAAAATTGTGGAAGCGCCTGGTTATATATGGAATTATCTGGGCCGCTGTTCTTTCTACCCTCGCTCGACACGCTGCACCTGATACGGGTCACCTCCGGCGATGGCGTCATATAGCGGCTGGTCTCCGCCTGCCCATGCCTCATCAACAGCAAGCTTGTTCGAGACACACTCGATTTGCCAAGCGACGCCGAACATGGAAAATAATTGCAATGAATATGCCCGAATGCCCGGCTGGCTGGATGCCTTTCTCTATATTCTTCTTGCTCAAACCAAACCAAGTGATTACATCTTCTTTTATACCCGTCACGTCTGGCAACTACTCTACTCCGGAATGCTTCCTACGCACGGGGGCGCGCTCAAGAGCCTGCTCCCTCTAGCCCACTCTACGCCAGTCGGTGTTGTCACACGTGCACTGTAGTTCTTTCCACCTATCCATGTTCATATAGCTCTTCTCCGACTAGAATAAATCAATGATATAAAGCAACCCGTGCGCCTGGCATATGAGCCGAGTAAAAATGATGAGGCTCGCGTAAGCAATTCCATATGAACTAGCCCTAGGGCCTGTACAGAATTGGAACAATTGTGCACAATTATCCATAAAAGATAGACTTATGTATCCACAAAAGATCCCACATTATTGTATCGATAGCACAAGTACATACTAATATAGCATATCCAATATGTATGGTTGTGTCTGGGACACTCAAACCAAATATGTTGTCCATTTTCTTTTAATAACAAACATGTTACTGAAAATTTTGGCATGAAATTTGGGATATCAAAATATATTGTGCTATGTCATTTGGTTGCATGAAAAGTTCATGACAAATTTCTGATGCCCGACATAAGCTCTAATCTAACCTGAATTGTGATGCAGACACATGCTGCTCTTTTCGCCCTCTATGTACAGCTACAGCAAACCACCATAAACCGGCTAGACTTCTACTGAGGCTGAACTTTTCTTTAGGCTTAACTGGGTCAAAATCCTGTGGTCACAAAAGGTTACCATTTTCCTCTCAAGTTTGAGAGGAATATCAATGAGAGCAAAACAAAATGAATTAAATTCTTAGATACTTCCATATATTCTTATATTTCTCTTAAATTTGATTATACGTTATAAACTTACAGCTTGACGAATACATTTAAATACCAAATAAAGAATAACATCCTTTAGAATAAGGATGACCATCAATAATACAATGAAATCCCTCCGTTTTATTGTTTATGTATAATAAAAATATTTGGACTCAGATTAGTCAAAAAGTACTCATCAAAAACTCTACGGCAGCATAAGACCATTGGCACCGCATCTCTTGTATTCCGGCGGTGGTGGAGGCAGGCTGGTCTCAGGCGTCGGCCCGTTCTCCACGATGAACACCGTTGCCATGCCCATCACGATGTGAAACTCGAAGTGGCAGTGCAGGTACCACACCCCTGGATTGTCGGTGACGAAGCGGATTGCCGCCCATCCGGTCCGGGGCACCTGCACGGTGTTCCTGAGCTGCGGGTTGTGGTAGTTGAACTTCTTGGGGTCCCTCTTGGGGTCGAAATTGCCGATCCCCTGCGCGAGCACGAAGAAGTCGTAGCCGTGGATTTTTTTACAGCAGGGTGAACGCACGCAGCAGCAGCAGTAAGACAACGAGGAGAGAGATGAGAGCGCCCCCCTCCCCCCACCCTGCTAGCCCATCGCCGACGGCCGACCCGGCGCCGGCGGCCACCGTCTCGCTCCCCTCCCTCCACACCTCCTCCCCCTCCAATCTCTCACCCCATGCCACCCCCTTCTACCCAGCCTCCGCGGGCCGTTCCAAGCTCCAGCGCTGGTTGGACAGCCCCTCGCCCTTGGGCACGGACAGTGAGCTGCCGGAGAGGCGTGCTCCTGGCCGGGCCTCCTACAGAGACGTCGTCATCCATGCTGGTGCGGCTCAGTCTCCGAGCAGTGTGCCTCGTCCCCGGCTGGCCTCCCCTCCGCCGCCGCTGCCGGCCCGTATCCGTTTGCGCTCCGAGATCCACCGGATCCAGGATGCTGCACCGGATGACGATGGCTGGCGCGTGGTGAGAAGCAGGCGAAGCCGCCGGCGCGAAGGACGGATGATCCCTCGAGGAGCGATTCCGGCAGCCATGTATGGGCGCTGCTACAACTGTCTAGAGAAGGGACATAGAAAGAAAGACTGTCGTGAGCCAACAAGATGCTTGCGGTGCGGGCGGCCGGGTCACCGGTCCTTCGAGTGCCGTCGCCCCCGTCCGGTCAGGATGGAGCACCAACAGGCTGTCCGCCCTACTTCACTTGCTCCGGCCCCGTGCAACTGGCCGGAGATTCCGGTGCCTCCTCGGCGACCGCGGGAGGTCACGCACGGTCCAGGGGGACGCACGGCGGCGCCGGGAGAGGAGGCCCCCTCGAACCCGCCACGGCGGCGTCGACGAAACCGCCGGCGCAGGGGCCGGCGAGGTGGCGGCAGACGCAACCGGCCAACTGACGGTGCAAACGAAGAATCACCCTCGGAGAAGTCCCACTGCTCCACCCCTCCAGGGCCACCCTCGCCGGAGCTGAGACACGATCGCCAGCCAGAGGCCTGCTACATCGACAGGACGCACGAAATCAACCAATGGGAGGCGGAGCTACAATACCGCGCGGTGCTGGTGCAAATCGTCGGAACTAGACCGCCGGTCACGCCACAAGAAGCTCTGCTAGCAATCAGTGCTAAATTTGATATCGGTAACGACGATCGGCTTGAGATCCATCGAGCAGCTCCCCCACAAGATTTCTTCCTGATCCTGCCGAGCCATGACATCCACCAAAGGGTATTGAGTGGAGACCGGTCAGTTACAACGCCGGCATTCAAGCTGAGGATCCGTCCGTGGCACCGCCTTGTGTATGCAGAGCACGGTGCGTTGTATCACAAAGTGCAAATTGAGCTCGAGGGCATTCCAATGCACGTTTGGAGTTATTCAACAGCGTCTGATCTTCTTCGGCCCTATTGCTCCATTGAGAGTGTTGATGCAGGGACAGCAGCCCGGCAAGACCTCTCTGTTTTCCGGGTTACTGCATGGACTACTCGCCCTGAGCTCATTCCAGACTCTAGGACACTCGTCGTCCCGGAGCCAACGGATGCAGAGTCGCCACTCCAGCCATTTCGGCGCACCTTGAAGTACACAGTACAGATCAGTGTCAGACGCCTGCTCGTCCAGTTTCCACCAGATTCACCTCCCCCATCCCCGCCGGCCACACCACCGTCGGGACATTCCAGTGATGAAGAATCCCCAGCGAGGAGCCCCAAAAGACCTCGCCGGCGACGGGGGCGCTTCAGGAGTGAGCGCAACGCCCCCACTCATGAAGACACTCCATCGTCCTCTGCGACGGAAGCCGTTGATGGCTTGGCCGTTGAGTCCGGCGCTCCGGCGAACTCGGCACTCCGGCCATCCTCCGGCGAGCGGAATGAAGCCTGTGTCCAAGGGAGGAAGCAACAACCAACTATCTCTGACACGGTAGTTAATGTGGATCCAGAAGAAAGAATAAAGAAAATGGGAGGAGCAGGGGTCAGTGATGAGGAGACGCGCATTGATGTTGCACAGGAAATCTCGAGCCCACCGCTCCAACGTTCGGCTGACGAGGGGGCCGGCGTGGCACACGGGGAGGTTCAGGCGCCCCTGGTTTTACAAGATACTAGCAATCGGGAGCGACATCCTCGGCGCGAGTTTGACCCCATGGTTCACGAAGCTTCCTGCAGCTTCCTCCTCGCCCAGCTAACATTGAATTCAGATGAAGAGCAATATGGGCCAGATTTGAGCGGGCTGCATGGGCCTCAGTCGTCGCCCCCAGAATCACACACGAATGGGGGGACTCCTCTACATCAGCAAAGCACACCTGGCCCAGAATTGAGCCCAAACTTGGGCCATGATGCTGCGGTGGATCCTAGCTCACAATGCACTTCTGTTGATGGATTAGGCCTGGAATCATTGGATGCCCCGCTCCTAGCTCAAGCAGACGACCAGCAACAAGAGCAAACAACAGATGCAGCGCTGGCACCTTCCAATACTGAGGATAGCATCACTGACCATGTGAGCAATGCACAAGAATTTCTCACCGCCATTACCAGGCCCGTGGGTGGTGACACGCCCATCCCGTTGACAACACCAGTCCGGAGGTCGCGGAGGAAGACGGAGGTTGACGTCAGTTCTCTCCGCCGTAGTCGCAGGATCGCGAACGCTGGGATCACCGGCCATACACTCGACCGCGTACAGACTGTACTTATGCGCAAGTTGGGTGTAATTGCAGAGCAGGAACTCTTGTCACAGGAAGCTCGAGAGGCTTATGCACATTTGTTCGAGCACCCACTCTCGCGATCCCATGTTGCGGCATTGGCAGCGTTGTTCGGCTGGACAATACCCGACGATGGCGAAGCTCGCTCGGCTGACCTCCTAGTGAGCTAGGCCTTGAGCTGACGCCGCCTTGTACTGGTAGTTTCACTATGCATAAATGGATGTCTCTAATATTCTTGTATGGAATGTGCGGGGTTTAAACAGGAAGTCGCATAGAGACTCAGTCCGGGAGTTGATTGCTTCCCATCGGCCAGAGATCATTTGCCTACAAGAAACCAAGATCCAGGTGATGTCCACGCGCATTTTGCTGTCCACACTCGGGACGGAGTTGGACCAGCATGTCGCACTCCCAGCGGACGGCACCCGTGGAGGCGTGCTCATCGCATGGAAGAGTGTTGCCTGCCAAGCTATAACCACCAGAGTGGACACCTACTCGACTACAGTGCTCTTTCGGACGTCGTCGGGGCAAGAGTGGTGGTTCACTGGCGTCTACGGGCCTCAGCTAGACGCGCAAAAATTGCAGTTCCTGGAAGAGATGCGCAACGTGCGCGCAGCATGTCCCGGGCCATGGGCGATTGCTGGTGACTTCAACTTAATATATAGATCAGCGGACAAGAATAATCCGAATGTGGACCGCGCGATGATGGGCCGGTTCCGCCGTCTGCTCAACGACCTTGAGCTCCGAGAGATTGAGCTCCTCGGGCGGAGATTCACCTGGTCTAACGAGCGGGCTGCTCCGACGCTCGTCCGGCTGGACAGAGTGTTTTGCACATCTCCCTGGGAATCCATCTTCCCAGATTACCTTCTCCAAAGCACAGCGGCTGGCACCTCTGATCACTGCCCGCTCATACTCAGTCTGCGCAGCAACAACATGGGAAAGCGTCGCTTTCACTTTGAAAGTTTCTGGCCAAAGCTTGAGGGGTTTCACGAAGCTGTGATTGCAGCTTGGAATTCTGTTGCCAACATTACGTGTCCCATTGAGCGTCTAGCAGCAAAGCTACGGGCAACGAGTCGATCCTTGCAGTCATGGAGCCAGAAAAAAATTGGGAATGTAGCCGCACAGCTTGAACAAGCACGTGAACTGCTACACCGTTTGGAGATGGCACAGGATGTACGGGTGCTTACACAGGACGAAGCATGGCTACGGCGCCAACTGAAACATCACTGTCTCGCCCTTGCGTCACTCCACCGGACGATTGCTCGTCTGAGATCACGTCTTGACTGGCTGGCCGAAGGAGATGCAAATACCGGGTACTTCCACTCCCATGCAAGGTATCGGAAGCGCAAGAATTTCATAGCCAAACTTCAGGTCGGAGATAGAGTCCTTACATCGCAAGAAGATAAAGAAGAGGCGGTATGGCAATTCTACAACAGTCTCATTGGCACGGCTGAAGGAAGGTCACAAACATTAAACTTGGAATCTTTCTACCAGCCATCTCACGACCTTTCGGAACTGGACACTCCCATCTCTGAATCGGAGGTGTGGGATGTGATCAAGAACCTGCCCCCAGACAAGGCACCAGGCCCGGACGGTTTCACCGGGCGATTTTACAAATCGTGCTGGTCTGTAATAAAACAAGATGTGATGGCGGCGATTGGGGCGGTACATGGAGGTGATGGTAGGAAGCTACACCTACTTAACTCAGCGTATATGGTTCTTATTCCGAAGAAGGAGGACGCAGTCATGGTTGGAGATTATCGCCCCATCAGTCTAGTGCACAGTTTCGCTAAATTAATCACAAAAATTATGGCAAACCGGCTCGCCCCAAAACTGAGCTCTCTGGTGGCGCCTAATCAAAGTGCATTTGTCCGAGGGCGGTGCATCCATGATAACTTCCTACTGGTGCAGCACATGGCCAAGTTTCTCCATCGCCAAGGAAGCCCAAGCCTCCTCTTGAAGCTCGACATTACGAAGGCCTTTGACTCCGTCTCATGGGCGTTCTTACTAGAGGTGCTGACCCGGCTTGGATTTGGACGTAGATGGAGAAACCTACTGTGTAGCCTACTGTCCTCATCCTCAACAAGAGTGCTGATAAATGGTGAACCAGGTGAAATTATTAAGCACAGACGGGGATTGCGCCAGGGAGACCCTTTGTCACCAATGCTTTTTATCATTGTTATGGATGTCCTCAGCAGCTTGGTAGGGAGGGCAGAAAGGATGGGCCTGCTCGCACCACTTGCATCGAGAGCCATTGGACACCGGATGTCGATATACGCTGACGATGTTGTACTATTTGTCTCCCCATCCACCACTGAATTGTCCTTCGTCAAGACTCTCCTTCAGAAGTTCGGTGAAGCATCTGGTCTACGTACCAACATGGCCAAATCCTCCATTGTACCAATCAGGTGTGATACAGAACAAGTGCAGCAAGTGCAACAGACCATGGAGTGCGAGATCACTAACTTCCCCTGCAGATACTTGGGATTACCACTATCCATCCGGCGACTAACTAAAGCTGACCTTCAGCCGATCATCGACAAAATTGCGGATATGTTGCCGGGATGGAAGGCGGCAATGATGGAGAAATCTGGGAGGTTAATCCTTGTCAAGGCAGTCCTCACAGCAGTCCCAATCTATTTGCTAATTGCTCTAGATGTGCCACGATGGGTCATAAGAGCAATCGACAAGCTGCGAAGAGCATTCTTATGGAGAGGAAGGAAGGAACTTAGAGGAGGCCATTGTCCGGTATCTTGGGATCGGGTCATGCGGCCTCTGCACCTTGGGGGTCTTGGAATTCACAACCTTGAGACACTAGGATGGGCGCTACGAATGAGATGGCTATGGCTTCAGAAGACTCAACCGGACAAGCCATGGGCTCTACTCAACATTCAGGTCCCGGTCAATGTCAAAGCTATGTTTGCAATTTCAGTGACGACGACAGTGGGAGATGGATGTTCCACACTATTCTGGACAGACCGATGGATCCATGGCAAGGCCATCAGCGACCTAGCACCAGCCCTAATGCCTTTTGTCCGGAGGCGAGGGTGGCGCGCACGAACGGTGAGAGATGCCTTGGATAGAAGCTCATGGACTCGAGACATAATGGGAGGCCTGCCGGTGCTGCCGTTGTGGCAATTCTTACAACTTTGGGACATAATAAGAGGAATTGCGCTCAATCCGGAACAACGAGATCACCATAGTTGGACACCGGAACCTTCAGGTCAGTTCTCATCCAAGTCAGCGTATGAACGCTACTTCATGGGAAGTATCACATTTGAACCTCATAAGAGACTTTGGAAATCGTGGGCGCCGCTCAAGGCAAAACTCTTTCTGTGGCTCGCAATATGGAACCGATGTTGGACGGCAGACCGTTTAGCGCGTCGTGGCCTTCAACACCCAGACCGCTGCCCCTTGTGTGACCAAGAAGAAGAGGACATCCAGCACATCCTCACAACATGTGTTTTCGCTAGGGAGACTTGGTTCAATGCGCTGCAGTGGATTGGCCTTGGAGAATTGACTCCATCGCCCGACGAAACAAGCTTCAAAGAATGGTGGAGAAGGGCTAGCAAGAGAGTGTGCCCGGAGAAGAGAAAAGGATTCAACACGCTTGTGATCATGGTCGCTTGGGAGATTTGGAAGCACCGGAATCGCTGTGTCTTTGATGCAATGCAACCGCAAACATGTGTGCTGCTACGTGACATCAAGGATGAAGCTACCATGTGGACGATGGCGGGGGCAAGGAAGCTAAGACAGCTACTGTAAGTTAGCGTGAGAAGCCATGGTAGAATCTATTTGTAACCGGCGCGAATGGATCTTAAAACACTACCTTTGGCCAGAGCATGGCATTGTATTTGTTAATTTCTTCTTCTTAATACAATGACGCGCAGTTCTCCTGCGTGTTCGAGAAAAAAAAGTCGTAGCCGTGGAGGTGCATGGGGTTGGAGTCGCTCTGCAGCAGCGCGGTGCTCTGGAAGACGATCTCCACGGACGTGTTGTACTTGAAGCGCCGGAGCTTGGTGGACTTGAAGGTCGGCTCCAGCACCTCCTCGAGCGGGCCTGGCGGGATGTAGTCCCGGTCCGTGTAGTTGTACGGCCGCGGCGGCTGATCGGGAAAGTCCTCCGTGTACACGCCGGAGCCGTTGCCGCCGTCGAAGTAGTACTTGTCGAGCAGCGACGTCGTCTTCGGGTGGGCGAAGGAGACGTTGTTCATGGTGGCCACCACGATGGTCTCGTTGCTCCGGCGCCGCTTGCATTTCGTGCTGCCGTCGCGGCAGATGGAGCCGAGCCCGAGCGTGACGAAGAGGCGCTCGTCGACGTGCCTCGGGACGCGGTGGCGCGCCGGGTGCGCGAGGCCGGTGAGGTTGTTGTGGAAGTAGAAGGACGGCATGGTGTTGTGCTGGTCGGGCATCTCCGGCGCCGCCACGGGGAGGCCGTTGTTGTCGGCGCGGACGCCGGGGTAGCGGACGAGGCCGCGCGAGACGAAGAGCGGGATCTGCGGGTCCGGCTCCGGCGGCTGGTTGGCGAGCGCCACCATGTGGTAGAGCGCCGGCGGCGCGTCGGCGCGCATGAGCACGTCGACGCCCTCGCCGGGGGCGACCACGACCATGTCGGTGCGGTATGGCGTGAGGTAGTTCCCGTCGGCGCCGACCACCGTGAACGCGTGCCCGGCAACCTTGAAGTAGTACTCGGAGAAGAGCGCCGTGTTGACGATCCGGAGCAGGTAGGTTTTCCCCGGCTCCACGTCGAGCACGAAGCTCTCCTCGGGGCGGCCGGAGCAGTTGCTGAGGTCGCCGAGCTTGCCGTTGATGGTGGCAGACAGCGGGTTGTCGTCGAAGTTGCCGTCGGCCATGCGGCGGTCGAGCTCGAGCAGGTCGAGCTCCCACCACTCGCCGATGATGATGGGCACGTCCCTCGCCGGCGCCGGGAACGGGTACCGGCCGTCCTTGGGGCGGACGACGAAGGCGCCGTTGATGGTGGCGCGGAGGCAGGTGACGTGCGCGTGCCACCACAGCGTGCCGACCTGGCCGGAGACGTTGAAGCGGTAGGTGTGGTCGCCGCCGGGAGGGATGGGGCACTCGGTCACGAAGCCGGCGCCGTCGGCCCAGGCGCTGCGCATCTGCCGGACGCCGTGCCAGTGCAGCGTCAGGCCGTGGTCCAGCCGGTTCACCACGTGCACCACCACCGTGTCGCCGTCGGTCACGTCGATCTGCGGGCCCGGGAACTGCCCGTTCACCACGTAGATCTTGGTCGTGTTGCACAGGTGCGTCACATTCATCTCGTGCACCTGTCGCCGTCGGAGCAAACAAGCAAACAAACATAAGAGACAAAGCTTAAAAAGTTTGCTTCAACTTGTCTTTTAAGCAAGCTTGCCACAGCGAGTGTCCATAAAACCTAGACTACAGCAGAATTGACAGCCCACCCAATACATACGTTTCCAGCCAGCATTTTGCAAACAACTCTTTTACCATATCTCCAACAAATTTAGCTTAACATAAACTGGTATATAATTTCCTACTAATAATGGAATGTATTGATGGACAAAAATCATAGATATATACTCCCTCTATTCTCAAGTTATTGATGTTATGAAAGTAATTTGGCGTAATTATAAACAAAATTCCTATGCTAACATTTTAAGAACGGAATGAGTATTGCCAAATGATGGCTACTCAATATATATATACTTACAACAAAGGTGTGTTCGACCACGGCCGCTTCACCGACAGCAGCAGTGGCTAGGGCTACAAGGGCCATGCAGAGGATTGGAGCCGCCATGGAGAGCTTCCCCATGGCAGCGAAAGAACAACTCCGTTGCTACTTGCCAAATACAAGTCACTCGGCTCAGTTAAACTTGCTTTGTGTGATGCTTCTCCTAGGGTTGCTGCGGGGTCATTATATACCCGATGTTGTTGGCTGGGCTTGCAGAGACACCTGAATCAAACGGTTGTTTGCAATGGTTGACTAGCCAATCAGACCAGCGGATCACAGAACGGACGGCGGCGATTTTCTCTACGAGTAAGAATCTTTAACTTTTCTAAATTTAGTGACATGTGCATGCACGTAATGAGATTTTCATGAAAATATCACGCGGGAGATTAGCATCATTGGAACCGCCTTTTTCCACCAATCAGGATGTTTAATTTGCCCCTTCTCTGGATGTTGATAGTTATATTCCACGGCCTCTCTCTCTCTCTCGCAACTGGCAAAGACTTGTTATTTCTCTCCCCCATTTTCACTTTCTAGCCTGGCAAAGACTTCTTCTCACCAACCATTACCCGTCACCCGAGTCAAAGGCTAGGTCTCTCGCGCTCCGTGAGTGTGAATATTGTAGTCCTCCTTACACATACCGTACAATTAATACGAGATGTCTAGACGCCCTTAGTATAATTAACGAAACGAACCTCAACATGGACGTTTGATGCTTCGTACTTCTTCAAACGTACGTAGAATTAATTAATCGTCCGAGGTTTTCCAAAATATTGTGCATCAGCAATGGACTGTTATATTTTATTTATTTATTCATTTATTTGTGAAAGACTGTTCTATTAATTATGCTACCTTGTTTCAAAAAAAAAGAAATCTTTGACGTGCGTAGCGTCTAGACCTGGCTCCCGGCCGGACTGCAGGTCAAGATATACGTACGACAGTAGTAGATACTACAGTACATGCTGACTTTTCTGTCAGGGAGATTGCGGTAGAATCTAGCTGCCTTGTGTGAGTTCATATTGAGGTCGGTTACTTTTGTAAAGTAGTACAAAGGATCATTCATGCTAGCTGCTGCTTGTTACCTGGTCAAATATTGTTTTTCGTTTGCTAACCTTTACTGCTGCTCTAAAGTGGACGGCCTTGCACACCAAGTTTAGCTGTGCCATATGTGTAACTGCAGTAGACGTCATGCTAACGCATCACAATTTTTACTGTTAATAACTCATAGCGATTAGCCCTTCTGGCTCATCTACATATCACAGAGGATTAAATATTTTGCTTGGACAAGCAAAAATTTCACAGAAAAATCCTTGTTCCGCAACTTGTCCAATTAGTTATCTGCTCATGTGTTTTACTTTTTCTTATGATCTGAAATTAAGCAGGTATGCCAAGAGGCCCGTTTTCAGCACGCCGCTTGGCTAGCATGCATGCTGGCACACGCGCTGTTTTAGTTAATAACAGTGAGATGTATGGCGTTCCTAGTCCAACGGATGTAGAGACCATCTGCTGCCGGTTGACCATGCACGCACAAGTCATAAATCAATCACATCCAGAGAGGCGATTGTGGAAATTGCTTCGTCTTGACAGGATATATCTGCTGGGTACGAACCGGCCGCAAAAGCTAGTTCTTGCTTCAACTCTCAACCCTATCTGCTGTTGACTCAGGAGCTGAAAATTCATTTATTTCTGTTATTCTGTACAAGCCATGCACAATCTGAGCAGTAAGCAAGTTTGGATGTAAATTGTAACAACCATGATATTTCCTCACTAATTAACAGCTCTTTTGCGAGAAACTGAGGATGTCGAAACTTGTCTCTCTATTCATTCGATGTCGAGAATAGGTCGCACCACGGACACTAAAATACAGCAGAAAAAAACCAGAAACTGTCAGAGGAATCGTAAACTATTAATCTCAAGGTAGCGGCGGCAGAAAGCAGTGTAACTAGTCAAAACGCCAGACGAAAATGGAAGTGATCTGTCAAAGTCAATTTCATCAGCGTGCGTGATCACTTTTGGAGATCACCTTCACTATTACAATGAAGCCCTTCAATGGCGGGCGTTTTGAGGCTGTGGTGGCGGGCAAAGCGCCCGCCATTCCGCTTCCGCCACTGGAAAATAAAAAGAGCGGTGACGGGCGCACAGGCCCGCCACCGTAAGGCACATAAAATAATAAAAAAAGATGGGGCCCACGCCAGCGCCGCCCGTGCCAGGCCCACGCCAGCGCCGCCCATCGTCGCCTCTTGCGCCGCCTGACGTTGCTGGAGCTCGTGCCGCCGTGGAGCCACCGACCGTCTCGCCACGCCGCGCCGAGTCGTCGTCGCCGTGCCCGTCGCGCCGTCGTCCGTGGCGCCGCGCCGAGTCGTCGTTGCCCTACCGGATCCGCCCGTCGCCATCGTCACCCTGCCGAGTCCGTGCCGCCCATCGCCGCGAGCTCAAGGAGGCCGCGTCCGTGCGTCGTCGTCGCCGGATCAGCCGCGAGCTCGAGGAGGCGACCGCGACTGCGCCAGATCCGCAGTCCCCAGCCACCGTGACGAGCTCGAGGAGGCCGCGTCCGCCACCCAGATATGGCGCCGCCACGCCGCGAGCCCCACCCAGCTCGCCGCCACGCCATCGAGATCTGCAGGAGAGAGAGAAGAATGAGGGAGGGAGGGAGGGAGGGAGAGAAACGAGGGCGAGGGTGTTGCTTGGACGGGGACGCGGCCGGAGATCTTGGCCTCGACGTTGACCAGGGGGAGTAGCAGCAGCCGCGAGCGCCACCGTAGAGCTGAGGCGTGGGATCTGAGGAAGACGAAGTGGGGAAGCGCCGCACATCCTCGCCGCTCCCGCGCCCGCCTGGAGCATCCTCGTCGCGCCTCCCCGCCTGTGCTGGCCATCCGCCGTGGAGAAGCAGCACCGCCGCCCCTCCCGGATCCAGCAGTGGAGACGCCAGATCTGCCCGAGCGTGGCGAAGGGGAGGAGGCGGCTGAAGACCAAGCAGCCCGCGACGGCAAGCACGAGGATGAGGTGGGCCGCGGCGCTCACGCGGTTGAGGAAGAACGGTGGCCTCCAGGTGCGCTTCGCCGGCTGCTGATTCCTCGTCGACCCACTCCACTGCGCGCTGGATAGAACGAGAGAGAGAGAGAGAGAGTGGTGGAGGAAAGAGAGAGGACAGATGAAGAATGAGCGGTGGTAGTAGCACGAAGTGGATAGGATTGGAGACAGGCTGCGGGAAGATATTTCTAATTCCTAGCAGTGGCGGGGGAGGCAGGTGACATCAGCCGTGCCCGTCGCTGGAAATGAATTTTTCAGTGGCGGGCGCAGGTAACATCAGCACGACCATCACTACTAGCAAGCATCTTTGATGATATCAGCTTGTGCGCCACTGGTAAGCTGTGAGGTGCATTGTAGTGACGGGAAAACATGTGCCCGCCACTACTATTTTTTCTCTTCCGTCACTGCAGGGTCCTTTTGTACTAGTGCTTCCTACTCATCTTCTCCAGTCACGGAAATTACCTACGTGATGACATCATATCAGACGATTGCCTCGAAGGATTGCCTACGTGTTCTGAAGCTCGGGCAGCTGTGGCGCCTGCAAATTAGCAAAAACTGTGTACTGTGCATGATCGACCTGTTGCTGCTTCTACAATGAAAATGGGCATAGCGCCTGCCACCTTTTCTTCTAAAAATGAATTTTTGGGACCTTTATCATACAAATACTTTACGGTAACTAAGGAGAATCACCTGCAGGTTGAATTGACTGGAGCAGCAAATTGTGAGAAGTAACTTGGTTTTACCATGTCCATGTTGCAACGAGCATATATACAAACAACTTTTGTCACGTAACACAAGAAAACAAGATGCATAGAATTTGCTTCGTGGATCAGCTTGTTATATTTTATTTTACCTACCAGGGAAGAGACGTGGTCTCTCGTAGTGGCAAGGCTAAGACTGCCTAAGTTACCTCGTAGTTGAAACTGCTAATCAAGGTCAAATTTCAAGCTCTTGTATTTATCTTAAATCACTCTCCAGATATCTTCTCAACAAAAAACAATTTCTCCAAGGATAGATCAAAACTAAAGAAATGCCGACTTTGTTGTTAATAGCTCATATCAAAGGATTACACTCAATAGTAAATTGCCAAAAATTTGTGCAGGCTCTTTTTAGGGGTATGCGCTGACTCAGGTTCAGAAGGCTTCTACACAAGGAGGAAACCTTTGTTATGGTTTGCTGCACATTGGAGACGATGGCCCTAGGCTTTGTCAAGAATGTGGTGATGATATGCATATATATAGACAACGTGAAGGATGATTGTTCACAAATTATTTATTTATTAATTTGTAATCATAAATAAATGGTTATACGCATCTAAGGGCGTAAAAGACCGGAACATGTTTTCGTTTTCGATAAAAAAGGGTTGTGAGATTTTGTTGATAGCTAATGCAATGGAAAAACAAAAATCAGCCTGATAAAATCCTTTTATCCCTGATCATTGCCTGTAACATATTCACCTAACAGTTAAGCACCAAGGTCATTGCTAGAGACTGAAACTCTGAAATTACCTCGTGACTGAAAATTAGTGAGGGTCAAATACAGCTGCTGTTGAATTCGTGTTGAAAATTGCTAATGAGGTTTCTGAGTCATATATCCCTATCAAAGTATTTTACGTCTCAATTTTTGACAAAAAATAGTTTTGTAAGGAATAGAACAAGGATAGTGAAATGCTCGTTTTGCCATTACTTTTTGAAGTGTGCATTCTGTACATCAATGTTATGTCGCCCATGGAGGGAGAGTCAGAGTAAGTGCAAAGGACAGAAACTAAAACAAGATAAGGCCCTGTTTGGATGTCATGGTTTTCCAAAACTAAAAGTAGCAAAACCTTACGATTTTCGAAGCTTCAACTATGCAATACCACGGTTTAATTATTAGCAAAAAGATGTCACGAGTGAAGTTTCTAAAACTCTAAAATGACTACATTTTCATCAATATTATGGTTTTCAGAACTGAAAGGTTGGTTGCATCCAAATACTTCATGGAGTATAAAACCAAATTATTTTATTAAACCATGGTCTTTTTTGTATTCAAACAGGACCTAAAGAATTTTTTCTTACCGTTGTCTGTAACTGAAAAACTCGTGACATGGTGCCTTCAGTGATAAAATTCATCAGGGACATGGTGCCTTCAGTGATAAAATTCATCAGGGACATGGTGCCTTCAGTGATAAAATTCATCAGGGACATGGTACCTTTATTTAATTCGTTTTGTCTCGGTTCATACGTCCAGGCGACCAGGCAGGTCGCAAGAGTGTACTTGATTTCCTAGTGGTGGCCCCCCCCCTGTCCCTTGAGCAGCAGGCATTGACAGAGGCAAGATCATAAACTTAACCAGGCGCTCAACAAATTAGTCAAAACTATGGATAAGTCCGAATGTGATCCAGCCAAAGTAAGTGTTCGCTGCGTAATTGCGTTTGGAGGTTAGACAATACCAAAAAAAGGCCTGCCAGCCCAATTCCTCTAGCGGCGGGCTCGAAAGAAGGCCGCTACGACAGACCCATCGGGGTCAACGAGGAAATGAGTCGTCACTACTATCAATCTGTAGCGGCGGCAACCTATAATTAAACCGCCGCTATTGCTCCTCTGTATAACCGCCGCTATTGCGGGCCCGAAAGAGGTTGTAGCGGCAGACCTCTCTACAACCGCCGCTACAACCTCTGTAGTGGTGGTCCGTAATGTCGGCCATCTCTACTTCCCCTTTAGAGGCAGTTCATAATTTAGGCCGCCGCTATAGAGGGCCCGTCGATGCCCGGGAGCCTAGGATTAGTAAGAGCTTCGCTCATATTTCAGTTGAGACAAATTTGGTTCCAACCTAGCACGCACCGAGTTAAAGTAACTTGTGTGGCCCAAACCTTTTATACAAACTTATGTAGTTTATATCTCATGTGCATACAGCGACTTCGGCTTGCTATTGATAATATGAGTGCAATCATTCAATGGGAACACTTTGACCTTTCTCTCATCACTAGTAAAAAATCTGCTTCTAATTGCCTTGGTAACACTATATAATAATTCAGTTGTTACTGTAATTGTTCTTATGAAACTGGGCCAGGATCTACCACTTGTTACTACACTTTCATCGCTATTAAACTGTATCCAAGTCAACTGTATATATTGCTGAATTTTTTCTCTTCATAGGATCACAATATACTTCGTGGTGAAAGATTAAAGAATCTATAAAAGATGAGTCACAGCCAATAGAAAAGCAGGGATACATTTTCCATAGACAAATTGATACTATTCTCCCCAAGTCACAGTACAACGTGTGATACGATTATCCCAGCGAAATTATTTATCCTATACACAACACCCTGATTGATATCTAATTAAATAAGCTAGTATACGGGAACTAAATGGGTATACAAATCTAATTTATCTCATATTACTGACTCGTAATAATAAGTTAATAATAAGTTCAATTGATTTTTTCGAAATCTAGTTGTCGGAGCTTAATTTCAGACTCCATTTATTCGTGAGATCGCTTTTATTTTTTTCATGGCCATTTAAAATCCTGTAGGCGGTGGTGGGAGAGATGTGTCCTCTGTCTGTCCATCTTCGACAATGAACACTACAGACATACCCATGGACAAATGAAACTCATAGTGGCAATGCATGAACCATGCCCCTGTATTCCAAAACAGACAAACCACGATTAGACACGGAGTTCTACTTGGACATCCAAGCTAAGACTTTGAAGCGAATGTTACACGCACCTGGATTGTCCGCGACAAACCGGACAGCGGCCCAACCAAGATTGGGGACGAGCACGGTGTTCTTCCTCGGCGGGTTCACCAGGTTGTACGTCGCCACATCCCTAGCCGGATTGTAGTTGCCGAGCCCGTGCGCGAGCACGAACATGTCGTGGCCGTGCAGGTGCATGGGGTTGGAGTCACCCTGCAGCATGCCGGTGCTCTGGAACACGACGTCCACCGTGGAGCCCTGCCGGAACCGCCGCACCAGCTTCGCCCGGGACGTCGGCTCCAGCCGCATCTCCTTGGGCCCGAACGGGATCAGCTCCCGGTCGGTGAAGTTGAACGTCACCGGCGGCCCGGCGGCGAGCTCCTGCAGCGTGCCGTCCACGCCATTGTTGTGGTAGTAGTGCGCCTCCAGGATCGGCGTCGCCGTCTCCGGCGGGAGGTGGAAGGAGACGTTGTTCATGTTCGCCACGAGGATGATCTCCTTGCTGTCCCCTCTCTTGCAGGAATGGCCACCGTTCCGGCAGATGGACCCCAGGCTGAGCACGACGAACAGGCGCTCGTCGGCTTCCTTCGGCACCGGCGGCGAGCGCTGCCGCTGGAGCAGGCTGGTCAGGTTGCCGTGGAAGTGGAACGACGTGACCGTGTCGTGGTTGTCCGGCATCTCCGGCACGTCGTCACGGCTCGAGTTCAGCAACACGGTGCTGTACTGCACCATCGCTCTCGTGACGTACTCCGGGGTCTGGGTGTCCGGCGGCGGCGCCTGGCTGGGCAGGGCCACCATGTAGTACCTACCGGGCGGCGCGTCGGCGACGACCAGCGCGTCCATCGTCTCGCCGGGCGCGATGGCGATGGTGTCCGTCGTGTAGGGGTTGACGTAGTTGGCGTCGGCGGAGACCACTGTGAACTTGTGCCCGGCGAGCTTGATGTAGTGCTCGGAGAAGAGCGCGGCGTTGATCACTCGCAGTAGATAGGTCTTGCCGGGATCCACGTCCAGCGTGTAGCCGTCTTCAGCTACACCTTCAGATCGAGTTCAACCACTCCACTCAGTAATTAAAACGGAAAGTGTCGCTTTCGACGTCTCCACACGTATGCTACGTCATAAACTCATAATAGTTGTTTACCGGAGCAGTTGAAGAGATCACCAAGCTTGCCGTTGATCGTGGATGCGCTGGAGTAATCGTCAAAGAAACCATTCGTCATGTTCCTGTCCACCCCTGCAAGGTTCTTCTCCCACCACTCCGCTGCCATTCAGATCAACAGAAGTTCAGCCCAGAAATTATACCAGATGTGCCATAACAGCTTTGCTATGTGCTCATATATATCTTACTTATGATGATGGGGACCTCCTTATCAGGCTTAGGAAACGGGTACGAGTCAGGCCAGCCTTTCGGTCGGATGATCACGGCGCCATGCAGGGTTGCCCGGAGGAAAGGTTCGTGAGCATGCCACCACAGGGTGCCTTCCTGGCCACTGACGTCGAACCGGTAAGTGAAGTTTTGGTTGGGAAGGATGGGGCGTTGCGTAATCATCGGCACCCCATCATTCCAACAGTTCCTCCACTGCCTCACCCCATGCCTGCACAAAAAGCACACAAAAGAAGAGAATTCAGAAATGAATCCAAACTTTGCCCGTTCAAGTGTTGCCGACCAATTTCAACTACTTCAATGTTTGGCACTTGTTTTCGCAAAAAATAAATAAATAAATAAATAAATAAATAAAAATAAATTGTTTGGCACTTGAATCGACACATGGTTTCAACTTTGAAGCAGTGGATACACTAAACTCGTCATATATGGTGAAAACTCTAGGTTTTCTTACGCTAGGTGAAATGTTTGAACGGTGAATGAGGATTCTTGTCACCCAGTTAGGACATACTAGAATTAAAGCCGGCAATACCTGACTTTCAATAATTCATCTCATAAAAGGCTAATGAACATGAGTTGCACAAGCTCAGGCTTTCCGAACAAGTCAATGGTTAGAGCCAACAGTGGTGGAGCCAGCTGGGTGGCACACGGTAGGCCCAGGCATACCCAAAAAATTTGGATTTCAATGAAGATTTGCTCTTTATGTGATTGAATTTCGTATCATCTATTGCTCTTCTAATTTCGGTGCCTACCCATTGCAAATTTTCTGGCTCCACTACTGAAGCCAACTGATAGCTCTTAGAGGGAGCATGTTGTGTATGGGAACTGTAGACAGTGTTTATTCATTCTCTCTCCTCCTCTTTTCCCATATAGTACAATATATGTTGGTTCTTAGCTCCCCCTTTGGCGACGCTGTTAGACCATTCCCAAAGAGGAAGCTTAAAGCCAACATATATTCTATAATATAGAAAACAAGAGGAAAGAGAGTGGCGTTAGCTCTTGTTCAAGAGCTAGCTTTTAGCATAAATGAGACGCTGTCACATTGTCCCACACACAGATATCCCAGTAAGAGCTATTAGTTGGCTCTAACCATTGCATACGCTCTATACCATGCTTTGTTGCTTCTGTTATCATAAAAAACTGGAAACTGCTCCTAGGCTCCTGGATCTTTTGTAGACTTTTTATTGATGCAAAACATTTTCAGATCTTGTTCCCTACCTAATATATATATGTTCCGTCTGTTTCATTGCCTACCAACTTTTACAATGTATACGTCCTGTTCTCACCGCAAAAATAAATGTATATGGCCCTTTCGTCTTCTATGGGCTTCTATGAGATGCTATGCTGATCGGTATGACATGTATTATATCGATTTATTAAAACGCAACCCAAAGGAAACTTTTCCATCCTTTTAGAAACCAACTTTATACGAGCAGCTTTTGAAAAAGCATTAGTCTGGATCACCTGTTCCATATACCTTGGTGGCTCCTTTACAAATCAGGTTAGTTTGCACATGGAACATGAAAGATCATCTAGAATATGCCATGTCTATTTTATCATAATAGATTAATATCTATTTTTGGATTATTGTAATATAAGAATTATCGAAAACAGTGAAGGATAGGTGTTATGTAGCATTTCATTATAAAGCATAGAAATCAACTGTGTAATAGATTAGGTACTTAATTGATTACCAATGAATTGTTATGTTGTAGGGTGACAAGTTGATGACATGAACCGCAACAGTGTCTCCTTCAGTGACCTCGATCACTGGCCCCGGGAGCTTACCATTCACCACAGTGACAGACATTTCGTTGCACAGGTGCGTCATATTGATCTGGCTCACCTATATGCATGCGAGTATTCCAACAAACAAGCTTGCTCAGAACACGACTGATAATAACTAACATTGTAACAGCATAGAGTAGAAGAGAAAACATATCGTATGCACACCACAAACGTGTGCTCGACATCTGCTGTGGCCGCCGGCTGTACGGTTGATGCAGAGAGCAAAATGGTGAGAGCAGCGACGGCAGCTGCCGCAGTGGGGAGGCTCAGGCGCTTCATATTGCAACTTTGTCTAGCTGCTCAGTCTTCTTCTATAGGCAGGAGTGTACGTATGGAGGGACATGTTTTGAGACGATATATATAGCTAGGAGGATATATGTTGGTAAGAAAGTGGTCTGAACGATCGTTGTTATCCGAATCCAACATAGTAATTAAATGTGAAATTTCGTTGACATTCAAAAAAAATGTGGTTTAGCAGGAAAAGCAATGTATCGTTCCTATGGAGAATGTTTTTCTTAAAACTCAAAATTCAGTGCACGTAAACCCTTGTTCTGCATGGCGATGTGTTACCGTGGAATGATCAGCTTCGATTCAGGAAACAAAATAGATGCATGACGTTATCGAAACGATAGATGCAAAGACCGGGAGCCACCATCATGATTAATAAATTAACCACATGCAGAAAAAGGTCTCGACAGACATGGACCTTATTTTGTCGTCATTTTGCCAGGTTGTATCTTGGGGAATTCTTGGAGCATGTCTCAGCCATGTGTGTCTTTGACTCAAGAACTGAAACATCAAGTCGATCATTTTTGTATGAGCCATGCACGATCAAAACTTTTACGTGACGATTGTTCGTGTAAATTCAGCAGCTATGATTTTTCCTCATTAACTACAACATTGCAGGAAAGTATTTTCTTCCGTCTACAGATCAAGAACAGTGAACCATGAACTTGATGATGAAAATTATTTCTATTTGTTATTGTATTGCTAGTATACCAAATCGCGATCGCTGTTTGGGCCCTGAAACACACAGGAGGGCCAGTCCCAAAGAAGCAGCTTCGGAAAGTAGCAGAATTAATAGGAAAGACAGATAAATCCGAAGGTGATAATGTCAAAGTCAGTATTATCTGCGTGATAACCTTTGGAGGTCAAGCTTTGTTTCATAATCTACCGCTGCCACTTGCCAGGCATATGGTCCCGGAAAAAATTCCATGTCAAAGTATACCTTTTGATTGTCTTTATGTAAAACTATCGACAAGGTAAGAACCACTTGCAGACAGACTTATCCTGCGACAAATTAAGGTAAGTAACTTGATTTTACCGTTTCCAGGAGACAAGCGTACACACAAATTTTCCGAATTTTATTGGTCAAAAAAGATGCTTGGAACATGAAGATTTGCACAGTGCATACATATCCCTTCTTTGTATATTAACCTACTTGCCAAGAAGAATGGTCAAAACTGCTGAATTCACTGTACCAGTGGAATTGCCAATCAGGGTCAAATTTGCAGCTGTTGTTGAACTCATCCTAAAAAAAATGATAAGTTGCGGTTCATTAGTTGCCGAATCCTGCTCGAAGTTATTTTACCATGTGTACTTTCAAGTGCTGACCATATTCTACCCTATGTAATCCATGAACCAATCTTGAAATATATAGTGGCGGCAGAAATAGCAGCATAATTAATCAAAACAAAATATGTATAAATTTGAAGGTGGTACTGTCAAAGTCATTTTATCTGCGTGATCACTTTTGAAGGTCAGCTTATACCTTCATATATATAATCTAATAAGGAATATCCTGGTATTTCTGGATCTCATATATTTGTATATGTGGTAGCTGAGAAGTGGCTAAGAGGGTAGCTAGGCGCCATTATAATGGCCCTTTCAACATAGAACCATGTACGTTTTCCATTCTGAATGGTAGGCGTGTTGTGGTTTCTCACTATATGTGATACGGAAAGGATGCCTACATGATGAAAATATTTTCTCATGACTATGTGTTTTAGCTATCAACATAATGACATAGGAGAGATTTGTCCAAAATATATGTATTATTTCCGAATGGAGGGTGTATAAGTAGTAACAAATCGAACCGTAGTATGCATCTTTTACTAGACCAACGCTACATTTGTTTGCTACAAGAGGCAAATACTTTAAGATTTAAATACTTTAAGACTTTTTGCTCCTCTACTTTCTGTCATTAGGCTGAGCGTGGACCTCGTTTCACCAACCTCTACCATACAAACATTAGTCAAATGCTGACTCTCTAGATACCGTACAATACAAGGTGTTTGTGTGCCTATTGTAAACACTGAATTCAACAGCAGGGTTGCTTCACAGATAATTATACAATTAACAGATGTGAATGTGCAATTGAGCTGTCTAGTAACCTCAGCTGCTTTGACTTACGTGCCAGCAATGCAGGGACGCAGGTCAAGATGAGTGACTACCTCGCATGTTGACTTGTTTATCTAGGGGCATTAATTATTGCATGGAGCAGAATCCAGGCGCGGCTTTGTGAGTTCAAATTGATCATATTGCTGATTGATTATTATTGTACATAGATGGATCATGCTGCTGCTGATTAATATTGACATGTCACCTGGTCAATGTGTTTGTTAATCTTGCTACTCAAGCAGTTTTCCACACCAAGCTTGTGTCACGCATTTATAGCTGGAACCATGGACATTGCATCCTATCTCGTCCCACATTTCATTACTATCGCAAACTTAAAATATGGGATGAACAATGTAAGTACATTTAGCTCAGCACAACAGCCATTGCTGAGACGAGAGATCACATCAATACAAAAGCATACGCCCCAAAATTTTTTGTTCATATTTCAACCACTTCTGTCTGACTCATACTAACTCTCTTTTTTTGCGAAGACTCATATATACTTTAACTCAATTTTTTTATAAACCAACATCAGTATTACCGATCAAATATAGTTGTAAATTTTATAGCTAAGATTTTTTCTTCTTTACTACCTTTTCAAGAAAACTGGATAATGCATGGGAGTGTGACTATCTTAAAGTCACAAAGAGAACCGATTTCACAGAAAAATGAAAATCGGGAGAAATTAAATTACTCGGGGGTGGAGCCACATAGTAGCAGCAGCAGTTTCCCTTGTAATTTTACAGAAAGGCTTTATGAACCACATGACTCATGAGCATTTTTGGCAAATATATATCCACGTACATATAATAGTTAATTCTGCTAGCATATCAGCTTGACTCCTGTTTTCCAGTGCACACCTTAGGAGTTGGGGCATTTTCCCGATATTAACTGCTACGTTTTTGTCACAAATGACACATTGGTCTGCTCAAAAACTATGGGCAAAACTTAACATTTAGACCCCTTTACAGATGAGATCACTTCACTTCTGTTTTTGGAGGTACAATTCATTTGGCATGAAATTATTGTCAGAGCCATGTGACAGAAATTCTGCAGGCAGTGGGGGGAGGGATATCTCCTCTGTTGGCTCATCCTCTACAATGAAAACTGCAGACATGGCCATGGACAAGTGGAACTCATAGTAGAAACGCATGTACCATAGTCCTGCAATCCATGCAAGACAAAACAAGCATTACATCTTGAGAGTCAACCTAAGACAGACAAATGTATATGGGTGCACCATAGATGAACTGAGAAAAAGATAGTTTTTATGCTTTCAAATATGAGCCATGGCGGAGAAGAAGAAAACGATGGCAACAGAGCCCGCAGCGGAAAGGCTCCGTTTCTTCGTAGCTGCAACTTTGCCTGGATTGCTCTGCAATGTTAGCCAGGCATCTGCCCCCTCAACGTTTGTTCGGTCATACGGCTGCACTGACAAAGAACATATAAGGATCTTAGAGCAACTCCAAGAGTTCCCAAAAAAATCACTCCCAAAAAACTTGTATTGGGAGCTTCCAAAAATTATTGGGAGCAAAAAAAAAGTCTCTCCACCAACAGTTACCAATATTAAGTTCCCAAAAAAATTAAAATGCGCCATTTGGGCCTCATATCTGCATATGGCCCATATATCATCCAGTCCAGATTGGCCTTAATTTATCCCATGCGATCAGTCCAGTAGAGACCAAGGTGAACTCCCCTATTCTTCTCCCCTACCGTCGCATCTAGCTCCTGGCTGTGAAAGGGGTCTTGGTCTAGTGGTTAAGACATCCGAGTAGCACCTCTCAGGTCCTGGGTTCGACTCCCTGTGGGAGCGAATTTTCAAGGATTTAACGGCATTTGTTCTTT
Organism: Eragrostis nindensis; assembly: GCA_012490785.1. Taxonomy (NCBI): domain Eukaryota; kingdom Viridiplantae; phylum Streptophyta; class Magnoliopsida; order Poales; family Poaceae; genus Eragrostis; species Eragrostis nindensis. The sequence goes on along the minus strand of JAAXCT010000476.1, from coordinate 387,384 downwards.
CAGTGGTAGGCGACGCTCCCGTCGACAGCGAGGCGCCAGTGGTGACTTCGTATCTCTAGATTTGCCGGCTCAGTCTTCGAAGATGCTCATAGGGGTAGGGTTTGCGTACGTGTGTTCATAGGGGTGAGTGTGCGTGCGTTGTGAGTGTCTGAGTTGTACTGTGTAATCTCAAAAAAAAAAAAAAAATCTAGCTCCTGGCTGCGCACGATATACGCAAAGGCAAGCAACAGCAGGTTCGTGCCCGTCGAGCATGCAGGAGCCGGTAAGGTAGGGCATGACGGTCAGGCTAGAGCCGGCAGAGTGCAATGGGGAAGTGGCCTCCGCCAGGCAGCGGCGAACGGACGATCTCTGCCCGGGCATGGCGGCGTCGCTGCCTGCGTCAAGACCGGTAGGCGGAGGAGGGAGAAGAAGTGCCGCGCACTGGAGATCATGGGCGCGAGGAGAGAGAAGAGGCAGGGGAGGAGTTGTGTCGTGCACGGGAGATTGGACGAGCGGGAGAATCCGGGCGAGGGAAAAAAAATTTCGCGATTGGGAGTGGGAGGAGGCGGAAACATGGCAACCGAAGCCGTCTGGTTCGGGAGCGGCGAAAATTTTGGGAACGGGAATGGGAGCTGTTGGAGCGTCAGTTTAATGTGTTTGTTCCCAAAACCAGATATTGGGAACATGTTTTGGAACCTGTTGGAGTTGCTCTTAGTACACCCATAGTACTGATCAACATAAGCGATAGTCACCGATCAGATCCAAATCAGATAAATTTACTCACAGTTGATTACTTACGGGCTTAGTTATGATCAAGCCCACGGACACTCATAAGAAACGATCAATCATCCAAACCCACACAGCCACAAACACGCTAATGATACATGCACGCATTTGACGGAGCATGCTCTCCGGCCGGAGCTGGCTGGCTCACTTGTCCGCCGGCGCCGCCGTCTTGCCGCCGCTGCCGAAGCTCTTCCGGCGCTCCTCGATGAAGGTGGACGACCGCTCGTTGATGTTGGACGGCACCCGGAGCACGGCCGGCATCCGCGGCCGGAGCCCGCTCCTCCTCGGCTGCCGGTCGCCCTGCTCCTCCCCTGCCCCGCCCGACGACGACGACGCCTGCCGCTTCTTGAACAGCGACTTCTTCCTCTCCAACGCCGGCGCGCCCTTTTTGCCGCCGCCGCCGCCGGCAGCCTCCTCCGGCCGGTCCTCCTTGATCGTCACCGTCTTCCTTATCTTCGTCTCCTCCACGGCCGCCGCCGCCGCGGCCACCGGACGATCAGCATCCGTGGCAGCGGCAGATGGCTTCTGCTGCTGCTCATCGCTCGCGGTCGCCGCAACAGTGCTGGCATCTTCGAGGATGGTCGTGACGCCGGCGTGACCGTCATCGCCATGGTCACTGAACTCGAACTCGGCCCTCTCGATCCGAATGGCGAACTCGTCTTCCTTCTCCACCTGATGGTAGCCGCCGCCGCTTCCTGGCCCCTCGGTGATGCTCTTCGCCCTGTTCATGTGCAGGCTGTTGGTAAGGAACGTGAGCAACCGGTCGCACATGCCGCCGGCTGCCTTCGCCGGAACATCACTGCCGGTGGCGCCTCTCTCCATTGTTGCTTCTCGTGTATGTGTCCTGATGCATGGGGGAATTGAGCGAGCACTTTATAGATGCTCCTCCGATTTGGATTTTTTTGGATTGGAGTGGATAACGAACAAAGTAGCCATCAGCGTGGGGATGAAGCAGACCTGGAGGAACTAAGAATCTGTGCTTTCCTTTCAGCTGGGAGACGTGTGCGATGTTACCTGAAAGGGGTGATGTCGAGAAAGGTGGCTTGCTTCATGACCAGCTAAAGATTCTAGTTTGGGGAATGAAGGGCAACAAGGGATTCCAGTTATACAGGAGACAAATCTCTTTGGAATATTGCGAGTTGAAGCAATTCCAGACGTGACAAACAGTGTAAAGTAAAAAGTATCTGAGACAGGCAAGCAAACAAGGCTACAGGTAACACATGCGAATGATCTGCTTTGACATCAGTACATCACCAGGAAGTTTAATCATGAACAGCTGATTTTATTTTATTCACCACTCCTGGGTCAAGTTGGTACAGCGTTTTATTTTGTTCAACCTATGAGTAAATAGTTCATTCAACACTTTTGTTATGGCTGCTATGCTATACAATGCTACAAACATAACAACAGAAGCTTTTTGAATAACAAAGTCAGTCATAGAACAAACAAAGAACATTCATGTATTGATCCTACAGCCCGGTGCAGAGGAACGTCAAGATGGATCCTGCTCTCCGTTGTGTCCTCTCGCTCACCTTCCACTCCTCAACTAGGAGCTTCTTCAGCTTGGAGCAGCTCGAGACGACGGTCGCTACACCAGCGCAGGAAACCTGCTTGCAGTAGACCATCTGGCACGACTCCAGCTGCTGGCACCCACGGACAAGGTGACTCAGACCAACGTTGGTGACTGCCGGGCAGTGGGAGAGTGCGATGTCCTTAAGCTTGGGACAGCCTTCACCAATCTCCGCTAGTGCCATGTCACCTATGACCTGAATGTTGGGGAAATCATAAGCCATGAAAAAAAAAAGGAAAGATGTGAAGACAAATTGATTTAAGTTGATGGCCTCTTGTCGTGTCTTACAAGGGAAAAAATCCTAGTGAGCTTACATATTCTTCAATATTTTCACGTTTCAATTGAACTTAATGCTCACCTATAGTTGTAAAGGTAAGGTATTCAAATTAATAAGTATGTGGTTCCTTGTACCTCGTAAAGTATTGTTGAAATGTTCTTTAAGTGCTTAATGGGGGCAAAATGGAGGCTTTTACTTGAAATTCAAAAAGCCAATTTGGTGACAACATTGAAAGAATTTACTTGAAAAATAAACTGAGTGGAATTTTTGCATTTACTCAAATTGTTGAATAATTTTTGTATAAGGACTGCAGTGTAATAAAAGATGTACCCGGAGAACACTTATATCCAGGGAGACAAGATCAGGGCATCCTCTTGCAATCGCAGTCAGGCCGCTATCAGTGATCAGTTGGCACCCACATAAGTTTAACTTTCTAAGAGAACAACAGCTTTCAGCTATTGCCATCACACCAACATCAGATACCCTGCGAAATTGAAGGTGCAAATTATAAATAAATGATGATACAAACAGGAATGTTAAATAAAGCAAGTATATATGCATGGCAATATTTACTTCTCACAAAATTGCAGCGTTAACTCTCTGAGAGATTTACAATTCTCAGCAATAGATATCAATGCTTTGTCCCCGATCTGCATACCAGACAAAAATCAATAAAAACCATCTAAGTTCCAAGTATCAAAAATATGAATTTTTGGGGTATTGCAAGCAACAAAATCACTTCTCTCCATCTAAAAAATAAAATTCTAAAACAACTCAATGCATAAATTCAAAAGTACAAACAGAAAATTATTTCAAGTGTTCTACTGGACCAAACAAAAACATAGTGCGAGGGAAGGTTGGCATCTGTTTCCATGCATGCAAGCCTTGCAGCAAATAGATGCGAACTTGGAAAGTACCTCGTAACCACGCCGGATAGAAAGTTCAGTTAAGTTCTTGCAGCCTTGAGCTATGTGGCACAAGGCATCGTCACTTATTCTTGAACAGTCGACCAAATAAAGAGACCTGAGAAGGGAGCAGCCTCTACCAATCTCCAGAAATGCACTGTTCTGGATCCTTGGACAGTAAATTAGAGAGAGCTCCAAAAGGCCCCTGTTAGCATAGTATGGCAAATAGTAACCATTATTGAAAAACATTACCGATATAGCTAAAAGAATGCAGCTAAGCCACAAAAAAGGGGGGCTACTATGAAACAATTAATTTTGCTCCCCTAAGTAAACAATACGATAGACAGCATATGTGTAGTTGAAAATTTAATAGGCTATCAACCGTTTCATGAATCTAATCCAATTGTCTAACATAACTTTTTAATCAACCATTTATTCCCATGATACTTCTTCATTTACTTGAACTGCAGCAGATATGATCAATGTCGGAGTGCTCACAAATAGGGGTTTTATTTTTTGACTGTAGGAGAATAAATTGTTGAAGGAAGATACAATGTATCGAGCTACCAACAAGAAACTTACGGGCACCATCGTCCAATGTGCTCCAGTGCAGCAGTGTCCATGCTCTGACAACCATTTATTTTCACCCGTGCCAGTTTTTTGCAGCTACGAGCTACAAATTCAAGGCTTCTATCAGTCAGTAACTGGCAATCATTGAGAATAAGATCTGTGAGATTCTTGCACCCTTTCGCAATGGATGAAAGGCTCCTGCAATATTAAAGGCAATCAGCAATCATTCAATACCCTCAAAAATGAAGTAAAGAAGAAAGCTGCACACGCAACAGGAAGTTTAATCAACGGTCAGCATCTCCAGTACAGAAAACTTGATCAAACGGGAAATAGCAAATAGAGATTTATAACAATCCAGCTGGTAGCCTGGTATACATAAGCCCATGGTAGCTAAGTTCTTTTTTTTTTATTATAATTCTCAATTATCTTGTTATTATTGTGTTCTTTCACTTGTCTTATTTGCTCCTGTGTAAGTATTCATTGGACCTTGTTATCAATCTTGGTGGTACAGACTTACTGTAGTTGTAATATTAACTAGAGTCGTCCCCTACTGGTTTTCAGCACATAATGCAGGGAACACCAAGATGAGAACTTCTTTGAAAAATGGAAAGGTTGCAGCCTTTGGCACTGAGATTCATACCACCTTGTATTCTATTCATCTCAACTTACAGCTAAATGTCGGAAGGAAATATTGGGAATTAGGTCAAGATGGGAAATATATTTATTGTGGCACACAAAGTCTAATCAAAATTTTAACAAAGGAAAACAAGTATTAAATCGAAATTGGACTTTAGCATTTCTATGATGTAACATCAATGTAGATAATGCAATTAAACTGAGTACCTGTCCGTAAATCGTTCGAAGTTGTTAAGTGATAAGATCTCTAAAAGCAAACAAAATGAACCGATAGCATCTAGGGCCTCATCACCAACACCAATGCATTGCAGCTTCAAAGTTTTTAACAGTCGGCAGCCTTTAGCAACAGACATTACTCCTTGGTTTTGAATACGATCTGATTCCAGTGAAAGGGTTTCCAGGTTAGGGCAGTGGGACCCAACAGCATGCAAGGATGCATCAGTCAGCCAAACACAAGTTGCAATAGCAAGAGAGACCAGTGATTTCCCGCAGTTCTTGACTAGTCCAATTAAGCCTTCATCTGTGGTGCCTTCAACGAAGCGCAAGTTTAAATAATTAAGTAGCTTGCAGCCTTCCCCAACAGCTATAAGTCCTGGATCTCCAATATAGCAAGCCTGCAGTCAGATTTAACTTTATGCTTTGTCCGAAAATAGTCTATTCAAGAATTAACATACAAATGGGAAAGAATGACAACTTGTTGATGGAATTAGATAAAATGAACTGCATATAAGATTTGCAAATATGCCGTGCAGCTTTAAGTAAGAAAAGGAAAAAAAAAATCACGAGTTCAGCTGAAGAATTTTAATTAAAAGTTTTCATTGGTACTAAGTTCTAAGTCTCCCTAAGGAGAAAGGAAAACGAACTTCATGAAACCAATAAACAGCAAAAGCTGCAGAACAGATGACACGGTATTACCTGGAGATCCAAAGAAGTCAATTTCTTGCAATTCTCTGCTATGCTCACCAAGCCTGTTGAAGTTATTGCAGAGCACCATATCAAACTCAGTTTTTCAAGCCTTTTGCATCCCTTCGCGAGATGAGCCAAGCCAAGATCGGTCAAACAGTTGCGCTCTGTCCCATCATCACCAGCTGGCTGGTCCAGCGGGAATGGGGATGTCTGAAACGCGAGACCTGTTATGTGGGGCAGCCTCCTGCGGCGCCGAAATGGGGTACTACTCTGCGCCTGTGTCAAAATAGATATAAATTCAGACTTTGAGAAAGATTTTCCTATTGAAGTACCTAACTAAGGAAAACAAGAATGCCACTAAGATTTGGTATGCCTAAATTGTGCACAGCAAAGTTACATCCACTTGATCCGTCCGGCAAATCTGCCACAGCAGCCTAGGGGCATTACGAGCTGATTAGTTAACAAGTGCACGTGATCCCTTAACTGATCAGTGCAAAGGTATCTAAGTTGCAGAAATATTTAAATACTCCTCTCTTTTTTTCTTTTTTCAGGTGAGGACGCTAACAAATTCAGTACGGATCTTAGACTCTGTTTCTGAAGAAGGAAAATTCTAAATGGATTGAGCGCTAATTCATCCACAAATCCCCTACATTCGCAAAGTTTAGCCCAAATATGATCTTAAAAATCTCAAAATCCTATCTTTCTCCGATCCCGATCCGTACAATCGCCACCAATACGCAAGATTTCAAGCAATTGGCGAAGGTAGGCCCCACAAATGCGCCGAATTCAGCGTAAAATCGACATGGACTCACCGAACGGCGCGATCTGGACCTGGAGGCGCGGGCGCCGGCGCCGCCCGCGCCGGCGGCGTTCCCGACGGTGAGGCGCTCGTCCACGGAGACGTCGGCGAGCGCGGGGAACCGCTCGGCGACGAGGCGGACCACCTCGTCGGCGCGCGCCCCGGACGCGGCGAGCTTGGCGCGGCGGCGGGACGCGCGCTCGAGGCGGCGCCAGCGGCGGCAGACGAGGGCGCAGGCGTCGAGGTCGCGCTTGCTGGCGGCGCCTGCGGCGTCGGGCCCCGCGCCGACGCGGCGGAGCACGTCGTCGAGGAGCTCGTCGGGCAGGACGAGGTTGATGAGGTCGGCGCCCCGCATCGCGGCGCCGGAGATGTGGCGTGGTGGGACGGGAATGGGGTGGGGTGGGTCGCAAGCGGTGGGCGGCGCGGGTGAGGTTTGGAGGAGTTGGAGGGGGCGGAGCGCAAGACGAGAGAGCGCGCGCCGCGCGTGCTTCCCGCGGTTGTGTGTAGGTGTACTTGGATGTCTTTTGTTCGATCTGGCCCTCGTGTCATGTGAGAAACTTTTTATTTGCTTCACTTGGAGGAAATTTCTCGGCAAATTTTGCAGGATTCCTTGCTTCTAGTGTTGTTTCGTTGTATTATGTGTAAAGGGTTAATTTGATATATATCCTTACAACTTTTTTTTAGGCGCATTACAACTTTACCAGTATTGAAATATATCTTTCCAGATTTCGAAATCTGATTAGTGCTATTATAATTTGGCTCTTCCTTGATATGGCATACTTTTTTGCATGAATTTTGACCGTATTAGACAAAAATGCCCTCATATTCAACCCAAGTCATCTTTATCCTCCTTGCCATTAAGGCTTGCCGTCATCGTCAAGCTCTCCGTCGATCCCGCACCAGCTCCCTACTACAAAATGTAATGACATATATCTAATTTTTATTCTATTTATAACATAATTCATATCGGATCGGATGCATTACAACAATATTAACTGGAATTTGTTAGTTGGTTTTTAATTAGAATGGGTTGCATGTGGGATTAGGCTAGCACAATAAAGCAGGACATTAAAATGATGCTACACGTCTCACAATTCATGCCTTTAATCTACCTCCAAACAGTGGTGAAGCTAAATTTAGTATGATATTGTTACACACCTTCTAAACATCAACGGTATCAACAATTTTATATATATATGGTCAAAAGAAGAGATGCCTCCAAGGCTCCAATGTCTACTTGCGCACATCATATTTTCGCCGTTGTCTACTAGAACCATCTCGGATCTCTCACTCCTACTCCTTTAATTCTTAAATTGATGTTGTTGTTGAATTTTTTAGTTACGTTTGACCATTCATTTTATTCAAAATATTAGTTAAAATATGTAAATCTCTACTCCATATTAAGTCTGGCCCTCGTGTCATGTGAGAAACTTTTTATTTGCTTCACTCGGAGGAATTGCTCTGCAAATTTTGCAGGATTCCTTGCTTTCTAGGAGTACTTCTGAACAAGGTTGTTCGGCAAATAACTTGGAAATTCACCTGTGGCCGACGTCCCCATAAGAGGAAATGTGACAATCCAGCATACTAAAATGTTCTAAATGCTTCATAAAAATGTTGTATAGAAAGAGTTAAATAGACCCACAAAAACTTGCTTCCAAATTCATCTTTTACGTTGAGAATAAAAAAAAAGTACGGACAACTGTTGCATTACAGCACTAGTGACTAAAATTAGTCAGTTGAGGTTTCGTCACAATGGTCTGCATTTTGAACTAGGCTGGCAAATCAAACCGGACATTCTTCAAATGTTGGGGCTAAAATGCATAACGTTACAACATAATACACGTTTTTATAACTTTTTTTTTTTTTTTTTTTTGCGGAAAGGGGGAATTATATTAAAACAGAGCACAGTAATCCCACCTTTTACAGAAAGGCCCCTGAAAAGAAAGAAAATTACAACTAGGTCCTTCTCCTTCTTCCAGAGACCTCCCGACACACCGACGAACACGCCGCCGGATAAGGTCCACCTCCCTCCATCGTCGGCGACTCCACGCTTTGGATTGCCGCAAGATTCAGCGCCTGGATCCGCCAGGACACATCTGCAAGAGCTGAAAGAGCATCGGCCGCCACCGCATCGAAGAAGGAAGGGGAAAGAAAGTCCACAGTCGCCGGCAACAACGCCGACCGGGACAACCATCGGACGTCGTCAACGGCGACGCCGACAGGAAGCTCACCCACAGGGGAGCAAACTTGTTCCCCCCTTCCGCAGAAAAGGAGAAAAGAAAACCTCATACCTCCGCAACCAGCGAGGCAGGGATCCGCCGAGGAACGGTAAGGTACTTACGCCGCCGAGCAGGCCAGCACCAACAGCACCATCGCGGCGTCGCCCGCCGGAACCGGGAAGGCAGAGGAAAAGGACTCCAATCCTCAACGAAGAGAAGGAGTAAACTAAACCTAACCTATCTAGATCTAGCCTAGAATAGTAGGTAATGTACACCGGCAACCAAATCCGGCGGTCCTCCCACCCTCCGGCGCCGGCGAGGGCACCGGAGGCGGAGAGGACCAAGCGGACTCGGCTCCGGACGGTGAGTCGCCTCGAGGTCGCCCTCTTCTACAGTAGAAAGGGAGAAGGCTCGAGAGACAGAGTGAGTCGCTTTACACGTTTTATAACTTAACCTGCGCTAAAATCAATCAGCTGGTTTGCCCGAGTGGTTAAGGGGGAAGACTTAAGATCTTCTGCACTGAAGTGCGCGTGGGTTCGAACCCCACAGCCAGCACTTAATTTTTGTTCGTTTTCTCATATTTTTTATACTGACCTTTTTCTTCTGCACAGTAAATAAGAAAATATATGATTTCAAATAAATATCAGTAGATATATCATTAAATGTATTTTTATTTTATCTCCATTTGGTGTCATAAGAATTGATATTGTTGTCTATAAATTTGGTCAAACTTAAAATGGGCTTAAAACAAAACTAGAATGTCATTCTTTTTGGGAGAGTAATTGTGGCATGATCATCTTCTTGAATATATGCCCATATGAATATACAATCAATAAAAAAAATCACATGGCCTAGTTGCAATGAATCCCAGATTTTTGAAACATACGCGAAGCACATTTGAACTTACAAACAAACCCCACCAATGCACCATATCCCCCACAAATAACCGTCACGCTCGTCTTTTTTTTTTTCTTCTTTTTATTCTTTTGTTGATAACCATCACGCTCTTAATTAAGAGAAGCAAAGTTTCTCTGATCATGGCGGCAAGCTCTCCGATTTGTGACATCCAGAAATCACTAGCTCCTCGAGGCTAGAAGCTAGATAGCACCCGTCAGACCCTGGCAGCTCGACGTGATGTACAACGTGACAAGTTTCTAGGTGTCGACAACGAGCTTGGCCCTTGCGTGTCCAGACTCCACCCTGTACTGGTCGCCCACGCCGAAGTGCGCCCTGAGCAGCCACACGACGGTGAGCAGCTCGCCGCCCTGGCTGAGCTGCCTGGCGTGCGCGTTGCCGCCGCACTTGCCGGCGGCGTAGCAGAGCATCTCCACCCACACGCTGGCGACGAGCCTCCACCGCTTCTCCTCCGTGACGCCGTCCAGCTCCAGCAGCTGCCTGGCGAGCTTGCACGCCTGGAAGAGCACCGACTTGCTCCGGTACCCCTTCACGTCCCGCGGCTCGGCGATGGACGTGTCCACGGCCCTCAGCCTGCCCGCGCAGCCCTCTCGTCCTCGATCTCGTCGGCTCGCCGGAAGAAGTTCTTGGCCTCCGCGCAGGTGTCGCCGAACCGGATCTGCCCGATGCTCGCCGTCATCATGAACGGGCGCATCACCAGAAGGTACAGCATGTAGTTGGATATATCCCGACTGCTCATCGCAGGCAGCAGAGATCGGTCGCTGCTGTTCTCGCTCTGTTTTGAAGCCTCGCCACCATGGTCGGTGGCGTAGAAGCAGAGGTCGGTGGCGATGTGCCAGAGGAGGATGCTCTCGTCGAACTCGCAGTCGACGCTCCACCCAAGCTGCTGGTACAGACCCTTGCGCTGGGGCGCCCACTGCCCGCGGTGCTCGCCGAGCTTCCGGTAGCTCTTGGGGTCCATGGCGCTGCTGCTGGCCTTGCTCTTGAGCTGCTCGAAGACGAGCCGCTTCGACTGCGCCGACACCGCGATCTTCTTCGTGTACCTCCAGCTGTCCCACGCGGTCTTGACACGGAAGTTCCACCGCCACTCCAGCCGCTCCATGAGCCCCTTGTACCAGCGCGGCGTGTCGTTGATGCAGTAGCTCATCAGGTTGTACTGAGACATCTGGTTGGACCACCTCGGCCTCGTCTCCGGCTGGAAGGACTTGATCAGCCAGAACACCGCCTCCGCCGCCGGCCGGAGCCGGTCGCTGGCTCGGAGGTCGGCGTATGTCCACGGGGAGATGACCATGAGGAGGATGGCGTAGAACTCTATACAAATTGCGCCGCCCAGGAGCACGTAGGAGATGACAACGTCGACGGGCGCGTACCCTCGCGTGTCGCCGGCGGCGCGCGCGAAGAGCACGAGCGACACGACCGGCGCGGCGAGGGTGAAGACGCGCAGGCCGCGGCCGAGCCGGCCGTGGATCACCGGAGCCTTGGAGTGGAGGGACTCGTACATGAGCACCAGCTCGATCTCCACGACCTTGAACGCCTGCTCCATCTCCAGGCGCCGGAAGAAGGCGAGGCTGTCGATGCGGTCCTGGAAGCTGAGGATGAGGTCGACGAACAGGCGGCGGAACGTGAGGAAGAGCCGGTGCGCGCTGAGCACGAGGTCGCCGTACTCCTCGCGGCTCACCTCGACGTCGCCCTCTTCGCCGGGCGGCCGCTCCGGCACGATGACGATCCGCGCCACCAGCCCGGCGTCCGTCCTTGACTGGCACTCCTCCACGAACTTGGCGTAGTTGGGGCCCGGGTCCGGCGGCGTGAGCATGGAGCTCCGCAGGCTGCCCATGCTCGCCGCCCGGAGCGCCAGCGTCCGCTCGCCGTACTTGGTCACGCCGGCGGCGAACATCACGGCGGCCGGGACCATGAGCCGGACGGCGCCGGGGCGCGACTTCCAGTACACGTAGCCGGCGAGGACGACCTGCGAGACGAGGCTGAGGAAGTGGCGCAGCCACAGCTCGTTGTCCTCCACGGCGAACGCGGTGATGCTGTCCTGCCCGCCCAGGTGGAGGATGAGGAACGGGGCCCAGAACACGAGGAGGTGCAGCTCGCCGTCCCGGGACTTGTCGCAGATCAACCGCTGGCTCTGGGACAGGTTGCCCAGCGCGTAGATGGCGATGAAGTCGGCGAGCAGGTAGGCCAGCCAGAGCGGCACGCGCAGCCACCACTTGGCGATGCGCTTGCGGAGGCCGCCGGCGAAGAGGAGGAAGACCTGCAGGGCGAGGCTGGACAGGACCAGCACGCGGATCTCCCACTCCCCCCATGCCTCCCACAGATGCTTCAGGCTCATTTCTTTGATCCGCTCTGCTCTTGACTAGTACTGATCATCAGGCTCTGTTCCGTAAATTTCCTGATGAGCAACGTCAAGCATAGTTTTCACATTTCTCAACAAGCAGTTGAAACCTTTATTATCTGATAAAAAAAATAGTATAGAGGAAGTCTTGAACTAGGAGCTGGCAACCAACCAGTTTATTTGCTCTTCTTTCTGTGCATCAAGACTGGAGCGTGCCCAATTCAGGCGGAGCCAGGTGCCGGCGGCCAGGGGTACAAGTAGGGCCATAGTTGACCGGAATACTTGCAATAGGTCGTCGCTGCAATAGTTTGGACTTTGGACGGTGGCCTTTGTGCGTAGCGCACTAGTGCGAGCCAAATGCAATAGTACCAATCAGATGTGGAACTTTCACCATCGTTTTCCTAATTTTCGGACCCCAGCAGTCCACTTGCCTTGCCGGCTAGTTACTTTTATTAAGCTTTGCCAACATCTAAAATTGGGTAAAACCTTATTATTAGTTTTATCTTATCATTTTAATTCGACATCCTTTTACTTCTGTTTCAATTATTGAATTATAATTTTGTCTTGTCTGCAGTGGCGGAGGACGGAAAGAATTCAAGGTATGGCGAAATCACAGTAGCTGGCCTATTAATTAAACAATAAAAAAGCCTAAATCAGGCTCATAGACAGTAGGCTCAAAGATTAAGAAGTTCACACAGCTAAATCAAGGTATGGCCGGCCATACCGGGTCCTCCGCCCCTGCTTGTCTGAAATTATGTTTTGTTTTTCTGTCCAAAAAAGAAATTATGTTTTGTTGAAGTGAACATGTGCGCTAAATTTAAATAATCTTGTGCATAACTAGCTTCTGGAATATATTTCAGTTTTATTTGAAATATACGCATTTTGCCAAAATAGTGTATGGTGATTGTGTGACCGTTAAGCAAGTAAAAGATTAGTTCGGTCATGTTTGGTTGCTCTTCATAATTTTCCTTCTCGATGTTCTCATGTGTAAGAATCACACCAAGATACATGTTTTGGCTGCCGGATTTTCCAAAACTACATGAAGGAATGAATTCTTGATCTTCTGAAGTTCTGATGCAAGAGGGTGACTAAAAAAAAAATACGCTGCACACTAAACGGCAACTTCATTACAAACCACAATTTGTTCTGGTTCAGCGCGAGACGTCTCAGAAGATTCTTCTGCATCATTATCACGGATGAAGTTTGGGCATTCATGAATTTCAATAGTTTCAGGTTTGAGCTTCTTGAACAAACGGCAAAGCCGGACATGGTCACATCGTAGATCACTGAGAAATCTCAGTCGCAGCACCTCTGCCTCCCAGCCATCGTCATCTCCAAGCGTCCTCAGCCTCCCACCCCTGATATAGAGCTTCTTGACGCCAGTCGGTCGAACCCACTGCGCAAAGTCTGCGAACGGGAAGCAGTGGAGGTCTAGCTTCTTCAGGTTGGGAGGAAGGGCGTACTTCATCATCGCTGCCGAATGACGGTGTGATGCTTCAGTGTTCCCGTTCTTCGCAGAGGTCACCGTGCCCCAGCTGATCTTCAATGACTCGAGCGCCTTGAACTCGGCCAATTTCAGGAATTCATCCTCCAGCGGCACGGCCATTTTACCGATGACAATGCCGAGCTTCCTGAGTTTCTCCAGCTTTGTGAGCTCATTTAGATGGCAGGCATCTCTGCTATTGGAGCTGGCAACCACAAATCCCTTGAGAATTTCGAGCCGCGAGAGCTGGCCAAGCCCCTTGGGCATGCCGACGAGCAGGTAGCACTCCGACACGTCGAGGTACTCGAGCCGATCGAGCTTGGTGATGCCATGTCCCAGCTCTTCCAGGTTGTGGCAGGCGCGGAGGTCCAGCACCATGAGCTCGCGCAGCTTGCCGATGGCGTCGGGTAAGGACTCGATCCCTGAGATTCCCCGGAAGCTGACATACCTGAGGCTCTTGCAGCTCTCCAGGTCACGGAAGCGCGCGACGCCGCTGATCTCGACGTGGCTGGCCATGGGGTTGGCGATCTGCTCGCGGGCGCTGAACTCCCGCCACTGCCCGAGCTGCAGCACGCGCAGGTCCTTCTTCCCGGTGAGCCACCGCTCGCCGAGCTCGACGTACTTCTGGCCGACGTTGTAGATGGCAAGCGCCGCGGCGCCGAACCCCGGATGCTGCGGCGCCTTGCCGCCGCCGCGCAGGCACGCGCGGCGCGCGGACGCGACGTCGTCGCCGGCGTCGTCCGTGTCGAGGAACGCGTGGCGTTTGGCGAGGCCGACGAGGAGGTCCCGCATCCACGGCCGCACCGTGCATCGGTGCGCCGTGCCGCAGAGCGGCGTGGCGGGGGCGGCGACGACGAACCCCTTGGCGACGAGCTCGTCGAAGCGGCGCTTGCCCTCGCCGGCGGAGCGGACGAATCCCTCGCCGACCCACCAGTGGATAGCAGGCGCTTCTTGACGACGGCGCCCTCGGGGAAGGCGGCGAGGCAGAGCACGCAGCCGAGCAGCCGTTCCTCGAGCCCGCCGACGGTGAGCCTGAGGTGATTCATCTGCGGGCTACGGCGGACGTCCCTCGCAACCTTGGGCGCCGTTGCTGTCGCCGTTGCCGTGACCGGAGGAGGCCGCCGTGTCCGTGCGGGAGGCGACGCGAGTGTTTCATCGTCCCAGCCGCCGCCGCCGACGCACGCGAGGTTGTAGACGTCGCGGATGCTGTCCTTGATGGCGCCGATGCCGGCGCCGACGGCGAGAAGCCCGGCGTGGATGCGCTCCGCGTCGGGCGGCTCGTGCTGCAGCGCGTCGTCGAGGTGCCGCTCCACGGGGTCGAAGCTGTGCCGGATGCGCCGCTCGGCGTCGTCGATGCGGCGGAAGACGTGCTCCAGCTGCGCCATCTCCGCGCGGACCTTCTCCAGCTGCGCCAGGGCTCTGTCTCGGAACGTAGCAGCAGCGTCCCGTGCAGCAGCGGCGTCGCCTGCCGGAGGCGGACGCCGGCCTCGTCGGGCGACCGGCGGCGGCGGCGCGGCGGAGTCGAGCAAGGTTCCGATTGCGGTGAGGCGAGCTAGGAGCGGGACGAGGATGTCCTCCTCGACGCCGCGGGACGTGGCGTCGCCTCCCTGAGCTTGAACGGACATGGCGCGCGGCCGGCGGCGGGAGGGACAAACGATGGAGGCGTCCGTGTTGTCGTCGCCAAAAAAAAAAAAGGGAGCGGGTCCCGCCAAAAAAAGGGAAAAAAAATCTTTGATGATCTCACCGCGTTTATTTGACATTCTCCCCGCCCTATCGCCATCGACGAATTTTCTAAGAACAATCCAAGCAACATGGCATGAGGAATTGGGGCAGGGATTGTACGTCCGACACAATGACCAACCATTCCCAAAAAAGGCCAAGAGGACAGAGCAGCCAACTGGCTAGTAAATATATAAAATTTATACAATCTGATCCAATAACTTTAGAAGAAACTATCCATGTTTTGAGTTGACAGGATAGGTGTGCCAAATTCAAACTTATGAGTACATATATCGTTGCACAGGTTGTATGCAAGAATTTTAAATTACTTAGGTCCATGAATTTGCCACCCTCAACCTCTAATATGAGAATTCCATGTGGATCACCGGGTCGTTACAGGTCCCGTGGCATCCTTTCCTTAGTCACGAAGGAGAGCAGGTATTGACGACCTGATGAAGTGACTTGAGCACGGAGTCAACGACGAAATTTCTTGAGTTGCAGCAAAGGAATTCAATACTGTTTCTTCTGTCAGATTGTAAAGCTACACGAGCGAGTGATAACCACAGTACCAAGTGTTTCTTTGGCAGTGAACAAACATAAAGGTAGTGCGAAGATTCTAATCGACTCTCCATTGTTTGACTCGAATATGCTGACTAAATCTATGGTGTCAATTTATGCCAAGTTTTGTTAAACCTAGCTTGTGGCAAACGTGGATGATTGCCAACCCTGTTGTGGATTCTCGTATTCCCTCATAACCAATTACCTGAATTTTGGACAACAAACACATCAAGTGATAAAACCATTAAACATTTAAAATTCAATCCAAAAGTTTGAGAGCAATCAACTCAAAAGAACAGCGTTCACTACATATTAGGTGACTGACGTCTTAATAATCTCTCGTTCACCTGAATTTGGATTTTGTACTCTAAAATATTTAGATTAGATAGTTGGTTTAGATAGAAAGTAAGTTAAGTGCATAGTATAGTATTTAAGTGAGTTTTTTGGTGCATGCAACTTAACATGGTATGAGCCAGAGGTCTTGAGTTCAAGTTCTGGTGACCGCATATTCCGCTGCGCCGCTCCTATTTCCACGTTTGCGCCCACGAGAGCTGCACGTGAGGGAGAGTGTTGAATCATAAGTGAATTGCCTACCTCTTCCTATCAGCTTTAGACTTTTGTGTGATTTGGTTGGTGCATGCAACTTAACAACCCCGACCTGCCTCGCATTCTTTCGGTACCAGGCTATATACTAATCATAACCACCGCGGAGGCGTCTGCCCACTATCTCCATACTTCGAGTCTCCCACTATCTCGGTACCCACCCCAGGTCACGCCGTTCATTGACATAACGGAACAAACCGGGTGGGCACTTGTGCATACGCTCATAAAGGGTATGTTCGTTGTATGGGGTCTAAACTTCAGAGGGTTTTGTAACGAATATGTAATTACAAATAAAGTTTAATTACAAAACTAATTTCAGGACTCCGCTCGAATTCGCGAGACGAATCTAATGAGGGTAATTAAGCTGTGATTAGACGATGTTTACTGTAGCTGGTTACTGTAGCATCACTGTAGCGAAACATAGATTAATTAGATTCATTAGACTCGTCTCGTGATTTAGAGGGAGGTCGTGACATAAGTTTTTGTCATTAAATGAATAAAAATATTTTTAAATAGTAAGATTCTCTTTGATGTGACAGGTCTAAACTTTAGAGTGGGGTGCAACGATCGCGCCCAAAGTAATAATCGATAGTATTTTCCAGGGAATCGGTTTGAAACACAACACGTCTTGTCTGGCAAACACCGCCCACTAGCTGAATGGTACACTCGGCGTCTCGGTCCCCAGGACGGCAGCCGCGACAACTCCGCCGACGACTCGCCTACCAGCCGCCGCGGAGACTCTGAGTTGAGTTTCTCTTGCCGCCGCCCCTGCCGCAGCTAGCCAGCCCGCCGGCGCGCTCCTTCCCCGGCCGCCGGCGCTATGACAGACAGCTGCTGGCCCACCCGTGGACCCGTGCCTTCTGGTTTCCGTTCCATGGAAGTGCTCGATCGTCAGGCAGGGAAAAGGGGTTGGATAAGGTAATGGAGCGTCAGTTTCTTCTACTTATTACATCACTGCAATTTTGCAACTTGATTCAGTAACTCTTTTTTGTGCTTCTAGCTACTAATAGAAACTTACTCAACGCAGTTGCAGAGGAATGTGATCAGGCGAGTTCCACCGGCAATTGTGCAACTGAGGCCGTATAATTCCTATAGAAAGAGGTCCTCGAAACAATGGTAAATATTTACAAATTGTTTTTTTAAAAAATAATCTTTGCATATAAATACAGGCACTCCCAGCATTTTCTAATGTTGATTGCATCCCTCCCTTCCTCTGTTTTCTGCACGCGCTCCGCAGCACGACAGTGGCAATCATTAGCAGCGCTGGACATGGACGGCACCGCTGATCTTCGGAGAGTGCTGGACATGCTGCGTCCAGGCCACATGGAGCAGCAGTTCCGGCGTCTGCGCGCCGGCACCCTGCTCGCGGAGCTGCGGTCCGCCGTCTCGCTCGTCCACACCGACGCCACCGTCTCCAGGGGCGGAGCGAGCCTGAAGCTCATGTTCTGTGTCCGTTCTCTCGCCGCCCCCCTGCGAGAGCTGCTGGAAGAAGCGCTGCATACGGAGGTGAGAGCTGAGGAATGGCACCAGGTGCCCGCTGCCCTGTACAGGTACCACGTCTTCCGGTCGGCGACCGTACGTGATCTCAGGCAGTTCTTACGCAAGTTCAGGTCACTGGCGTCCTATGTCCGGCAGGAACACACGCCGCATCGCCTCCTGAGGCACGACAGTTCCTCCTCGTCCGGCAGTGATGGCGCCCGTGCTCGAGATGCGCTCCGGCAGCCAATGGTGGGGAGATCGGAGCTGCTGGACAAGATGGTGCGCATGTTGCTGGCCGACAGAACTGGCGACGGTGGCCTGTTGGTGATGCCCATTGTAGGGGGTCCTGGCGTCGGAAAGACTCGCCTAGCCAAGGCCATTCTGGACGATGACAGGGTCAAGCACAAGTTCCATGCCCGGATCGTGGTGCCAGTCACACGGTACTACTCCCTCGAGAAGATCTTGATGCTCATGGTCCCCCCGGACCGGCGTGCGGATGTTCGATCTTCTCCGGAGGCCATAGCGAACTACATTGGGAGTGTGCTGAGCGAAGGGGACTGCCTGATTGTTCTGGATGATGTGTGGAGTGACAAAGAGGGCAAGTGGAAGGACATAGGAGCTGTGATGCAGGCCCTGCCTTCGAACGGCAGGGTAGTCCTCACCACCCGGACACCTGACATTGTGGCCAAGCTTGCCACCATTGTAGAAACTGCTGATACCAAGCCCTTCCACTTGCAGCCTCTGCAGCAGGAGTTCTTCCCCGTGTTCGTGGCCAAATGGATTACCGTGTACCACGGTGACTGGCCTTCTGAGCTCGTTACAGAAGCTGCCAAGAAGATCGCTGATAAATGCTGCGGCGTGCCCTTGCTATTGCACTATGCGAGTCGGTTTTTCTGCGAACCGCAGGGCATGCAGTTCTAAAAAACTCGACCTGCCGGGGGAAGACCGCTCCCAACGGCATTTAATTAAGGAGAACAACCTCTCACGCAGGTCGAGAAAACCCCCGAACCCCCTCCCCGATCTTACACAGGGACTCAGCTGGCCGTTGTGAGCTCCGGCGCGAGTCTTAACCATGTGCTTTGACCCGGGGAGGACGAGGGGATTTTTTTACTCTGCACTGCAGCGTGGCGTATTTCAGCCACATATGCTACAGTGCGCGCGCGGCACTGTAGCGACTCAAATAGTTTGACACCAGCTTCTGTTGTACTTGAATCTCTTCAGCCTCATCGACGACTGAAAGCATTGGAGATTGTTGGATATCAAGGGACGTTCCCGTATTGGATGACAACGACTGAACCATATCTCATGTCCTTGGTAGAGATCAAGCTGATTAATCTGGGATCATCTGAAAATGTTTTGCCCCCACTAGGGCTACTGCCATGTCTGAAGATTGTTGAGATAAGTGGCGCCGAAACTGTCAGTTGTATCAATGATAGTTTCTATGGCCATAACGGCACATTTCCCTCACTAGAGAAACTTACTTTCTCATACATGCAAAACCTTGAAGTCTGGGAAGAGGTACACCGGGCGGATATGTTCCCCCGCCTTGCAGAATTGTCAATCATCCAATGCCCAAAATTTCAAACATTGCATATGGAGCTCCCGTCAGTGGAGAAGTTGATTATTTGGATGAAAACCAAGGTGCTGAACAGTCCGAAGGGAGCCCTGCGAGGTGTTGCCAAGAACCTTGAGCATATATCAATTTCTTTTAGCGAAGAGCTGCTAGCTTCTTCAGACTGCAATGGTCTGAAAGATCTTTGCAAGCTCACCAAGCTGGAGATATGTGGGTGTGATGAGCTGACATGCCTCCCACAGGGTTTGAAGCATCTTTCCTCTATTCGAATCTTGACAATTGAGAACTGTAGCAAACTGGAGACTTTACCAGATTGGTTGGAGAGCCTACCTTCTCTTCAAATCATGCGTTTATCACGCTGTCCTCTGCTGCGTTATATTCCTGGAGGTTTGCAACAACCCCCTGGTGTCATTATATACATTGAGGATTGCCCCAATTTACCAGAACATACGATTTCCAATTTCCCAGCACAATCATCAGGTATGTTGAAGCTTGAGTGCATTCTTCATGAGTCATGTTGAACTACTTTAATGTTAGTTATTATTATCATAGTTGTCTCAACTAACTAATAGTGTCGCTATTTTTAAGAAAATAAATATTAGGACAATTTATCTGAATGTGGTCAATCATATGTTTAAAATGCCACTTGCTACAATTGCATCTCGGGCAATGCACTTTGTTGTGCTTTTCAACTCAATTTCTCCTGGCAAAAATATATTCATGTTTTAAGGTTTAGACTTTTAACCCATGCAATTTTTTCTACTTTCAACCCATCTTCAATCTAGGAAAACCAGTTGCTACTTGAATAAACGAGGGCAAGGAAACCATCACAGAATACTAAGTTTCTGCAATGTTTCTGTCATGCAGGTGAAGGCTAGCAGCTTTCACAAATCATGAGTGCTCATATGTCCTACACTCCCTAGTCCCCCTGTGAGTGAAAAATGCCTGAACTCGGACGATAAAAGGAGAAAAATAGAGCTCCGGGTTACTTACATGCTCAGATTTGCAAGGATCCTTTCGAAACTGGTGGCAGTGGGATACTTGACGCTGGAACTGTCACTGCAGCAAGGATTCATCAGGAGATGCAATTCCAGGATAATGGTTGCCTTTGTTCTCCTTCTCCGGCTACAAAGCACCTGAAAATCAGAGTGTGTATTCAACTTCCTGTTGTCAATTCGTTCACTGTAATCACCTGACTGACATAGAAGTTTCCCGTACCAGGTTTCATGTCCTCTTGATTACCGGGGAGCAGATGTGTTGCAGGTGCGTCTGTCCCTCATCAGCTTGCCCCTTACAGAAATCATCACAGCTACGGGCAGCGGAGGCACCCACAAGGCAGCATATGTAAGTGGCTGTTGCTGGGTTGGTGGTAAGTGATGCAAGCAGCTTCGCTAGCAAGTCTGGTGATACAGGTTGCCTTAGGGGTGCAAATTGGTGACCCTTAAGGTCACCTTCGACCCTCTTTAGTTTAACCAAATGAACTAGTTTTTTTAAATAAGCTCTCATTTTAAAAAACTAGTTCATTTGGTTACACTAAAGAGGGCCGGAGGATACGTAAGGGGCACCTATTTGCAGCCCTAGGTTGCATCAAAAAATTCATAGCCTCAACCAAATGCATGTATCTGTCTTCTGTTGGACAACAGATGTGGACACCATGTACAGTATCGCTGAGTACAGATCCACCTTCTGAGTTCCTGGAAGCTCATTTTCATATTAAAAAAATCAGTAATTAGTAAGTCAACATTTCCAGGCGCTCAAAATGTAATGTTGTCCTCCATCTTTTCTTTGACTAATAAATAGAATTTGCCATCACTCAGAAAGAGACAGGAATAAAAATATTGTTATTAATACTGTTACACATAATTACAGACTTACATGAGAGTTCGTCAAAAGAAGACTAAAGAGGAGCTCCTTCCATTTCATCTCATTTGTATCCCAAAAGCTAATTGATCCCTCTCCCCGAAAACAGAATGTGAATGGCACAAATCCTAAAGCACATCAAGAGTTGGATTTGCAACAACTCAGGGCTCCATGACTACTCTACTAGTGATGATGCTCCAAGGTTTGGACTATTCAGTTTTTCCAAAGAGCACGTAAGCACCTCTCTTGCAGCCCATTAACTGATCACGGGAACATGCCCTCAAGGAACTCTTCGAAACCTTCATCATTGTTGCCTCGATTCCTAGAAGAAGCCCCTTTCCGATCTGCAGATTTTCTTCATGTGTTAGTTTGTTGTAAAAGAGTGCATCATTTATGACATTCTAAAATGTCCAAACAACAGATTCAAACAATATACACACAAAAACATCATTAATCAACGAAGCATTTTCTTCCAAATGGTAGTGCATGGTGAATGCGAATGGTACTGGTAGATTTCAAAATGTGCACATAGATTTTTGTTCCGAGTAACAGGAAGCATTCTCTTCCAAATGGTAGTGCGTGGTGAATCTGAATGGTATTAGATTTAAAAAATGTACACAAAGATTTATGTTTCAAGTTAACAGGATGCATTCTCTTTACAAATGATAAGGAAAGTGCAATCGACTGTACCTTTTTTGTTTCTGCTACGTTTCTCAGCTGATTCATCCTCTGATGTACCATCACTTTCGTCACGCTCTCTACAGATAGAACGGCCAAGTGAAAGAAATTAAAGTAATGAAAATAGTGAGAGTGAGTAAGGGGCAGACTACCTTTTTCTCTTGTCCCTGTCTTTCAACTCAATTTCCTTTTCATCAGACAGCTCCTTTTCTCTCTCTTTCTCCTTTTGCCTCTTGTAAGCAAGCTTTTCTGCACATCTTTCATCATGTACAGCAATCAAACTAAAAATCAATCAAGCGCATGCTTGAATAAAAAAAAAGTACACAAAAACAGAGCAAGAAAAAAAATCAGAGCAAAGAAAAGTGTAGTATCACAGTTTCAAAGCAGCAGCATATCGAAACTGGATTCAAACAATCCTAATACGAAACAGGGGATTAAGAAACGAACCTCTTGCAAGCTACCAATTTCACCAGTGCTTGTTTTTGCTCGCCTGCTTCAACGTAAGAAAAGTTAACCTAAAACAAGGAAGTAAATAATGTAAGGGTCACAAAGATTTCATAAACAACTTAAAGAGCAGTATTTTTATTTTTTTTGCATCAATGATGAAAATATCAGCAACCAGCATACCTCATAACTACCTAGCCCATGTTTCTCATCACAATGCCTATTGCCACAGATAAACTGCCCTGTAGAAGAGCAAATAAATTGAGGAATTTTATATTGATTTTAACCAAAAATTTACAGATCTAGTTTGAAATAATGACATTACTATGATATCACTTTTTGCATTATTTGACAGCTCAGTACAATAAGATAAGAAAACTGCAATGGTCTTTGAAAAAACTAGACATCAGTTATGACCTATTTTGGACATTGGAAGTTGTTTCGTGGAGGTTCCCTAGGCCCTAGTCCCCTAGATATACTTCAAAAGGTATCTACCAATCTAAAGAGATAGAGCTAATCAGAATGGTTAGCCCTTAAGTACAGCTTATTTAGTTACTCTTGGTTCTAGAATTCCATAGATATGATCTGTTATTTAGCAACAAATAATCACTATTTAGATCAGCCACATTGTCACGTAAATCATTTTACAAGGTTTTGAAAAGATGGGATTACTAATGGGATACCTTTTCCAGATATGACCTCCTTTTCTGTTCTCCATCTCAATCCGACCTGCAACAAAATATATCCTTAGAATATGCTGTTCACATGCCAAGGATACATATGATTTCAGCAACGAAAAGGTGGACATATCTCCATTCTAATGCTGTCACTTATGCTTGGCTGCCAACCCATATTCACTTCTAAATTATATGAATATAGTATGACTAGAAAATTTCAACAACATGAAACAAGTAATTGGGATATTCTTGTATCCCGGTCTGTGTGCCTTCTAGAACTAACATGCGAAAAATGGGTAGAAGGGCTAGTATAGTTCTTGCAATATGCGCATTGATGCAGATAACGACCAAGAACAATTAACTTGTTAATGATGCAACATATTACATTTTAAAAATGTGGAATCAAGGTCGCAAGAATATCACAATTGGTAGGTTATCATTCCTGTCTTCAGATGAAGATAGCCCTAAACATACTAGTGCTTTCCCAATTTTATGGCACTCAAGAGTAATAAAGAAAAACTATGTCAAGAAATGGTTTTCAACGAAATATATTTATAGCATCATACCTTGCCCTTTTTGTACTGGGTCATGTCAGCAATGCAATATCTGTCTGAAGTTAGGGACCCAAAGCACAATATATTTCAATATAAAAAATACACAACCAGCAGAAGACACATCAAGCATAGTTTCCATGCATGCAAGCACTGAGAATCCTGGATAGCAGTAACCCTATTTTAGTGAGAAACATGAAGTACTTAACACAGGTGAATGTATAGGCATAGATGTTCTTAATGGGCATAAGATCACATTGATGTGCTTTATGCAGTTCTGCCTAATTATGTTGCCAGACTATTATTCTTGCTGTATAGAGCAAATTACTACCTGCATTCATGAATGACTGTAGTAGTATACAGATAAAATTTACAAAGACAAAATCTTCACAACCTATCAGGCTATTGAAGTTGTGCAATGCTAAGGACAAAAGAACCCAGCAAAATGACAAGTACAGCATGCATTTTAAAACGATTTCATGTACACAATTAGCTTCAGAACACAGGAACACATTACTTAGAAATCATCTGAAAAATATGCCTAATTTTGACCTAAAAATTTCCCCACAGAAGAAGCAATTCAATAACGAATTTGCCTAAAAAAGGATACTCCTTAAAAAGCTTGTCATAGTAACGCTTGACTAGCCTCTTTTCCCATGTTGAGTCCATGTCATCTTCCTCAGAAAGAATGAATCTTTTACATTGACAAAGAAACTTTTCCTGAGTATCCAAAAACCAAAGGTACACATGAATAGACAGGTGGATATCAGGGGTAGTTCTTACCTATATCCTTCTCTCAGAGTATCTTTATCAGTTTTGATTGGTAAACTACTATCCACATTTTTGTCCTGGCCATAAAACTGAACTGTTGAAAGAACATAATAAATTTCAGTGGCAATATGATATAGAACAAAATGACAGGTTAATGTTCAGTGTATTTTGCTATATAAAATATTGAGTGTGATCTCCAGAACAGTTATCTCTTGTGCCATTGTTTTGGGAGCAGAAGAAAATCAAACGTGTAGAATGCATGTAATTCCATTTCCAATGACAACCAAATCAATTATTGAAGAAACCATTCAAAATCCTAGTAAATTGAATAAAGTTTCTAATCATTAGACTTTTCCAAAAGATTATGTTCTTGAAAAACGAAGTCATAATCAGCTATTTGCATAATTCACCTGAAAATCCGGGATACCAGGACATGAATTCCTATGTGAAAATGAAGCATACTTGACTAGGGCTGGCAAGTTACACATAGAAGTACATGATCCATGTATGGATAAAGGTAGCCCCCAATTCTTTCTAAATTAAAGGGGACTGTTCATCATCCTATTGATTTTGGAAACCAAGAACAAGCAAATAAATAGCTCATTACATGCCATTATCCCAGTTTCCTTGTTACTATGAAAGGAATGTGAGATCAATACATATGTTGCCATTGCGGGGCAAAGAACCATTGCACTTGGGCTATTCAACCAATTGAAGCCTGGACATCAGTCCTATGATTATTATTTTTTTTTTAAAAAAAAGGTCATATTAAGATATGCTCTGTATAAGGCTAGGTGACATTACTGATGGAAGAATCCATGTAAGGGAGAAGGTAGACCCCAATTATTTCTAAAGTAGAGGGGAGTGTTCATCACCCTGTTTCTCTTGGAAACCAGGACTAAGCAAACAAATGTCTCATTATGTGCCAGTGCCCCAGTTTCCTAATGACTGTGGAATGATATTCACAAGATATAATATATTGGCAGCGGACCTGGGTACCAGTACATTGGATTACAGCACTCCTAAAGCAGGATCACGGCAATCCCCAAACGGGTGTGAACAAGCCACAAAAGCAGAAACTCTATACAAGCCAAGGAGATTTCAGCGCATGAGGGTTACTGAATTCTTTAGAGAATTCTGCACTCTAGCTAATCAAAAACTTCAGACTCAGAGTGCATGCAGCCTGAAGCATCAATTTTGAACCATCATGATGGGCACAAGTGTACGCAGTTGGTAGTTGGTACTGTAATTTCAGAGTTGCAGCTTTTTCATATTAGCAAATTAAAATGCAGCATTTCCTTCCTTTTTCCTCCCTGGATAAACAAACTAGTGCTACCAAGTATAATTTGGTCTGCCTAACATTACAATTTCTTTATCCTGTTATTCCTCTTGAAACATTTTGCTCAACAGCAATCGCTATTTTTATCAACACCAGCCCCCCAAATCAACCAAATAAAAGGAAAATCAGAAATGACATACCATAATCTTTCATGAACTTCTTATGGCGATCGTACGCGTTAAGCCCCCGGATGTGCGATTGGTATTGCCTGCATCCATCCAACTCTGAATCAGACTCACAACACGAAAGGTCAGCCTAAACTCGCAAGCAGTGCAATTAAAGTAATGAAAAGCATTCACAACATATTCCTTTGACTGGAAATTTGACCTAGCCTAACTGCTCCCACGAAGCAAACATTTCGATAGAAGCAAGTTAGGGTCCATGGAAACCATGAACTGGAAAATTTCCACAGAGCCAACACATGTAATTACTCGTTGACAGTTTTAGCATCATGTGTTTCAGACCTAACAAAAAAAAATCTAGTTTTTCCATTCGATTCGAACCATATGAATCTACGAAAAGCAAAGATATGCTAAGGAGACTGGGTATCGCGCGAGAAGCTTACATCTTCCTCTCCTCCCGATCGAAGATGGAGGATTTGAGCCGCCCCAGGGACGCCATCGCGCCCGCCCTCTCCGCCTTGCTTTCGGTTCGTCCCTCCGCGGTCGCCGCCGATCGACAGGCTTCCGCCTCTGCCAACCGCGCGCTCACCGATGGCAAGCACTAATCACCACGACACGGCCCGGAGTATTGGGAGCGGCTGGATGGCGAAGCGAGAGAACCCCGCAGCGGCGGCGGCGGCGTGACGGCCGAGTGGAGTCGCTGCGCCGGCGGCCAGCGGAGCCGGAGGGTTGAGAAGATGATGAAAGGGGTGAGAAAGGCAGAAAGCTGGGCCGTTGAAGGGGCCGAACCAGGCCGACTTTTCCAGCAGTAGAACAGAGAGAGGGCCTCATTTGGCATGCATCTAGATGGGCCTGGAAACGCAATGACGCGTTTTGTAGCATTTTGGCATCTCTATAGTTTTTCATAGCTAAAAAAAAAAACTATAGTTTTTCATTTTGGTGTTTGTAAATCCACTATTTAGAGAAACTTTAAAAGATATTTAGAGAAACTTTAAAAGATGTTTACTTTTTAGATAATGGGAGAAATAGCATTTCGGCCTTGGCCTCAACATATGTTTACTTTTATGCATGAGTCAACCTTCCTTTCCTCTAAGCGAGATTGCATCTATGTATACTAAAAGTTGTATGAATGTGTTGAGGCAAGTGTTTTTTTTACGCTGAAATAGAGGGAAAATGAGTGTAGATGTCAGATCAAACTAAGAAGTTACCAAGTGTTTAAACATAGTCAAAATGCATATTGCACGCACGTTATAAGTGTGACGAGCATCAAAACCTTGTCGAAACATTTATGTTAATAAAGTCCAAATGGAGATACATTGTAATGACTAAATACAGCAATAAGTGTATATGTGAAGCTATAGTATTAAAATTGTGTTGAACCTGAACCATAGTATTACATACATAGAAAATTATAATTTATAATAAAGCAAAAAAAATATGACAAAGTTCATGTGCGGACTGTGATGAAATGGATATATATTGTGAGTAAGAAATCTAAAAATGCATAAATCCTCATGTAAAAAATAAGAAAACCCCCCCCTACAACTTAGGTACACACATATGTCAACTTATCTATTTGCTTAGACAAGGTCCAATGGAGCAACACAAAAATCAACAGGCATACAAAAGAAATATTGGCTATCCAAGCAACACAAGCAAGATGGTTGACACGCGTGCCCTAAACAAATGCAAAAGAATAAATAAGAGTCAAATGATAAAAAGGGCTTGATACCAAGTTTAATGCACCCATGCAAACAAAATATATCAAAAAAGAAATGTCCCATTAAAAATATGGCATCCATCAAAAACATCGCTACTTTATCATATGGAAACAGTTTCTGAAACATGTTGCGATGTTGCGTCGAGTGTTCAATCCATGGGCTAGGATACTTTATAATTGATTTAGACTTCCTTTTCTTTTATTGGTTTCCGTTTTCTGCGTTTGGTGTATGCTTGCAGTAAGAATGAAGCAAGACAAAATAAAAGAGACTGAGAACCGGACGGCAGTCCGGATGGTTAGCTCTTCTGTTGCGCACGCAGCCCACCCGAGTTCGATTCTTAGGAGCAAACTCGCGGTGTCTCACCATTTTAAGTCAGTATTCTAGGTAGCTTGCCTCGTGTAGTTCTTTTTTTTTTTTGATACTTTTTGTGCTTGTATTCATTCAACGAAAGATTACAAACACAGGAGTGAAAACACCCCAGAGAAGTAACACCCCTAAGCGGGTGAGGATTACATAGCTCCCAAAAGCAGAGTACAAATGACAAACATAATCGGCTATCGACGGGCTGGTCCCCGAAGAGTCATCAGGAAGGCCTCGCTTGCAGTAAGCACGAGGTTGGTGTAGCCTGCCTATGAGGAACATCGTTGGTGAATCTGAATATGTTTGTCGATCACCAGAACGCATAAGAAAGGCAAGCAGCAACAGCTTTGGGTGACAACTCTCGAGATCCAGGCATACTGATTCCGAGTCGCTTTGAGCTGAGCGTCCGTAGCGGTCATGGTCTTTGAAGACTTGAGTACGAGACGTCGTCAAGGACATCAAGGAAGCAGGTACCTTCACTAGCCTAGAGTATAGCTCTTGTACTCTGTAATGGAAAGAGGACACAATGGAGCAGTAAACACACCAGTAACACGTATCAGGACGTGTTGGCCGCCAATTCGGGAGCGGAGCCGACGAAGGAGCCGTCGGAGACCTCGCCTGAGTTTGGCTGGTCGGTGAAGGCGGAAGACTTCGATGCCGGTCATCACGGCCGACATGTTGATTTGTCGGCGACGATGTGTTGAAAGTCGGCTTCTTCCTCACCTCGAGTAGA
The DNA here is from genome assembly GCA_012490785.1 of Eragrostis nindensis. Lineage (NCBI taxonomy): Eukaryota > Viridiplantae > Streptophyta > Magnoliopsida > Poales > Poaceae > Eragrostis > Eragrostis nindensis. The sequence continues at coordinate 358,813 of JAAXCT010000476.1, read as the reverse complement.
TGGCGAGGGTCGAGGCAGTCTTGGACGGCGCTGGCTGTGTGGTCGATGCGGCAGGGGTGAGGTCGGCTTGGCGCAGTGGGTGGCGCAGAGGTGGACATGTCCGGTGGAGGCGTGGACCATCTGCACCTGGGGGGGGATGGAGGTGGAGCCGACGAAGCGATGGCGAATCCAACCCGGGTGGCGTCGACCTGCACACCCGAGCAGCCCATCTCCTGAGCGCCTCAACAGCGTGGCTCACGAGCCATGCCGTCATCAGAGCGCGGCGAGGCGGGTCGAGGGCCGGCAGATCTGCCGGCCCGGGCGAGCCCCAGTGGCACCGTACAGGGGGCGCGACCGCCCCAGCCCCTGGCGCGGCCCATCCGAAGAGAGCGGCTTGTGGGGAAAGGGGCAGGTCGACGGAGGAGAGGGCGCCGGCCTGGGTGGCCGGATCTGGCCGGAGTGGATGGGGAAGGAGGCGGAGGTTGACGGGGATCGATTTATTGAAACTCACCTTCATTCCGGGAGACCATGGTGGAAACCGCCGGCGAGGAGCAGGAGCTCAACGACGGCGGCTATGGCGGCCCGGAGGAGAGGGGAGAACCGGCGGCACATGGCCCAAAGACAGCACACAAAAGCAACTACTAAACCGAAAAAACCTAGATCTACAAGGAGGGGGGCTTCCCTCTCCTCTCCGCCACCGGCGAGCTCGCCGGAGGGGGAAGGAGGGGGGCCCGGTGGTGGCGGCGGAGGAACCCTACGGCGAGAGGGGAAAACGCCACACAGGGCGACAGCCACACAGGGCGACCGAGCGCTAAGCTCGTGTAGTTCTTGGGTTTTGGGTGTTCAAAACCATGCCAGGAACACCAAAAAAACTACTTGCTGAAAGAATGCATACGTCAACACATCTCTATTTGATGAAACATTCAAACCAAGTCCAAAAGGGGTTGCCACAAAAGAAAGATCTAACAAAAATAAATGATAAAACTACTACTGAATGGAAAATCCAAGGGATAGCAGATGTTTGAAGAAGTAACCTATGTACAATTACTTAAGAAAGTGGATTGAACTTTATAACCAACAAAAACATACTTACAGAAGTAGGTAGCACAAAACTTTTACCCTCGAAATGGGATAGCAAACCGTAGCTTTAATAATTTCATATGATTCCTCGCAAAAAAAAATTCATATGATTAAGAAGACTGGGGTGATCAAACCGGGTGGCCCTCCACATATCTCTTGCTGAAACATTCAAACCAAGTCCAAAAGCAGCAGCCGCCACAAAAAGAAAGATCTAACACAAATAAATGAGAAAACAACTCCTCAATGGAAAATCCAACAAATGGGTCACATCATTTCACAGCTGTCCCACCTCACATACACACGGCTCACAGTAGTTTACCAGCTCAAAATAATTAACAAAAAATACTAACAAACGCTTAATTGCACGTGGCAACGCCACATTGCCTATTGGGCCCTGCCTCAGACCCACCCCATCATTTCTCTATCACCATCACTTCTCTTATAACACCAACCAAGCAGAAAAATAATAGCTCAAAAATAACCCCCCAAAAATCAATAATTACACCAACGCCTGCAGGCGCCTCCTCCTCCGACCCCCAGATGCCGGCCACGGCGAGCGGCGGCGCGCGGCCGGAGGAGGCTACAGCCCCGCCGTCGGCGTCGACGTCCGCGGCGTCCTGCATGGGTACGAGGCCGGAGGAGCTGACGGCGAGGCTGGCGGCCGCGGGCGCCGGCGGAGGGGAGGTGGAACGCGAGCGGGTGCGCGCGCTGCGCGAGATCAAGAACCAGATCATCGGCAACCGGACCAAGAAGCTCCTGTACCTCCGCCTGGGCGCCGTGCCGGCGGTCGTGTCGGCGCTGGCCGAGCCGGGCGCGTCGCCGGCGGCGCTCGTGCAGGCGGCGGCCGCGGCGGGAAGCTTCGCTTGCGGCGTGGACGACGGCGCCCGCGCCGTGCTGGACGCTGGCGCCACGGGGCACCTCACCCGGCTCCTCGCGCACCCCGACGAAAAGGTACGGCCAGCTCCGCTCGCTCGCTTGTTGCTTGTGTCCGTGGGAATCTGATTAGGATTAGGGAGAAAAAAGAAGCTTCTGCTGTGGATTTCTTGCTCGTTTGGGAAAAGATCTGTTGCGTCCAGAAGAGTTGACGGAAACTAGCAGCAACAGCTACTGCTTCTTGCCTTGTTTCTTGGCTTAGATTTGGGTGTATGCTAGTAATTATGCCTTGACTCTTAGCTTGAAATGAGTAAAATTGAGCATAGCTGCATCATTCACCTGATAATTGGTGAAATGTTTACCTCTAATTCTGTATCTGTAGGATTGAGGTCTCTGATAACTGCATCATTCTGTATGTATTGTCGTGAACGTATTTGTGGTGAAGTGTTCAGGGATGGGTAAGAGTGTTGACCTTGGTAATAACTGACGGTAATTTAATGGTTACTGTTCAACTTGTAAAAATATATATTTTTTGATATAAAAAAGAGAGAACTTTGTCTTAGAGGATCATGATTGATGGTTGTGAGGCTTGGAATGGTGCGATTTATTATGGGTAGCCTGTTGAAGAATCTGTTGGTTTAGTAAGGTGAGAGATACTGGTGGTGGTTGTCATTCCTTTTCTTTCTGTGCCCTTCTTTCCTCCTTCATATTTTGGTTGAAGTAGTGAAATTATCATCATTCGTTTGTGCTGGAAATGTGGACAGTTTGGTGGTGGGTCAGTGGTTAGGTGTGGTTGTGGAGTGGATGTGCTGGAAAGTTGTCTTCTTTGTGTGTTGGATTCATCATTAATTTGTCTAGACGGATTGATGGAATCAGTCTTCTTGGTATGAGCACAAATTAAGAGAGTGATAATATTGTAGCTTATGCTTTATGCTTGAAATTACAATTTTGAATGGCCCGAAATGGTACCATTCTGACCCAGTCTGTGGATTACAGAACAAAATCCATCCTCATAAGTTGGAATTCCGCTGCCACAAACAATCCAAACAAAACAAATTGATGACATAATCCGTAAAATTGTGTTAAGATGAATTGAGGTTTAATGAATTGTGAGGCTGTTACTTAATGCATCAACTGTGTAGTTTGGCAAATTTAGCTGTTTATTATTCTCCTGTGAGGCCAAGGATCGCTACTTATGTTAGTGTGGCTATTAAAGAGGGAACTAAACACGGTGATAAAGATAATAAGAAAAAACAAGAAATGACTACTTTGGTCACTCTCTGTTGTCACATCTCAACATCTTTCCATAACCACCGCTGTCGGGCATTAACAATATTGGGACTCTTCAGTAATTATGGTGCACAGTTTATCTGATATGATGAGTTCCCTCTTATTGTCTTTTCATCTTTTAGTCCACTATACGACAAGTTAGTTTTTTTTTTTCTTTTTGACATGGACAAGTTAGTTTTCTTTCTGCATATTCAGGACATAGATTTTGTGTTATGCTACGATGTGCTATTGATCTTATGCCTGTACTTATCACCTTTCGACCAACCATGCTTGCACCTGATCTTTTCACTTTAACATTTTGTCAGAAATACGCATGTTTTGTTGCCTCCTCAATATTGCACTTAGTGTAGCCCATTTATGTCCATCATTACGTAGTTATCAATATTAATTCTTTACTAGCCCAATGCCCGTGTGTTGCCACGTCATAACAACTCAAAGAAGTACATTTTTATTATGTAATAAACAAGACCACTACAAAATTCCCAAGCGGACCTAGGATAAATAACCAAACAAGTAGTAAAAATGCGTTCACTCTATATTTGTACATTGGAAATGATGGGTGTAATGTAGGGTTGGAGTAGTGATGATGGCAGTTTGACCATTACCACCAAGTCTACATTTTAAGATAGTAGAGGTAATCACTAAAATTTTCGACCATCGTTTAATTGCACTCATGTAAGCTTTAGCACAAAAATTGATGAGAAGTTGGATCCAGGCAGCCTTTGTCTGATGAACTCAGTATGCATATTGTGCTTAGGTGCCAGGTCTCATTAATGATTTGCTGATTGTTTCATATATTTTGCCTGTAACAATTAATGCAGCATGATCTGAGATCATCATCTTTGAATTACAGGTCGTGGATGCAAGTGCACGTGCTCTCAGAATGATATATCAGTCAAAACTAGCTCCGAAGTTTGATGTCAACAATGAGAAAAATATGAATTTTCTTCTTTCCCTTTTGCGCAGTGAGAATGAGAATGTCACAGAGCTGGCTGCTACTATCATATCACACTCTTGTGAAAGTAATGCAGAACAGTTGGCCCTATACAGCGCTGGAGTTCCACAGAGACTTGTTAGCCTTTTTGGAGGTTCTATGAATCTACGAGATGCTTGTTTAGATTCGATGACTGCAATTACTAAAAATAACAAGGAAGTTGCCTCAAGATTTGCATCCATGGACCATGGAAAGGCGTTTCGTTCAATAGTTGGATTAATACATGATCGGAGTCCACGAACAAGACTACTTGCTTGTCTGTGCTTGATTGCACTTGGGCATGCTTCTCCCTATCATTTCCAGGACAGACAAATTAAGACCAAGTTGATTCTGGTCTTACTTGAGCTCATGGAAGAACCTGGTCATGTTGGAGATGAGGCTCCCTTGGCATTAACTACGCTGATAAAAGATAGCTTGGAGCTGCAGAAGCAAGCCCTTACAACGAATGCCGTTGAGAAGCTCAGCAACCATCTTCTAGCTAATTCACTGGAGACAAGACGGGCAGTGACCATATTGCATGCGTTATCTGAACTTTGCTCAAAACTAGAAGAGTCAAGATCGCAACTTATGTCGGTTGAGGTGTGTGAAGTTTCAGAGTTCTTATTTCTTATTTCATAATCTTTGGGGTTGTGTTAAGCTATGAAATCCTGATAAGTCAATTACCTGACCTATCGGCTCCCAAAATTTGATTTGAAAGAAGTGGAGTAATAAGGTCGTCCATTCAACAGATAATTTGTGAATACTAACATAATCACTTGACAGGTATCAGCCTTAATTCTTGATGCATTAAAGCATGATTGTGCGGATATCCGAGTTGCAGCATGTTCTTGTCTAAAGAATATCTCCAGGTCACCAAAAGTAAGGTGCATTAATCTTTCCATCCTGACCTTTTCGTTCATCTCAACTGATCCGCTTTATGTGTTTAATGTCCAGGTACTTAGTGGAGGCCAATTATCTTGTGATACAGTTATCGGACCCTTGGTTCAGCTTTTATTTGACTCATCTACTTCAGTCCAGGTAATGTGAATCCTGCACTTTTCAATGCCCATATTGCTAAATTGTAGTTTCTAAGTGTCTTTCTTCTTCCTGAAAGCTGGTCAAATTGTAAAAAAATGTTTTTTATAATAAAAAATAAGTTTTAAGTGCATGACGTGGCATATTTGCACACAAATCTTGTGGCCTCTTGGATTTAAAGCTGCATGGTAGCTGAAGTACTTTTTCACTTCATCCAATTTTTCATAAAACCCCGCAGAGCTGACTGTTTTGTTGTATAAAATTGCATATCAATGCACAGTTTCACAATAACAACCTAAAAGGTAGGAGCCAAACTGCTGGCTTTGGTACCGTCGCTAGCGTATCATTTCCTAGCTATACTACTGGAGTAACCGTTTCACGTCACTGAAGCAAAATTCGATATCAATTAGGCAACTAGGTTATGAACATCAGGAATTTAGGTCTTTGAGCCGATAGGTCTGGATGGCAAACTGTGTATCATGTGCAGTTGCACCAGATTGTTTCGAAAGGTAGCTGGTAAGCTTCCTCTTTGGGTAACTTGTACTCTGCATATCGTTTCCTGGCTTTATGATTGCAGCAACCTATTCTTGCAACTGATGACATCGGTGTCAGTTAGGCTATGTATAAAGAAACATTAGCCCTTCATATCTGTAAGCAATTAGGCAGGATAGAGAAATAATCAACACAATTTTGCACAGGAACAATTTAGAAGCCACTTGTAGAACTTCATTTTGTATTTTACACACTACCTACCGTTTTGGAGCAAACCTTTTTTTATACTAAAGTGGCATTAAATTCTGTAAAATGTTAAGTATGTCTTATCCAATCATTTATTTTTGTCACAGGTTGCTGCCCTTGGTGCCATTTGCAATATTGCTGTGAATTTAACTCCCAGGAAATCGGTTCTTCTTCATTCTGGGGTTGTCTCACAACTTGTTCATTTGTCGAAATCTATGGATCCTACATTGAGACTAAAATCTGTATGGGCTCTCAGAAATATTATGTTCCTTTTAAGTCCAAAGGATAAAGACTTCATCATGAAAGAATTGACCTTGTCTACTCTTTCAAGCCTTATATGCGGTAAGTCTGAAGCCTGAATACAATATGATGCCATTAGGGAACTGCTATACTAGCTTCACTGCTAATTATAAAACACTATGCAGATTCTGAACATTTTGTTCAAGAACAGACCTTGGCACTTGTACACAATCTTGTCGATGGATATGTGGACTCTACCCATTATGTAATTGGTGAAGATGGAATGATCATAGATGCTATTTCAAGACAACTGAATAATGCATCTGCCCCAGGTGTTTGCATTCAGGTAGTTTTCCTTTATCCTCTATTTAGTTACTTGCTCCATGTATCCTATATTTTGTTTCACATGCATATTGGAACTCTGGAGGGACAGGGGAAAAGACACATCTTTGTGATGAACTGCATAATTTTTTATCATGTTCTTTGATATATTGAGATGTTTTATAATATGACAATAACTGATCTTCTTGTCTCCTATCTTCAGGGTATGTTTGTGCTTGCCAACATTGCAGCTGGAAAAGAAATAAACAAAGAAGCTGTGATGAATGTTCTAGTTCCTCACCGAGGAGATCATGTGAAACCATCTTTTGTGGTGAATTTCCTGCAGAGCAAAGATAAACAGTTGCGAGTTGCTACCTTGTGGTGTATTCTGAACTTGATTTACCCAAAATGCGAGGCCGCATCGGGTCGAGTCGTTAGACTCCAAAGTGCTGGTGTAATACTGCAAGTAAGAAGCATGATAAATGACCCCTGCCTGGATTGCAAGGTAGTACCTTCTTCAATATTTGTTTTTTTGTGACTAGCATTGCTTGTGTCTCGTCAAATGTTTCCTTACAATTGTCCTTGAAGTAATCTTGCCACATTGTTGTACCTAACATGCAACCTCTAATCTTTTCTGCAGCTTAGAGTACGTATGGTGCTTGAACACTGCTTGGACAGCACCGATGATTGTTTCATGTAATCAGCTGGCATTGCACTTTGGCCACTGAAGTCCGCAGAATCAATACAGATTGGGCAAAGAACCAGCATGCTTCCCGTCCTGACATATGCCCTGGACTGTGTAACATGAGCACTAGCAGAAAGCCCTTTGCTGCTCTTTTCCTTGTCGGCTGGAGCTAACTGCTGTATTTTTGCGCCGTGAGATCCTGAAACTGGCATCTGTTGTGCATATTGTGGACCACCTTGTTGTAACTGTGCCGCATCGAGAGCACGAGCTGCCTGCTACCAGACTGGAGGTTTTCGGGCGCTAGTTCCAGGGAACCCCATTTTTCCAGTGCCTTCCGAAGCCTGAACACCGTGCTTCTGTTGCGATGATGAGTGTATGTACTATCGAGGAATTACTGCTGTTGTTGTACAAAAACTGTATTGTATTTCTTTTATTTTTCTTTCCAATAATGCTGTTTTACATTCATCTAAGGGATGCTGTCCATGGATTCCCATGTTCTGACAAAAGGAGAAGATGCAAGAGGTTAATGTTATGTTTGGAGTCTATGGGTTCAGGTTTTTTTTTTTTTTTTTTTTTTTTGGCCAGAGATTTCTGGACTTGTATGTCTGAGATTGTACACTACAAACTCTGAAACACAATCTTGGGGATAAACAAGGACTCGTAAGCCCAACCGGTTTACGTGAAGAAGGTGTTGCCGAACTCTTCCTGTTTGGATGAAGTTGTTACTGAACTCGGCCTCTCTCATCCTTCGCAGTTATATTGCGGGAGGCCATGCCGGACTGCTCATACATTATCCAGAGCCACCAGCCTTCCCGTGACAATGGCCACGACGCCGGAGATCAACTGTGAGACGAAGATGGCGGCCACGCCGGAGAAGCAGACGAAGCTGGTGATGGTGAAGCAGGGGAACATGGACTGCCTCCTGAAGGAGTGTGGAGAGCTCGCTCGTCGGCCGGGGCCCGTCCAGAGCGACCGTGAGAGTTATTACCGTAGAATCCAGGTCGAGACCGTCGCTCTCCTGAAGAAGATGCGGGAAGAGGACGATGCCATGCTCCACCAGTTCGATGCCGCCATGGGGCGTGCCATGCAGGAGATCGAGATCAGGGACCATGATGAGGACGACGATGAAGATGAAGGTGGCTCTAGTGGTGACAAGGTGGCAGAGGAGGCGACGCCCGGCGCCGTCGCAGGGCACGGAGTTTGTAAGCTTTAGGCTGTACATGGTCACGTACGAACTGGAAATAGTTGGACAGAAATTAAGAATTTTCGTTGATTGGTTTATGCATGATACATTGCCATGTTGTCCTATGGATTTTACTTATAATTAGTGGTGATAATACGTGCCACAACTTAGAGAAAAATTATTTGCATTGGAAAATGTCTGTACTGTTGCTATAAGGAAGCTCAATGCGTGTCCCTTGCCATGGCACAACAAATCAAATAATTATATGTGCATATGATTTCTCTGCGCGAAATAAAGCAAAGCGATAACAAAAGTCCCGGTAGTTTTAGTATATGTGCCATGAATCATTAAATTAACCAAATATTAATTACATAGTAGCGATATATGGTTGTGGTGATGGCAGATGGAGCACCACCACCAACTCTGTTCCAAAGATAGTTGAGAAATTTTGCAATGTTGTGTTAGCTTCTTCTGAATGTTGCTGCAATGGATGGTATCAGTTTATACTCCTCACAATAAAACATACATGTGTGTTGAATGTAGATGAAGGTATTATTTATTAGCACCAGTATTTTTATGGTGCCTTGCCCTTTTTTTAATGTTGCAATAGCATTATTAGCAGCAGTTTGGATGGCTAAGATTATTAGTTAGTGCCTTAGTGGCAAGAAAACTGTTCATCTTTTAGGAGATAGGATTAATATTCATTCTACTTTTTTGGTTTCACTCCATACGCATCTTTGACGGTGAGCGGCCATCTAAATTAACACTAGAGAAGCCCATGTATCTATCACCGTACATCTAGCCGAGTCCTTCTCAGTTTGAAACTGACTTATTCCTGACCCTGACCGGACGTGTTCCTCTTGAACTCTTTTTTTTTTTCTAATGAAATTCCTCTTGAACTCTTGATGGTTGGACGTTCGACATATTACAATCGAAGACCTTCCTCAGACCCTCGCGTAGCCTCGTAGGTCTCTACCCTCTTCGAATTATTCAAGTTTCTGTTGAACTCGTGATATCTGACCGATCGATCTCGTCAAGAACAGTAAGACGGAGATAACGAGAAGCCACATTAATAAGGTCAGGAAGCAGGAGATGATCGGCTGCGAGACGGCGATGGCGGCGGCGCCGGAGCCGAAGAAGAAGAGGACGGAGGTGTTGAGGGTGAATCCGGAGTACATCAACTTCCTCTTGAAGCAGCCCCCTCGTCAGCCCTTCCTGGTGTGGAGCGACGAGACCATCGACGGTTTATACGCCGATCAGCCGGAGCGAGGAGAGCAAGTCCGGCGGCACCAGGCCGAGACCGCCGCGCTCATGAAGAGGTTGCAGGACGAGGAAGCGGACGTCCTCCGCCAGTACCGCACCAAGGGGTACGCCGAGGTGGAAGTTGAGCTCAGGGACGACGACGACGATTCTGGCCATGGCAGCAAGGAGGTGGAGGACACGACGGCCGGCAACGTGGTGGGGCATGATGTAACGAGGCCGTAAGCTGTCGAAAATAATTTTTTGGCTGCACAGATATAACACTGCAGAGTCATATCGACCTAGTAGCAACCAATGTGTTTCCTACGGTCTTTGGTCATCTGGTATCAAGTATTATAGATTGAGTATTGACTAATATACTAACCTTCAATCACGGGAGGCTACGGAGCCCCTCAGTAATTTGGCATCCGTGTCCTAGATTTTTTTTTTTTTTTGAGATTACACAGTACAACTTAGACACTCACAACGCACGCACACTCACCCCTATGAACACACGTACGCAAACCCTACCCCTATGAGCATCTTCGAAGACTGAGCCGGCAAATCCCTAGATCGGTGCTTGACGCGTGTGTTCTGCATTTTTTTCACCGTGGCTGTCTCTCGCTCGTGTCTCGCTCTTTGGTCCAGTCTGGGTCCGTCCTGGGTCTGTTATCAATCTGATATGGGCTTTCTTCGTCTTGGCCTGTTTTCACCAGTCCGCGACCCTGGTTTTGTTGGCCTGGCGTTCAATAGGCCTTTTCGGTGCCTTGGCCTGTCATCCCGAATATTAAAGCCCTGAAGCAAACGTAATGTGCAAAGTACAGGAGATGGTGCACAGTAGCTAACGATACGTGCAACACGCCACAAATGTGAAAAAAAACACAAGCCGTTGACGGCGCGGCGGAGCGCGCCTGCAATTCTAGTTAAATATCAGTGCACAACAATTCTTTTGAAACCAAGGGCAGGAGCGCCGCAATTTTCTTTATTCAGAAAAGAATACACCATGATCGCCTCAGATTCTCTATGTCCTGCAACAGGCACCCTTGAACGTTGCACAAATCTGCGAAAGGAAATTAATAGCATGCATGAGTCACGACTCAGAAGATTAAGCGCCCAATGAATCAGGACAGGTTGTGCAAGCATGTATGCATTTGGTTGCTTTTGTTTGTTCTTACGGATGCCTGATCAATATTTTCTAGAGCATATATGCGTATAATAGATTGAGAACTTACATCTCCGATGCATCTAACATGCCTATCCCCGATGTTTCTCAACCCTAAGCAGGTAAGGTGCATGCTTGTCTCCATTGTTGCCCTGGATTGGTAACCAGCAAGGAGGTGATAGGCAGGGTAGCCGGCTTGGAGGCATGTTAGTGCTATGAGATGTTCGGAAAACGTTTACCTATTTAAGACACTCAACATACGTAAAATGACAAGAATGGTTGGTAGGAGTAGAAGAGGTACTGATGACATAATTATTGTCTGATTGCTGGAATTAGCGTGTATGTCTCTATCCATTCACTTTAGTCCCCATCGCAGCACCCCTTGTTCCCTGCCGCCGCTAGAGCCAATCGCCGGCACAACCCGTGCGACGGCGAGGACGGCGGCGGCGGGGCGATCTCCCTAAGTGCAGTAATGCAGGCGGCGGCTGTCATCGGTCCGATCCAGATGGCGGTGGCAAGGTCTTCTCCGCCGCGGATGCCGATCTGGATGGCTATGCCATCGGGGATCCTGCACCGCCATGGACACCATGCCGTGATCCAGATGGTGGCTTCTACGTCGAGCCATGCTGTGCCATCAAGGATGGCGGAGGTGGCCTTGGTTTGGACTTTCCTGGTCGTATTGGTGGCGTGTGGTCATTCCATCTCCATCTTTTTGATCCTGCCATAGCAATGTGCTAGTCCTGGTGCGTTGTGGGTCTGCAGATCATTGGGAAGCCGGTTCTCTTGTTCGCGGAGAGCAGGTGGATTTTTCGTCGCTCCGCTGTTGATTGGCTGCTTGCTCGGCGTCGGTAGCCTGATTCCCCAACTATACTCTGGGGATTGGGTCACAATGGCGCCGGCGAACGTCGATTTTGCGGTGGCGACAGGCATGCATCGATGTTGATGGCGCTAGCAGCCAATTTCCCTACTATACTCTGAGGGATTGGATCGCTGCATCGGTCGTTGACGTGGCGGCAGACATTGGTTGGTGGTGCCTGTGACCGATTCCCCTCCTATTCTCTTTGGGTGATTACGGATGTGCCATTTCTATGGTGTTTGGCGCTGATTCTTCGGCGATCGTCGCACATGTCGCGGCTTGTATTGGCGCAGGTGATTGATTTTCCTATTTACTCTTGGGGAGAAGGTCACGGTGGCATTGACGGCGACATATATCAACATTGGTGGCACGACAGTGGAATTACCACTGTTGTGCACATGGATCAGCAGATGTATGAATCTCTGGGTGAGAACCTAAATCCGAGAAGTCGGATGGGCGTTGGTGTTGTCAACAACACATCCTCCATGGAGGCATCGCCTTGGATATTTCCCTCATATTCCAGGGAGGATCTTTTGGCCAAGATCGTCAGGTTGCAATCTCCGACAATAAAGCTGCAGTGAGGAGTTTTACTTTGTGTGTGTTTTTGTTCTTTCATCAGTGTGGCCATTCTTTTGCTCAACTGATGAAGACCGTGATTCTTGGTAATTGTATGTTGCTGTAACTCTCTTATGAGGGCCAAAGCTGGGTTTAATATAATCATCCCTTTATCTAAAAAAAAAATCCATTCACTTTAAATTTTTCAGATCTTTCTGGTGCCTTCTATTCATTTAAACTTTACAAAACACATGCATTCATTGATAAAGCATTTGCTTATGCCCAGTTCACAAATCTATCCAAATTGAAGAGAGCTTTTGGGGATTAAAATCTCATCGTAGATCAATTGCATTAATAGCTAGAATAATCGTATTTCTGCTTTCCACCACCTTTGTATATCAAAAGATGTTGGGCCTTGCCTTGCACAATTTTATGCATGGGCTGTCTTGCGTTGGGCCTTTCGTCACATGGGCTGGATTGTTGTATAGTCCTTTACGGTTTTTGATTTGTGTGCCCCCTTTTTCTGCTTCGGCTACCGTAGCTCTAACCTGAAAAAAAAAAAAAGCCGTAGCGCGGCAGCTTCGAACCATCCCTGGCCTCATGAGGCAAACTTGCCATTCCGTACAAAGGCGGACGGGACGAGCTGGAGAGCACTATGCTAATGTTGCTGCTACTGCACCTGATTTACAGTTTTTTTTAACGCCAAAGTGAAAGACGAGTGGATTGCATACCTGATTCGAGCTTTACACGGCTGCTTGTGCTGAGATTCTGAAGGGCACGCTTATTGTCTTTCCCGTTCCTGATCAGACTTTGTTCAATGGAAAAACATCTGCGGGCATGTTGTGGTAACTGTGGATGGTTACTGTGGAGTTCAGCTCATACAATTGCTCGATTTCAACGTTGGAGGAAATTCCTTTGTTTTTTATTGAGCGACTCGTTGGAGCAGATTCTAAAGTCCATAAAAGTGTTGAGTAGGCAAAATATAGACTTTCCTGTAGATAAATGGTTCTAATATAGCTAGGAAGCACGCTAGCGCTACATGTTTAGATAATGGTTGGGCTAGCGTAGCATTGCCAACATGCTGTAGGATGAACGAGAATTGTCGAGTGCAGATACTCGGTGCTGAATCCTTCCAAAGCCTTGCTCACATTCAGGAAGCGAGTTACATGCCTATTCCTGGTGTCTTACAAGCCTAAAACGGTAAGGTACACATTTGTTTGCTACGTAATTTAGCCTGGATGGGTACTTGCATGGAGTGATCATGCAAGTCGTAACAAGGAGGAGCTAGGCTAAACTATAGAATGCATGGATCTAGTTTCTGTGCTAGGTAGCCGGCTAGGAAGCACATTAGTGCCATGAGATTGTTTATGTTTACCTATATAAGATGATGACATACGAAAGGGATGTTGGCGGACCCAGCTCGGCCCACTAGGGTGGGCCAACAAGAGCAAAACGGCCAGAGAGAAAAAAAAATCGGTAACTGTAGGTGATGCTACAGTGTGAAAAATGTGTTTGGGCCAAAAGTTTAGAGTATGCTAAGACCCATGTGGCCCACTCTGTGGGTTCGCCATTAGAAAGGGACAAGGACGGTTCGCAAAAAGGATGCCAAAGACATGATTGTCTAGTTGTTGAAGTTGGTGTCCATTCATTAACAGTGTATATTGAAATCATACATTCATTGAGAAAGCATTTGTCATTATCCAACAAGTTATGTAAATCTGTCAAAACTCGATATGTTTTTTGGGACGAAAATCCAAACTTTAAACTTCACCATGTCTATTCTGATTAACTGCATTAAAAACTGGAACCATGAAGGGCAAGACTTCTTGCAGGATGGAGGAGAGAAAAGTAACGCCCTGAATCCAGACGTACAGACTCAGCTCAGCTGCTGACGGCGAAAGCAACTTCAGATGGGCCACATGCGAGAAACTTCCATAACGCAGCAGGGCTCCGGCGAGCTGCTGTGGTGGACGACGGACAGGGCGGCCGTGTATTCCAAACTAACCCGGAGAAGGGTGGCCGCTATTGAAAATAGCGACGATCCCTTGGTTCTTGCCAGCTGTTCGATCCGTTTTGTACAGCTAGGAACCGAGTGAGCTGACCTGCCATCTTTTCTAGGCAGTTGGTCATAAGGTTCTGGAGCTGCATGCACGCCTGAAGTGCAGGATAGCGTGGCTCGACGGAGGTCGGCTGCAAGCCAAGCGTCAAGGACGCCGGCCGCCGGCGGGCCCGCCATCTGTTGCACGACCGCGACAGGCACGCTTGGACCTCGCGCAAAGCTGCAAAAGGAAATTAACACAGCCTGCATGAGTCACGACTCACGACTCAGGAGATGCCTGTGCAAGCATGTGTGCATTTGAATCCTATGTTTGTTCTTCATATGCGTGACAGGGGCGTAGTCTGAAACTGTGCAAAGGGGTGCTGCTTGCGTACCGTTGCTTAGATGGAATTAAATTCAGCATAGATTAAGCTAAATCAAAAGTGTTTTGACTAAAAATCGTTGAGTAATGTTCAAATTAGAGTAGACATTCCTAGGCTGCAGAGGGTGCTATAGCATACCCAGCACCCCCTGTAGCTCCGCCCTGCCCTGATCAATGTTTTCTAAAGCATATGAATGTGTATAATAAATTGAGAACTTACTTTTCTGATGCATGTGACATGTCCATTCCCAATGTTTCTCAATCCCAAACTGGTCAGGCCTGCCAGATCTTGTAACCTTAATAAAAAAAAACCCGGTAGAGGTGCTTGCTTGTTCCATATTTTGGCCTGGATTGCTAACTAGCAAGAAGTGATAGCAAGGAGATCTCGGCTAAACTAACGGGTTGCCAGCTAGGAGGCACACTAGTGCTATGAGATTGTTTGGAAAAAATGTTTACCTATTTAAGGCCCGCACTTAATGTACAAAAAGGATGAGAACGGTTGGTAGAAAATATAATTAACATAATTGCTTAGTTGCTGAATGGGTGAAAGACTTGGAAGAGAGCAAATAACTATTTTGTCATGAACAAACACATTTTGGTGGCTAAAATCTTGTCTCTATATGTATGCAGTGACCAACAATTGTATATTTCAGTTACTAAAACTCTTTAGCAACAAATACAACCTTGGTAACTATATATGACGATGGTCACTAAAACCGTATATCCACTAAAAATCTCAAACTTAGTCACTGTTAATCAACTTTTAGTGACCAACAAAAGAAAAATTTTCTTGGTCACTAGGACTTTTCATTATATGAGCATATGTTCACAGGGTGTAAACCGATAAATAATACAAATATGATAATAATATATCAAAATAAATCCGAAAATCTTAATATACGAAAAGGTTAGTGTAACAAAATCTTTATTACACTAATATTTTTGAAAATAATAGACAATCAAGTATTTAGCCATGCATACAGTAAATAGTTTAAAATTTAGGATATAGAGAAGTTCGAGTTATTTTGTTATTTCTGGTTCTAATTCTAAAAACCTCAATAATTTCGGCTAACCTAATTGGCCAATTTTGGAAAACAAAATCATTTTGGTTACCCAAATAAAGCAAAATATTGGTTAATCAGTTTGGGTTCAGTTTGGTGTCCGCGTTTCCAATTTTTCGGCCAACCCTACATAGTCAATAGTCATCAACATGAGCACTGAAGATAGAAATCAAGTGGCTTTGTTATGAAAAAAAAAAATAATGTCCCTGTAGCCAAGTCTTTGATCTATGACGGATGCCATTGTGCTCAGATTCAGGAAAGAAAAAGGATCTTATTTGTTGACCAAGAGGCACAAATTTATTAACATTTTAACTTTGCATTTGATTTTCTGACCCAACATAGAGAATACATCCTGCATTGTACTAGAGACCACACGCACTTTCTCTATTTTTTGACACAGTTCCTGGAAGCCATGGCACAAGGGGAACAATAGGAACAATATCAGTAACGCAGTGGTCTGCAGAAAGCAGTGGCAGACAGAATCTGTTTACTCTATCGTGGAGGATTCGCAACTCGGGGGCTTCCCAACCATTTGGTTTTATGCTACGCCATTTCATAGTCACATTCATAAAACCTTTTTAGCGTTCAGTTCAGACAACGAGACTAGTTTTGTAGTAACTACTTTCATGAGTGTCCATTAGTTAGGTGAATGTCAAACACATTTTTTTTATCTCCTTGCAGATTTTGTAAAATATCTGACGATTCGTGTTTCACAAACAAGTACTGCTCAACTTCTCCTTTCCTTTTCTGGTCACCCATGGATAGGTCCGCGAGGAAAGGGGAGGGCTTGGCCCATGGGAAGCAAGCAGCGTTCTTAATGAGGTGACACTCTGGCCAGCCACCGGGGCGAGATTCTCGGTATCGGGCCTGTGAAAGGCCAGCCATTTTGGAGATTCAGGCATGACCGTGACGACTGACGAGCAATATGAGAACTCCGACCTCGTGAAGCTTCGAGATGTAGCCCCATGGAGGCGAGTGAGAGCACAAGAGCTGCCGATGAGAACTTGCCCTGGCGGCTGGCGTGGCATGGCTGGCACCACGGTCGCAAGAAGGAGCTGAATCGCCATGGGCACGACTCCCGGCCCACCACAAGGATAGTGGTTGTTCTATTGCAGCGTCAAAGAACGCATCACAAGCTGGATGCGTCAAGAATGCATCACAAGCAGAACACGTCACACTCTTTGTTCCAGTGATACTGAGACATTGGGGCCACGAATCGCGGCAGGCGTACAATCCCTCTAGTAGCAGAGCGTTCTTGCTCAATAAAATAAAAGAAGAGAGCGTGAGGTAATAATGGCCACTATCACCAACCCAGTATCTACTCCATTCCTGGTGTTTCCCAAGCCTATACTGCTAGCCATGCGTGCATATATAATGTTTTGGACAATATTTTTGAACAGTGACTAGCATCAATCACACAGGGCATTGTTGCTGTAATTTAAAGAATGCATGTATAGTGTAGCCAAGCTAGGGAGACATTAATATTATGAGATATTGTTTCAAAACATTTATATATACAAGACATGGTGTACCAGAGACAAATATGCACGACTCTCAAAGGGCAAAAAAAAAAAAAGGACGCCAAGGACATGATTGGTTGGTAGTCGAAGAGGGAGTGCATGTTTCCATCGATGACAACTCAAAAAATCCATTTATGATATAAAAATGTTATAGATCATGAAACAATTATCTGACAAAAAATATACATGTCCTCAGGTGGGGCAAGACGAAAAATTATATGAGTGCTCCCTAATACTGTACTTATGCACCGTATACAGCTACGACCTAAATTTTCAAACTCTCATATACAAAAGATCATCATGGTCTAATTAGCAAGCGAGTCCACTAGAGTACTGGTACCAAACTCACCAATATATGCCATTTTTGAATCTCTCATATACAAAGAGCCTAGAGATGTAGAAAGCATGTATGCCATTTTTGAATCTCTCATGTACAAACTGATTAGGGTTAGGGATCGATTAAATTTAAGCTACCTTTGATACCATATTGAGCTATTGTGCAGTATGTGATCAACTCACCCAAAGCTTTAATTAAGCTTATGGGGAAAGGTGAAAAATTCACGTATACTTCAACGATTATAACCAGTTTGTCACTGAAATATGTGAATCAGGAAAGCGCTTCTGTAATCTTCAGTTCATTGCAAAATTGATTGAGATTCAAGCTAGAAAACTGATGTTTTTACTGTGTGCAAATAATTGTTAGATCAGTACAAAGGACTGGCTTACTCCAAAAGTAGGAGATGGGAAAAGTGTATTGATGTGGGATGATGGATGGGCATCATGTATCCCAAGATTGGAATATCCTCAGCTGTACTCCTTTGCTAAGAAACAAAATATCACTATGGAGGAAGCCATGAACACAGAACAATTGTACAGCTTGTTTAACCTCCCCTTGTCGGTGCAAGCCTATGAACAACTGCAGCAGCTAGAAAATCTAATACAAGGTCTTCAAGTACAAGATGGAGCTGACACATGGGTCTACATATGGGGTAATGGCATTTTCTCCTCTGCAAAGATTTATAAGCACTTAATAATAATGGGGCACCTTGCAGTTCACCCTGCTTTTAGGTGGCTGTGGAGATCATCTTGCCAACCCAAACACAAAGTATTCTTTTGGTTGTTCTTGAAGGATAGACTCAATATAAGGGGTATATTGAGAAGAAAGAATATGGTGATTGATTCATATACATGTGAAATGTGTATACTGCAGAAGGAAGAAACTTTGAAACATCTTTTCATAAAGTGCAATTTGGCCAAAGCATGTTGGGCATCCATTGGCTTAATAGTGCCTCAGCATCTCAGAATCTATCAGATAGTGAAATCATTAAAAAGGAGATTGGCAGTTCCTTTCTATATGGATATTATTATACTCATGTGTTGGTGCATCTGGACTACTAGGAGCGAATGGCTGTTCAATGAGAAAGACCCAACAGTGGAGCTTTGCAGGCAGAAATTATTTCATGAATTGTCCATGGTTATCCATCGGGCAAAAGCAAAGCACAAGGATCAGTTACAAGAATGGCTCAACACAAGGATTTAGTCCTTTTGTCTTTTTTGTTTCTTTTTCTTCTTTTCTGTTTTTTATAATGTACTTCAAACCTTTTTCCTTTATAATATATTATAATCTGTAGGGGAGTTTTCCCCTCCAGTTCCATCAAAAAATTGTTGTCAATCTTGATGTGATACCGAGACTACGGGCACTGGGTGTGGTGCCATGTAGTCTAAAAATTCTGTACCAAGCAGTCATCAAATACAATAAAAACCCGTAATCATCTATTTTTTTCGTTTGAAAAAAATATTTTCTGCCCGGAGCAGAAATATAAAACTAACACTCAGAATATTTCCACAGCACATCTATGGTCTATCTCAACAAATGTCATTGCTATCAGTGAATTACACACGCGCACATATAGATGGGAGAGTCACTGTAGAATGCTGCACAGCAAGTCGCAGTGACGGGCTTGGGATACCTAACTCAGTTCTTTTGTTTGGGCCAGACCTACCATGGTAAGTTGCTGCAATGCACCAGGGCAGACATTCTTCTATGGGACGTTGCAGAAGAAAATTATCAGTTCATGAGACATGATCTGGAGACCGCACGTAACTAATCCCCAATGAAATTTAGCTTGTTTTCAAAGGAATGGATTTCAAGCTGTATGGCATGACTGAGTCAGGCATAGCTATCATGCGCTAAGAGCTGACTCAGAAAATCTCAAAAGTTTCTGGAGAAAACACGCTCTTTGGGAATGCACTAACGACTTTGGACTGACAAGCATAAAAGGAAAAATTGGTGTCTCAAAAAATTTAATGACGCAGATCAGTTTGGATTTTATTAGTCTGTCCAGCCATAGCAATATATCCCCTCATTATATTTGCGATCACATGTATCACCAGTGCCCATTCCGATCCACATTTGGGAAGTGAAAACAGTGTGGAGGTTGAAGTGGTCTCCATATATGATACTTGAATTTGGCCATCATACCCAAATTCAGAGTACAGGGCACGGATGGTTTGCTAGATTGCTTAATACCCTCGTAGGTGGGCTTGAGAGGTACTGGGAATAGGTCCAACTCTAGGTTGGGAAGAACAACCATCTGCCTCTGACATGACCGGTTGTAAAACATTGTATCATCATTGTTCCATGGAACAATAGGACAGATTGATAAACTTGGCAAAGGATGACACATGGTGGGTTCTTTCAGTATGGGATGAAGTTAATCGAGGAAAAAGTTAAGGTCCATCGATCGTGGCACAGCTGAAAGCTGATTTGCAGAAGAGGTGGTCAGCTTTGCGATAATAACCTATGTTGGGTGGTGTTGCAACGAATTTCTTGTCTTTTTGAAGCAAACTGGTGGAATTCCTCTACATCAATTTGTTTATTAGAAAAAAGAAGTCCAACATAAATAAGTACAGACCAAGGTTGCCAACAAAAACTAAAAAAGAGGAAATCCAAAAAACAAGCAAAAAGCTAAAGATCAATCCCATGACTCCATCCATTCTTGTAGAGGTTGAATATGCCTAGCCTTGGCTTGTTGGACAACCATCTTAAGCTCTCTGAAAAATTTTCTGATGCAGTTATCCACCGTAGGGTCAATCTGTTTGAAGATCCAATCATTTATCGTTGTCCATATACTCAAGCACATGAGTATAATTATGTCCATATAAAAAGGTACTGCCAACCTCCTTTTTAGGTATGTCACCACTTGCAATGGCATCGGGATGTTGATTCCAATCATGTGCCGCACTGCCTTAGCAAAGTTGCATCTCATAAACAGGTGCCTTAAACTGTTAAACACTAGAACAAAAAAGGCCTTATGTGGCGGGCAAGCTGCGCGCCACTACGCATCCGACACTGCTAAAAGAGAAGAGCTTCCAGTGGCGGGCCCACTGATGTCAGCGGCCCGCCACTAGAGGCGGGCTCAACACCATCTATTACAATGGTTTTTGAATTTAAAAAAAAAAACCCTAATACCTATAATTTGCCATGCTGTCTCCTTTGATGTTGCTATATAGCAACACTAAAGCAAACAGTAGTACAAATTGGAAGCATAAGAGACTTATCACCAAATGGCAAGAAGAAGTGAAACACCATCCATATATATTACATGGTTGCATATTACATTCGTGTAGCACAAGTAAATAGAGTCATTATGCTAGATTTACATTCATTCGAGCATTCCAGCATGCAAGGCAATAACAACATATCCTTTTTAGAATCTGAGCTTATCTCCCATGTCCAATTCCAGATATACTAGCATCAAAACTTGTTGCCGCATACCAGCTCCTAGATATGTGCAAGAAAAAGTCAGTTAAGTTTGGAAAAAACGCTAACCAACAAATGAGCAACTCAAAAGCACATTGTTGTCTGAATCTTGTATGTACTTTGACTGTTTAATTTCACTGCATATCGTCCACAATTCAAACTACATTACGGATGCAAGTGCAAAGTTCTCATTTCTCATGCTGCTCGATAGAAATCGTCAAGCAAGTTCAAATTATGGATAAACCTGCTACACTAATGCCCATTATTTCAATGTTCTGCACTAACATAGCATAAGTGGACCACATCAATTATTTTGTGCCGCACAAAAATACATATTGCGATCTCAATTCAACACAGTTCCTGTTCTGTTTGACATGGCCGATCAAACATCAGAGCTGCAGTAAAAAACAAATGGATCTAGCTAACTAATCTGCAACTCATCTCTCAGAACAGTAAACAAATAAGTCACATCACTTCTGGAGTGACGATTCAGCAGACCACAAACCTTACACCGAGGTGGAGGCATCGGAGTCTGGGAGGCCGCACCCATAGCCGCCTCATTGTAGTAGGCGAGCCGCCACCCGCAGCCGCCTCATCATCATCGCCGCCACCCGCGGCCGCCTAGTCGTCATCGCGCGCCACCACCCGCAGCCACCTCGTCGTCGCCGCGCCAACCCTCCGCAGATCCTCGCTGATTCAAGCTCGCCGTGCCTGGATCCGCGCCGCCTCGCCCCCTTGAGCTTGCCACGCCGCCCCCGCCGCCTCGAGCTCGCCGCGTCGCAGATCCGCGCCGCCCCCACTTGATGGAGCCGCCGTGCCTGGGGAAAGGAGCAAAGTCGAAGCCCCACATACGCCTTCAGTTGCCAAGCCGTAAGTTCGGCGTTTGTGGCGCAGAAAAATGAGCTAAATGATGAGGACAGAAACCGTGGCAGCCAAATCCTTCGCCGGAACAAAGCACAGCTAAGGAGCACTAAACGTTTGGCGTGGCCAGTTGTTGCTGTCATCCAAGCATGCCGTTAGTCATTCATTGGTGGTGCTGCTTGCCGAACTGCTGTCCTTACACCACCAATTATCAAGCGACATGTCCGAAGGTTGGGGAGCTAGAATATCAAGGCCAACTAGCTTTAGTAGGAGAATGAAAATTGTCAAGCGAAAATACATGAGATGATGACTCGCCATTGACGACGTGCTGAACCGTTCCATGGTCTTGATCACATTTGGGAAGTCAGTAACATGCCCATTCCTGGTGTCTTACAAGCCTGAAACGGTTAGGTACTCGTTTGTTTGCAATGTTTAGCCTGGATGATTAACTTGAATTGCATCCAGTGACGCATGCAAGTCGTACTAGGAGGAGCTAGGCTAAATTCAAGCGAGAGGCCGAGGTCGTTCCTGGCATGAGAGCTGTGCTCTCTAGCTTCCTGGTGTGGTTTGCCATGGAGGCCAACTGGCCAAGATATCTTATTGCAGGATGGAACGGCGCAGTGCTACGGCGAATACATATCTTTCACAGGCACTTTTCTCTCCGCGACGTGTTGCACGTTTGATGTCTCCGAACTTAACGTCAGGCTTCGCGCCGTGCCCGTGCCGGACAAGCCACCACATAGCGGCCGTCTTGAGCACGTCTGGTCGAGGCACAGCTCAGCTGCTGGACGGCGAAAGCATGGTGGGAGCCTCAGAGGCGTCCTTCCTTGCCGGACATCAGGCGAGAAGCTGTGGCGGACGACGGACAGGGCGGCCGTGCATTCCAAACCGACAAGGGTGGTCGCTATAGGGAATAGCGACGACCCCTTGGTTCCTGCCAGCTGTTCCATCCGTTTTGTACGGCTGGGATCGGGTATGTTGACTCCTCATTGCCTGAAGTGCAGGGTAGCGTGGCGCAGCGGAGGTCGGCTGCAAGCCAAGCGTCAAGGACGCTGGCGGGCTCGCGATGTGTTGCAGGACTGCGACAGGCACGCTTGGACATCGTGCAAAGCTGCAAAAGGAAATTAACACAGCCTGCTTGAGTCACGACCAAGGAGATGCCAGTGCAAGCATGCATGCATTTGAATGCTTATGTTTGTTCTTACGGATGACTGATCAGGGGCATAGCCAAAAATTGTGCAAAAGGGGTGCTGCTTGAATTTGCATAGACTGAACTAAATTCAGCATTCACTAAGCTAAGGTGTTTAGGCTAAATATTATTAAGACAAGTTCAAATTCAGAACTTACATTTCAGACGCTTGTAACATGTCCATTCCCAATGTTTCTCAATCCTAAATCGGTAAGGTGTGCCACATCTTGAGACCATAAAAAAACCCCGGTCAGATGCATGCTTGTTTCCGTTGTTTGGGCTGGATGGGTAACTATCTAGCAAGAAGTGATAGCAAGGAGGAGCTAGGCTAAACTAAGGAATGCATGAATCTTGTTTCTCTCCCAGTGTAGCCAGCTAGGAGGCACATTAGTGCTATGAGATTGTTTGAAAAAATGTTTACCTATTTAAGACACTTAGCATACGAAAAAGGACGAGAATGGTTGGTAGAAAATATATTACCAACATAATTGCTTAGTTGCTGGAGTTAGTGTGTTCGTTTCTATCTATTCAACTTTATTTTAGGTCTTTTTGGTGCCTTATATTCATTTAAAATGCTTTCTGAATGAACACATGTGTCATGTGCTCCTACTTTCTACGAGTACATGACACATGGGTTCATTCAGAAAGTATTTGCTCATGCCCAGTGAGGTCACAAATCTATCCAAAGTCAAGAGGGTTTTGGGGATTAATTTCGTTGTATTTGAACGCTGAATAATTGGATTAAATGCTATAATAATTGTATTTTTGCTTCCCGGCCTCTTGTATATGAAAAGGTGTTGGGCCTTTCCTCGTAGAAAGTAGGGGCAAGGTTAAATTTTATTTTTCTAATGTTTGGATGCAAGGGTGAGTAGCATCAGTTCATATTGATTCATGACATATATAATGACCTGGTTTTATTTTTTTGGCGATGAATATAATGACCTGTTTTGTACTCATATCTGGATAGAGAAAACATTAAGGACATGATTGGCTGCGAAAGGAATTGTAGCCTAGTGGTTAGATTCTCAGTAGCACCTCACATCATGAGTTTGACTCTCTGTAGGAGCGGATTTTCTAGTATTTAACGGTGTTGTGCTTTCAGTGGTAGGCGAAATTCCGTCGACAGTGAGGCAGCAATGGTAACTTCGTTAATCTTGAGGTTTGCCGGCTCAGTGTTCGAAGATGCTCATAGGTAGGGTTTGCATGTGTGCATTTATAGAGGTGAGTATGAGTGCGTTGTAAATGTCTGACTTGTACTGTGTAATCATAAAAAAAAGACATGATTGACTAGTAGTGGATGGGAGAATGTACGTATCCGTCAACTTAAGTAGTACCGTCCCAGATCTATATTACTTTCAAGGAATCCTGGATCTATATACGGGGCCTTCTATTTATTTAGGTACATAAAAAAAGAGTTCATTTGTAAAGCTACTCCTTGCTGGTGAACTCTAAAATATCTGTTCAAACTCTGAAATATTTAATTCAAAACTAAACTCAAAATTTCTGATCAATTTGATAGAAAGCAAGAATAATAGTTTTCTTAGCGAAACAGCGGAATAATAGTTTCACTTGACATATGAAAACGTTAAACATTGGAAATGACCTAGTTATATAGAGAGTCTTGACAACTATATATTATAGAAAGAAACAGTCGATCATTCCAAATCGACAAATTAGATGCCAGCGATCCACATAGCTACTTCTTATCACTGTCCCAGTGATTCACCAGTCCTGGTTGTTCTGGCCGACATTGTTGGGTACACTCCAGCATCCAAACCGTGCACACGCCAGCTTGTTCTAATTGGGAATGAGCCACAGTCTTCCCGAACCACTTCATGTACTGCATAACGACAGTCCACTTATGAGCATTTGATCTTGTCCAGGGGAACAATTAGAGAGGCTGACTGATCAGTAATAAGGTCAATATTGATTGGTCTACATGCAAAGTCTGTTAATTTCTTTTACTTGGAGGACTGTGTCACGGGATTTTGGGACCAGGATGCTACCATTGTACTGCAAGTGACTTTAACATGCAAACTTCTGCTCAGGGAAGCAATATGACAATTTGTAGCCAACTGACGATGGTTTTCGAAAGAAAAACAATGGCTAAATAAAGTTCGATTCAAGAATGCTTACACCGTAGACTCGCGTGTAACTCTGTTCCCAAGAAGTGAAAAACAAAATTACAATATAAACTAGTACTAGAAAGTAAATATATCTCAGGTCTCATTTCAAGAGTTTGAAGGCTCGAGTTTTGAAAGTACTATTCATACGTCCTGATTCATAAAATCACCAATGAAAGTAGCTAATAAAGTGCACCCCACAAAGTGCGTAATTAGAAAACGTTACTTTAATCCAATAGTTATTTTCGCCTCAAAAAATCCAATAGTTATTTAATTCAATTTTTGTCCAGATGAGAAAAAATTCTAAAGCAACGTACCATCCTCTTCCTAACAGGTTCTCAGTGCTTTGGAAGATGAGGAAATCTAACAATTACTGGAGAAGCACCCCTTTGACAATGATATAAGAATATTAGACTAACAAGCATAATAGGAATAGATGTGGTGCAAATTTACAGACGTTTTCAGTTCTCATTTGATTTTCGACCCACCATAGCAATACATTGTGCACACGTGTACTTATATAGATACATGTACCTGGAGGCCATGGGCTCACTGAACACAAGTGAAAAAAATTTGACTAATACTTTGTAGATGGTGTATAAATACGGATGTCACTGGTGGCCAGTCCGATCCGCAGTGCGGAGTTAATTGGAAGCTCAAGAGGTCTCTATATATGATACTCGAGTTTGACGTTGGTACCCATAATCCAGGTTATGGAGTATGTATTATGTAATCCAGGTTATGGAGTATGTATTATCTGCTGCTATTTCGATCTCGATTGGTGGGCGTGAGAGGTAGTGGGAATAGGTTGGTGATCAGCCTGCTTGCTAGTGCATGGCTGCTGGGGGTGGTCCAGACTGTGCTGATGGCAGAGGTAGCATTGCACCAAGGAGGTCGATGGCAGGCAGGGTGCCGATGAGGCTGGCGAGCTGCTCAGTTCCTCCACGTCGCATGGCTCCACCTGTCTACTGTTGTCGAGCTCTCTTTCACTGCTCCTTGGACAGGCCCTGAAACAGAACGATGCAGCACTAGAGCTCCATGGAACTGGAGGACTATCCAAGACGGTAAGGGGCGTATCTCCCTCCAAAAGCCGGTCTGCACCTCAGGCGGACGATGTTGTTTCCTGGAGCAGGACATCCTACTCGGGTCGTGGCGTCGCGGGCCACTCAAGAGTGTCTTGGAGATTGAAAGCGAAAGTGGAGAGACCTGTCTATTAGAACATAGATTTAATCTAGGTCGGTGTCAAACACGCATCTTCTCTCCTCGCCTGTACTGATCTCTGTTTCTTTTCCATTCCGTGTCCTTGCTCTGTTTCCACAACTTGCACAATGATGAGCGTAGCCACTGTGTGTTTCATGTTTTTCCTCTCCGTGATAAAAGCACTAGGACGCCGATAGTGATTCGCTGGACCATTACCGTCGGCCACAACCTACCTCACTGGACCTTCTTCTTCAGAAGCCTGCTTTGTCGGTCCACACGCAACGATCCATGTCTGCCCGTGTCAGACGATCGTGCGAGCGCATATGCGTCTCACCCTAGCAAGCTAAGGCTATCCACTGGCGGCGTCTGTCTTGGGGGCCAGGACGTGGACCCTGCGTTAAAGTGAGAGAGACCACAGGCGTCGAGAAAATATTTGCTCATATAAGAAAGGCAGTGGAGAGACCTGTCTATATTGGAACATAGACAATTCAATTAGGTCAATGTCAATCAAACAGATCTCTCCTTTTTCATAATCTGCATCTCGTCCCTGTACAGCTGGGTAACTCTGTCTTGACGTGCTTGTTCGCAGACCACGATGAGCACCGGCGCAGAAGCAGGACAGAATTGCCGGCGACAAACTAGGTGTACTTGACGAGGAGCAGCAGAGAGACCAACATCCAGAATAAGGCAGTGATTCGGTGAGCCGTGGCGTGCAGCAGAGGAAGCCTCTAGCCTCTAGGGCAGCGTCATTTTCCTTTGTTGTAGTGTGCCCTTTCCCGACGTCTCCCAAGCCCAAGTTGTCACATTTCTAATTGTTTGAATGCGTTATGGGTGAGTAGAATGCACGCCGGGGGCCGGGTGCCATGAAGGCTGAAGGGCATCGTGCAGGATGGTTAAGAGGTGAGCAAAGCCTGGCACGCGGAGGCGCTCCATCGAACATCTTCCACCGGCACCTTTCTCTCCGCGTAGCGTGGCATGTATGATGTCTCTGAACACCCCTGGTCTTGCCTTTTCTTTTTTAAGGTCAACGGGGGGAGAAAATCACCACCTGAATTTCCATTAATGTAATGGTGGCCAAAACCGGCCCGGAAAATGTTACGGTAGAGTCAAGACAACAAAAACAGCAGAAAATACATGGTACACCAGAGACAAACAGAGAAACAACACAACTCTCGATCTACTAAAAAACAAACCCTACCTTTGAAACACGAGCCGAAGAACCACCACCAATCGTTGGCAAAATGACACCACCAAACAACATACTTGCCAGCTTCACAATGGGCATTGCACCGCCATGCCACCCCTGGTCTTGGCTTTGGATACCGGCAGCCCCTGTCCATCACAACGACGACGCCACCATTGCGCGCCGAGGCTCCCCGGAGCTCTGCCGCGTTCTGGAAGTTGGTAGCACTCCTGGTCGTAGGCAGACGGCAGGGACGTTCTCCTCAACCTCAGCCAGATTGTCATGCTTTTGCCGAGCGACAGGCGTTACTTACTTCCCTCTATACATTTGATCCGTTCCATGGTTATCCGTCACATCGTACAATCGGTGATGGACTGCCTGATAGGACCGCCCTCGGTGTCTCGCCGGCCCTAGCAAGGCTAGCCACATGGGCGACTCTGTCTTGGTGTGCGAGCACGCGGACCATGCTGAGCACCGGTGGCACGATATGCTCACGGCGAGCATGACATGCCGGCGACCAATCTCCAGAATAAGGCGGGAGCTGAGCACCAGGAGGGCGAACTGTTCTAAAATTATGTTCTAAAATCTACTTCTTAAATATTCAAGCAAACGTTTTGGAACAGACCATAACTTTGCCATGCTCCTCCTTCCTACTTAGGTTGTGGAATCAAAATTATCGTTCTAGCTTTTATTAATGCAATTTATCGTAAATTCTGTATTTGGATTTTAATCTGAAAATTCAGAGTTTTGATAGATACGTAAGAGGTCAGAAGGAACGAGCAAATGTTTTCTAAATGAACTTATTTTTGTTTTTATAGACACCTAAAATAAAAAATGGAAGGCCCCAAATCGATCCATGAAATGTACCTGGATGCCATGTGCTCATTGAACACATGGGGAAACAATTGACAAATGATAAGCCAGATAGTGTATAAATACGTATGTCACACATGCCCAGTCTGACTCGCATTTGGAACTGACAGAAGTAGGATGCCAAAGAGGTCTCTATATATATGACACATGAATTTGTTTGTGGTACCTAAATTCCGGAGCATGGGGTATGAATCATTTGTGGGCATGAGAGGTACTGGGAATAGGTCCAACTCTCTGAGCTGAAGAACCACAACCCCCCACTGAAATGTTCAATCCAAAAATGTTATCATGTCATCAATGTCTAGGGCAGCAATGTGACAGATCTACAAATTCTGCAATGATGACGCATGTCGAGTTCCTTCTATTCAGAGTGCTGGTGGTGGGTGCAGTGAATTGAGGCAAAGGTTAAGGTCTACTGTGGTGGAATCGGAGCTGCTGCGCTGCCGACGATATGGGACTTGCCAACGGGAGTGGCTATGGTTTTCCTTATTTTTGTTAGGTATTAATTTTAGAATGGTTGTCCTGTGTTTTGTAACATATTTTTCTCCTACTTACTATATAAAGGCAGCTTCAAGCAGTATCTGAAAAAAAAAAAGGTTAGTAATAAGGTTAGAATTCAGTTTGAATGGAAAGTCGGGGTGCGTGTTGCCGTGTTGGCCAGACAAGTTGACACAGCTGGTCACCCATGGAGACGTATGAGAGAAAGTGTCAACGAGACGGGGTCATCACGATCGGAACGACACAGAGCGAGACGTCTGTCTGCTCCGTGATGTCTGTTGGACTACCTGCGAGCGCCTCGGTGAACGACATAGCCCCATGCATGAAGCCAGCCATTGGGGCGATCCAGGCATGAAGGGCAAGCATGCGGACAGCGACGTGCACCACTAGCGGCAGCACACCCGCTGAGCAGTTAATTCTGACCGCTGGCCAACACGCAGCTGCAGCCTGCAGGGCTGCGCGCAAGCGTGTCCGAAGACGTAGTAGTATAGGTGCGTAGGAGTCCTTGCCAAGAACTAGAAGAGTCAAGCGAAATATGCAATGCGCGGAGGTGCTCTGGGAGCCTCCACGTGCTGAAGCGCTGGACAGAAGACTGTTGCGGAGGTGCTACCGTTCTAGATCTCTTCAGTAACTTGGCCATTCCTGGTGTTTCCCAAGCCCAAACTTGCAAGCCATATGTGCATGTCTAACGTTTACTCACCCACTAACTTGGCTACACTTGTTAAGCGAGACATTCACATTTCTAATGTTTGGATGTATGGGTGGGTAGCATCATGTAAGTGGTAGAAAGGAGGAGCCAGTTAGCCAGGGCAAATTATGCTATTCTAAATCATTTACCTGGATATATAAAGACAAAGTCATACAAAAGTTTGTGACTTCTGGTAGAAAAGGACATCAAGCACATGATTCGTTGGTAGTTGAAGTGAGAGTGTACATTTCTATCTACTCAAGTACATTTCCATGTTTTATTTTGGGCCCTTTGTTTAGAAAGCTTTTGCTCGTTCCAGGTGAAGAACTATGTTTTTCTTAATCAATAAAATCCAACCTCAGAATTCCTGATCAATTACATTGAAATCAATACTAATAGTTTTGAGTCTACCACCTAATATACGGAACAGAAAATGGTGGAGATGACCTGGATCTTGGAAACTAGATAATCCTAGAATCTGGACTCAACTACAGATTTTCACCCCACATAGTGAAGAACTATAGAAAGAAACAAATAGCTGTCCCGCTTTGATAAATTGGAAACAAATAGATGACCTGGATCTTGTTCAAACCGTGCATGAACCAGCCTGTTTTCTTCAAGCCTAGTTGTAATGGCTGATTTTGTTGGGTACACTCCAAATTCTAAACCGTGCATGAACCAGCCTGTTTTCTTTATAACTGAACTACAGTATTTTTTTGGGGGGGGGGGGGGGGGGGGGGGGGGTGGCAGCTTTTGTGGGAACGAAATCACCTGCCATTGCTATTATAACTGCACGACCGTGCCGTTTCACCATGATCGATCTAGCTGTCCTGGACTCCCTCTACGGCCACAACATGATCTCTCCTAATGCCATCTCGTTGGTTGCGCTCCTCTCCTCGTCGCTGGTGCTCGTCAGCTGTTGTTGATTTGCACTTTCCTAGTCCTGGACTCCTCGTAAGCGCCGGCCATGATACCTCTGCTTCCAGATGTCTCGGGGCACCAAATTAGAAGACGAAATCAATGGGAACTGAACTGGAGTGGGAGGATTTAGAGACCCAAACGCAGCTTTCGGTGGCAAGATTTCTAGGTTCAAGAGTCCAATCGATTGGTGTTGTCTGCGTGCTGACCTCCATGGAGAAAAGGAGTTCGATGCTTTGAGGACGAACGGAGCTGTAGTTTATTGGGCCTGACTTGGGCCGGAAAAGGCTTGGAAAAATGGGCAAAACACGCGCTGCAATCCTATAAGGGCAAATCACAATCGTTAATATTGCAAATAGCGGTTTAGATGAGGGACGGCACAGTCGTGCCGTTATACTAACGACGGCAGACGATTTCGTTCCGCTTTTGTGACCTTTCTAGCAGAGCTAAAGTTGAGCTCTTCCAAATGAAATACCGCGTGTGGGGGCGTGCTGGCTGAGTTTTTTTTTTCTTTTTTTTTTTTGCAACCAACCTAGTCTTCCAGGACCAGGCTACTACCATTGTATTGCATGGGAATTTAGCATCCTAACTGGGAAAACAATTGTACAATTTGTATCTATGTGATGATGGTTTGAACAAACAATGTCTAAATTATGTGTTTATCAGGAATGATTCAGTAAGGATGCACATATAGTGGAATATACGAAAGCGAATAGAATTCAGGTTTTATTTGAACAGCTTGAGTCTACATCTTTGAAAGCACTACTCAAGCGTCCTGATTCAGAAAAACACGAATGAAATTGGCTAACAAATCCCATCCCACTGAGGGCATATATGGGAAATGGTACTGGGATCCGATAGTAAATTGAATTCTAATTTTCATCTAGATAGGAAAAAGTTTAAAGCAATCGTCCTCTTCTCAACAAGTCCTGGGTGCCCTAGAACATGAGCAAATCCCATAAACTTCTGGAGACCCTAAAATTACCTAAGACATATGGACTAACAAGAATCATAGGAACTGATGCGGCACGGATTTTTTAAAGCTTTATAAGTCTGCATTTGATTTTCTGACGTCCCACCATGAAAAATGCATCTTGCATTGGTTTAGAGATCACGCGTACTTTCTGTCTATTTTGACACATGTTCCTGGAAGCCATGTGCCCACTGAACACAAAGGGAAAAAAATTGACTAATGCTGGGCAGATATAGTGTATAAATATTATTGTCATTCAAGCCCAGTCCGATCCGCACTAGGTAATTTATAGCAATTGAAAATCCTAGAGGTCTTCATATGTGACACTTGAATTTGATTGTGGTAACAAAATTCCAGACTGTGGAATCTGGATCATTTGCTAGATTGTTCCATCCCCATTGTTCGGTGTGCGAGGTACTGGGAATATATAGGTGTCCAACACTGTTTGGCAAAGCAACTATCCACCCCTTATCCACCTTCGACCTGAGCAGTCCTAAAAGTTCATTGCTGGCTCCTTGCTTAGCTAGAAGAATAATAGGAACAAGATCAGTAATTCTGTGGTCTGCATACAAAATCAGTTGGTCACATTTTTATTCATAACTTGGGGATTCCAGACCATATGTTTTTTGTATTTACTCTTTTTTCGGTGGACTGAAATTTTGACTTTCTTTCAGCCGAAGCTGCAACATCTGCAAATAATCTTTTTTTTTTCGAGACAAACATCTGCAAATAATGATTGCATCATATTAAGAAACTTGAATCAACATCTAAAGATAACTAGTGCAAACTTGAGAAATTACAACATACGCTACATTCTTTTGCAACATGATGTGTAAGAATGAAATCGACAAGAAAAAGTCGATGCAACATTCGATTGTACTTATTGCAACATACAGAAAAAGACCGATTGCAACATGAAGAAAAATCAACTAAGAGATACTAAAATTTCAGTCGACTGAAAGTGAAAATTAGTCTATTTCGGAAGGAAGGGGAGGCCCCGGGAAGCAAGCAACGTTCTGGATGTGGCGTCACTCTGTCCAGCCGGGGGACGGCGTCCTTGGTGACCTGACGCTGTCATCGCTATTGGAAGGATGACCACCTCTAGCTTCAGGCCGTAGCCCCATGGAGGCGAGCAAGCGCAATGCCATGGCGCCAAATGTCTAGAGCAGTCGACCGAGCCCCACGATGTACTCGTGTCTCATTTCCTCGGGCCTGGCCCTTGGTCTCGACTGTCTGGGTCAGACGAGCATGCCAGCGCCTGGGTGTGCAAGCTAGGCCAGCCACCGGGGTCAGTAAGGCTCGGTGCCTCGGTGGACGAGTCTGCGATCTGTAACGAGAACAAAAGGCACGACGCGCCGGCTGACATCTCTGCCAAGGACCAGGAGCACGTTGATGCGCGAGGCGCACGATGGCGAAAGCTTGGTCTGAGATGTAGCAGAGGAGGCGTCCTTACCAAGTACCCGAATCAATGTTCAGAACGCTGCAGAGCTCCGGCGTGCAGCGGAGAATGTTGTAATTAAAGCAAACACTGTCAAAATCATAATCACACATTTGTCTCGTTGACCAATTTTGTTCCGACACCGCAGAATGTTGTAATCAACGGCACAGTAGCGCACAGCCGTTGCGGCGTCGTTGCAACGGAAAGAAACGCCTACCGGTTGCTATTCGAAATAGCGACCGCCCCCTAGGTCGGGCCAACCGTTCGATGCGTCCCGTGCGGCTGGGATCATGTGAGTTGACTGGCCGTTGGCCGTAGTCAACTAGTCATACGGCTCTGAAGCTGCAGGGCAGCATGGCGCGGCGGAGGTCGACGGCGAGCCGAGCGTCGAGGAGGCCGGTGCGCTCGCCATGCTCAGGCCTCGCATCAGCTAATTCATTGGTCCTCCGCGGTGCTATGCCGCCGCATATCTCAACGGGGCTAATCGCGCCGCGGCCCTTTTGGGATCCGTGCCAAGTGTCGGTGGTGAGTTCAATACAGGTGATATTTTTAGCCTACATACGGGCCCGTATCTGGACAGGTTGCATTCCAGTCCAGGAACCGACGTTGTGTAGATTTTTCTGAGCTGTTCTAGAGTTCTCTTTACCCATTCGTCCTGAAACAAATTGCATGCATCCTGCAGATTGAACTGCTGAGTAGTACTCCGTATTACGGAACATGGTGCGCAAGTGTTCAATTTGTTTCTAGACTAGTAAAGTATAAAAATAGGGACATGCATCAAGTAGATGGAACTATTGAGTTTTTCTTTTAAAAAATATGTACTTCTTGTATGTATCAAGTTTTTCAATATTTTTTTTTTGGATTTCAAAAGTATATGCATCTTGTGGATGGAACCATTGAGTGTTTTTTCCCTCATGAAATATATAAAATAAGTGCATCCCACTCAAATTTTTAGGATTGCAACAAATATGGAATCGTGCATGCTATGGAACATGATGCACAAATTTCAATGCACCCACTTCAAATTGTTTGAATTACAAAAATGCATCACAGAAGTGCATGTGATTTGTGCATGTTAGGAACATAATGCACAAACTTAAATGCACACACTTGAATTTTTCATATTAAAAACTATTTTGAATTTAGTTGTAAGGATGTCTACTATTTATAATAGAGGTGCACGTTAGGAACCTAATGCACTTCATTTTTTTATTACAAAAATAATTTTAATGTTTTTTAGGTAATGGGAGAAAGAGTACCCATCCTTGACATCTCAAATAGAGTTGTTATTTGAGAGCCACACTTGTATGGCGTACGTATATTATAAATATTTAACCATGTGCAAGTATAAATGGATTATAAATAAAAAATAAAATGCATGATGTGTAATATAATTCATTATTGACTTGCACACAATTAATTGTTTACGATGTGTATGTATTTAGAGCTGATACTATTTAGCGCTGATTTTATTTTTAATTGCACCTTATACATTTACTTGTTGCATCTCAAATTTGCATGGTAGCAGATGATGACATTCGATATACATCCAAATATTTTTTTTGGGAACTTTTCATGCAACTTTTAATGTGCATCCTTCTAGTGGGAGCACGGAGCAAGCGACCCCTCATTAATTGTGCATGATGTGTCGTATTACAAACAAAAAATACAACCATTAAAAATGTATGGAAAATATAAAAATAAAATAAAATGGTATATCTTGTCATCATTTACAATCATGCAAAATCTGAGGTGCAATGGAAACTTGAACGAGGTGCAATTAAAAAAAAGTCGTACATGAATAGTTGCAAGTGCTACTGTGCATGTTAAATCTAGAATTCGACGGCACACGCAATTAAAATGACGTGTGCATATTTGTTTGTTAACACAAAAATGATTGGGTTGCAAAGTCAGACTACTTTTATTTTTATGTATGTGGATAATTAGATGAAAATGCACTTTCATTTAAAATTGGTTGTCAGATTCCATCTATATATAAAGATGCACATTTCTATATGTGCCGTAATTTTTGTGATGTTGTATGAGATTTAAACGTCACACAAATTCAAAAATAAATTTACGTGTACCCAACAAGTAGTGGGTCTTGCTAATTGAAGTTGCATTAGGGAAATTGGATTATGTTAGAAAAATAATTTACACCCGCACACAGCTGTGACGTTAAAGGCGCTGGGCCGACCAAATTTGAACCAAGAAGCCTCACGACGTGTGTAGAAAAATCATGGTCGTTTGCAGTTTGCATTGGTGTTAGTGCTACAGTAAAATGTTCCACCCAGCAGGGGCCGCATTAACTGCTCTATCCATCCGGTTTGCATGCGACAGTGTATACTCCTACCAGCCTGTACGCTGGCCCGCTGGCTCGCAAGATTCTTGACGCCTGGCAACATCTGCACCGTCCAGATTTCCGGCGGCATAGCCGCGCGGAGGACAAGAGCCGCTCTCGCAAGCATCGTCAGACACAGTGTGCTGAGGCACGGCGAGCGAGCACGCAGACTGTGATCGAAGAGCACAAGTGGCAGTGGCATGACGCGCCGGCCGGCATGCAGCGGCAGGGCTTCGATTCTGCGAAAGGATCTTTGGTCCTGCGTTTTGGACGTGCGCACAGGCAACCTGAATATAACTTGCACTAACGGTGATATTTAGTTTATCGTTGTGCTATACCCTGCTCTCTTCTACACACATTTGCTGTTAATCCTGGTTCCAGGGATACTGAGACTGGGGCACAGTCCCCCTGAAAGAAGAGCGTACTTGCTCAAAAGATACAAGAAAAGGGCATCAGGCCATAATAGTCACTACCGTCAACCAGTCATCACATACGGTTGAAATCATAATCATGTCATTGGTTCGTTGAACAGTTTTAATTTAACAGTAGAATGTTGCGAAGCAAACTCTGTGAAGGAAATTTCAGTGGCACATCAATCTCATTTTTTTTTTTGCTGCAGCTAGAAGTGAATGCCATTAGTACAAGAAGCAAGTCCATCTGTTGCAATAGATGATCAAACGAGGCAATTATAGGCTTTAGTGCAACGAGATACTAAGAAATGGTGTCCCTATAGGAAATAACCGAGCCCAGCAGATCTCGGTAGTCCAACTTCGTCAGGTTACCCCTCATGGAATCACAGCAGGTGTCACCCACAAAGTTGATGCACCGCAACAGTGCGCACTCAAATTGACTCTGGCACGAGCTGCAAAAACAAATTAACAACCAAGCATGTATCAGCCATGATTCATGCGACTGTCAAGCAAAAGTAAGCATAAAATAATAT
Organism: Eragrostis nindensis; assembly: GCA_012490785.1. Classification (NCBI taxonomy): domain Eukaryota; kingdom Viridiplantae; phylum Streptophyta; class Magnoliopsida; order Poales; family Poaceae; genus Eragrostis; species Eragrostis nindensis. The sequence continues at coordinate 322,612 of JAAXCT010000476.1, read as the reverse complement.
CCACTTGTTCCTGTAAATCAGAAAATTAACCATATGCATTCATGCATGTATTTGAATGTATGCATGTACTTACGGGTGCATTAGCAATATTTTCTAATAAAGAAATTGTGTGAGAAATTAAGAACTCATTACCATGCGGATCATGCACCATATCTTGTCCATTCCCGGTGTCTCCCAAGCCTAGAGTTGTAAGCCATACAAGCATTTCTATTGTTTGAAGGGGTGGCTAAAGCATGAATCATATTTCGAAGAATTCATCCATGTATCCTAGTGTAGCCAAGTTAGGAGCACACTAATGCCATGAGAGCTTGTTCAGAAACATTTATACATCTGAGATACTCGGTGTACCAAGGACAAGATGTATTCATGACTCTCAAGGAAAATAAAGAATACCACGGACCCGACTGAACCGTAGTTAAAGAGGGAGCGTAAGACTCCCTTCAATAGTTGAATGAAATTCAGGTGGGCTCCTGGCCCCCTTAGCTTCGTCAAAAATAAAAGAGGGAGCGTACATTTCCATCTATGCAGGATTCATTATTGAATCTACTTGATACGCTCCATCTATGATTTTTCTAACTCGTACATAAACACATTTGTATAGATGAAAAGCATCTGCTCATGCCTGATGGTCTTGGCTCGTTGTGGTGGTAGGTCTGAATGAAGAGTCATCTTTAGGTGCCGAAAAAGAATGCGACAAAAAAAAATAGTGTGGAAGATAGCGTCGCTCCTCATATGTGCATCCACTACAAGAAAAATACCCTAGCGCCACGGCCCAAAAGTGTTGCAATATGGGTATTTTGGTTGCAATAGTGAGCTATTGCAACTAAATCAGGGCGTTGGGAGGTGTTGCAAGTGCGGCCGATGCAATAGGGTATCGCATCGCCTTTTTGAGACATTGCCATAACGTTTGTGTGTTGCAACGACGTGTGGCGTGGCAATGTATTGCACTCGCAACAAAGCATCGGCGTTGCAAGAGTGGTATTTGCAACCATGTAGTGGTAGTTGCGATCAAGCAATTTCGCAACACAGGAGTTTTGTAGCAATACCATATATTGCCACGATATATGATGGTGGCAATAACGACTATGGTGTTGCAATATGCTAGAAGAGTATCGCCACAAAGTAGTTGTTGTCGCTATATCCTTCATGGGTATAGCAACAACATATGTCGTCGCTATATCCTTAAACGTTATCGCAATGAAATATGAGTCGTCGCTATAGCCGTAAAGGATATCACAACATAGTATGTGTTGTCGCTATATGCCTAAAGGATATCGCATCAAATAATGTTGGAGCCGTTGCTATATCCTGAAAGAGTGTCGCAACGAATTATGTGTGGTTGCTATATCCTTACGCTGTATCGCAACGCCATGAGTCATCGTGATAGGTGTAAGAGATATCACAACGAAGTATCAGTCGTCGCTATATGTATGAAGGTATCGCATCGAAGTACAAGTCGTCGCTATATGGCTAAAGGGTTTTGCATCATGTATGAGTCGTCGCTATACCCGTAAAGGTTATTGCAACGGTTCGTTTAACGTTGTAACATCCGCATGTAGCATCAATTTATGGTTGTGGCGATATGGTTAATTTTCGTGGCAATAGTTAAAGCATACGGAATTACCAAAATGATATATAATCATTAATGCAGCAGAATTATTCCACAATAGAATTTGGTGCAACAAATATATATTATCAACAAAATGTATCCATCTCCATCATTCACTCTTACAACCAATCCAAATAGTGATCTCATCACTAACAAAACGTTGAACTACTTGAGTATTCTTTAAGGAACACAAGTCAAATATAAAAGCAATATATCCATTCATCCATCACTCCCGCCAATGGATCAATTCACCAGTCCGAGTCCTATTCTCACGCCAAAGCTTGATTGTCCTGCTCAAAAGAAATATGCATGGTTCGAAGTGAAATGAGTATTAATATGCATGGTTTATGAAAGCTTGATTGTCCTGCTCAAAAGAAATATGCATGGTTTATGAAAGCACAATTCAAGTTCTTACCTACTGTTTCCTCTTGCTTGATCGAGTTCTAGCGGCACCAGATAAAAGCTGCTGAGAGCTAATGAATTTGGTCGGTGCCCCATTCACACGATTGTCAGTGAACAAATTCTTTGAAACTTTGGAAGCTCTAGGATTGCAATTGGGATGCACATTTTCTCTGTCTGTTGTGACCATGCTTGTTGGCTCAATCTGGAAAAAGAATAGAAATTAAAGAGATATCTAGTTAAAGTGCAGCAAACATTATATGTCCTTGCTGCAATGACATGGAGTTACTCAATCATCAACATGTGCTTCACTAATCAGATAGTAGCACACACCCAGAGATGCATTCATAAGGGATCTTTTTATTTATTGAAGCAGTTTAGGTAGTACCACACGGAGATGCATTCTCGGACAAACAAGATTTAGAAACCACTTCCCAAAGAAAATTTATCAGTCAAGTGATAACTGTTCATCTCTTTCACATTAATGTTTCCAGATTCTATCAAACCCTCTAATATATGCATTTGATCAAATGTTCCTAGGATCAAACTACGATGCTGCTTTAATTTCTTAAACAAAAGCTGTCAAGCTCATAAAAGAAATCCAAACATGTACTCGAAGATACAATTCAATGAACAGAACTGTGAATTATGGAATGCTTTTTCAAGTTCATTACCTGGTTTGTTGTTTCTTGACCATGCAGTGGTGTTACAGCATTGTTTTGCTCAGAGCTCCTAGCTTCATCTTGTGTTGTGTTGTTGGTTTCATGGGTAGTCTACGTATTAAAAAAAAAAAGAGCAGGTCAGAGATTAGCAATCATATATCTGTTCCCTATCACAAGCATGACATATATAACCATAGTTTACTTCTGAATTGTAGCAATTAGTATATTATTGAGATACGAACAGAAATAACATCTAGAACAACTTGGTAGCAAAATTCCAGCAATTATCATCTAGGACAGAGATATGACTAATATAGTTGGGAAATATCAGAAGAAACAAAAATGGAATCATTAATTGAAATTTCAGTAACCCTGTATACCATATTCACAAGCATGACGTAAATTGAAGATTGCGAAGGTATGAAATTGTTTAAAGTGTAGACAATGGAAACTTTATGATTCAAAACAGTAGGGTTGTCAATCACAATGCAAGTTAAAATCAGAAATAAACATGCATAATTTGTAAACTGATTACCTCTTGTCCCATGTTCTGTGCCATCATTGTTTTAACCTCCTGAATCACTTGTGCTCTAACAGAGGCTATTAGTTGTTCCTTCTCTTCTTCCTTAGCAGCAGCTTCCTTTGCTAGCTGTTCTTTTAATTTCTGAACCTGGCGTTCCTGTTCTTTGAGTCTCTCTTGAAGCAATTGGTTTTTACTTGGATTTGACAAGTAACCATGGCCATGTGACTTGGTTGATTTGGTGCCTGTTGTTTCCTTGTACGCTTCCTGGAAAGCAAGGGCTTCCTTAGCAGTTGGAACTGAGGTACTTCTTGATTCTTCATCACCCAATTCATCTGATTCTGCCATGGTCAATTTCCTAGCTGTAGCATTCTGAGGGAAACAAAGTTGTATGAGATTAATTTTCCTCACGTTGTAACTCAAGAAATAACTTGTAATGTGTGAATTAAGTTAATGATCAAACTATTACTCACGTAAATACTCTCGGACATCTCATTTGACCATTGTCCTTGCCTCATGTGAGTAGTCTTCCAAAGTTCCATTTCACCTGGCTCAGCACCTGTTTCTGGATCTCTCTACGATGGCAATATTTTACATCATTAATATATCGTTGTTTAATGAATTGGAAGTTGAGGAAAATGTAACAAATATTTACCTTTTCCCAACTACACTGAGAGAAAGGTTTGGAACCCATCACATGGAAGGTTCTCATTTGTTGACGATTCGAAGAGTTCTGGCTACTAACCTTCTGCACAAAGTGAACAAATCATGTTTAGCAGTGCATTGAAAAAATTGTAGTACTTGTTACGTTCTGAAAGTGACAAATGTGGGTCTGTATGTGATGAAAAAAAAGAATCTTGCGCTTACTTGATGAGAATATTGAGAAAGAAGGAATATGTGTTACCTTAACAGAGCAAAATTAATAATAGCAGAAGTACTGTTTGGATCATATACTGAACTAGTGAGCAGTAGATGTGTGGAAAACATACAAAATTAATGCATACTAGTATTACAAGTAGTGTGTGGAAAACAAATCAGTGAAGCTGAAGTAGTATACTAGCAATCAGGTCATTAAAAGGAAATCTCTATCATGCATAAAGGACTGCATATGAATGTCAAATATTTTGTAATAGCTGAAGTAGCATACTAGCAATCAGGTCATTAAAAGGAAATCTCTATCATGCATAAAGGACTGCATATGAATGTCAAATATTTTGTAATAGTAATAGCACAAGTACTGTTAACAAATTATTGTCGTACCTTGAACTTTCTAGATCCAAAGTACATGATCAGATAGTGCCACTCCACAATATCTAAGTCTGTAGGCTTATTTTTCATCCTCAATTCATAAGTGGGGTATGCCTTGTATGTGGCACTGAAAGTGGATCGCCAGCCTTTGTAGCGTTCTTTGGCAATCTTCCATATCTTTTTCCTTGTTTCCTCATTGTTCTCAATGTCCCATGTATCCTGTTGGAAACAAAACAAATAAATGTATAATTTGAACAGAGGAGTGAGCAGTAGATGTTGAATCACATAGGAAAAAATTTGCACCAAATGTCACTTCTATCTACCATTAAATGAAGAAAGATGGGTCATAAACATACCATTACAGACTCTATAATTGAATTCTTGACATTGAGCTTCACGTCTCTCCAGTATCTAACTCCAATTAGTGGTGTATGTATCCTTGTGAACATGACCACTTCATCAATAAATGTACGCCTATTGTCTCCACATGGACCACCCAGATTTGGAGAAAATTCAATTTTAAGTTTCTTCTTTTGATTTTTCAATCTCTTGGACATTGCAGCAAGGCCTTTCAAGGTACCACGGCCAACTTGTTTGCCACCTACTTACAATCACAATAGGAAAATGAGCCAATGCCCGAAAAAAATCTAATCTAACAATGCAATGGAAATAGACCATCATGTTCGTAGCGACAAAACAATTTACCAGAAGTGACTCAAATACAGTTTAAATATAGTGCTGAAACATAATGATATTATCGAATATATATATTCTCAGTAGAAAATATAGTTGGGAAATAAAAGAGGACATAGAAATAGAATATGCAGTGGTAGAGGTGTAGTTTGCCACAAAGTTATATTGTACGAGAATATTAGAGCACAGAGTTTGTCTATTGGATTCCATTTTCAAAAATTCACATAATATTGCTCATGCTCAGTTCTGCTTGGTGTTTTGGAAGAGTACTGTGAATGCCCATCGTTACAGAAACTTGCTGTCATAATTATTACAGGAATCCATTAAACAAATACATCGTGGGATTGGAACATAAGGCAAGTTTGCAACCCCAAATTACCCCAAAAATTCATCGTCGTCTCCAAGGGAATAGACTGGAGCAACCACTCCATCATCAATGTAGGCGTCATCAGAATCATCTTCATCTGGTATGTCATCATGATCAGGTTCAGGCATGGATGCAGCACGCGCCTCCTCAATTACAGTAGCATCACCACTTAACCCTTCCAGGTCAGTCCTACTCCAATTTGTCAAACCCTCATTTCGGGATTCAACATTCATATTCTCCACTCCTACAGTAAGCGAATCCACATCGGCATCAACAACATGATTTTCATCGTTTTCTCCTTCTGGCATGGCAAACACGTTCCTAGGTCCCATTGTAAGGACACTGCACCAATTAGCTTTCTTCGCGCATTTCACATAACACACCTGCCGAGCTTGCGTTGCCAGTATGTATGGCTCCTCTGTAAAGCGCACCCGGTTGGTATTAATATCGATAATCCCATATTGATCTTTAATGTACCCTCTGGATTTGTTCACATTTGCTGCCGGAACATCAAACCAGTCGCACTCGAACAATGTGACTTCCTTCCCATTATGGAAATCAAGTGTGATGATTTTAGTAATCTTTCCGTACCAGTAAATGCCATCGCCCTTGACAGCCACACCACTGTTTTGTGTGGTTAGATTTCTCTCTATGTGTGCCGTCCGGAAGAGAATTCCATTGATGAAGCACCTATTAGACACACGAACTCGACGGTCTGGAGCACGAGATAGAGAATATATCAATTCAGTTGTTTTTCCCTCCGCATGTAGTTTGCTGATCTGCACTCAGAATTATGTGGAACATATGGTCAGGAACATATTAAAATGCGATTAAGCAAACTGAACATATTGATACGTGATCAAGTACACTGAACATAAATATGACTCACTTTCCGCTCAAACCATGATACAAATTGTTCCTTGTGTCTTTTTTCAACATTGCGCATGTTGGATCTTCTCAATTCATCCATATGCTCACTGCAACAATACGGAAAATAAAGCTTATTAGTTACATACTAAATAAATTCTAAATAAAAAAATTCTGACATGTATCTTACGTTATCCATGGCATGGCCTCCTGGCAGTTGGATATTATGTAGTGCCTCATCCTCTGCAAGGCAACAGAATCTACAGTATCGATCTGATATCCTTTCTTATTGTAGTCCATGCTCCCAAATACACTCCCAGAAGGTGGTTCACTAACACTGCTACTTTCTTGACGCTCTGGTCGATTAAGCTTTGTATTAACATTTTCAAAGAACCTAGAACAAAATGTAAGGCACTCCTCTGAGATATATCCCTCTGCTATGGAGCCTTCTGGGCATGCTTTGTTCCTCACATAGCCTTTGAGGGTACGTAGGTACCTCTCGACAGGATACATCCATCGATAGCAAACAGGGCCTCCAATACTAGCCTCCCAAGCAATATGAACTGGTAAGTGCATCATTATATCAAAAAATGCTGGAGGGAATATCATCTCAAGGCGACAAAGTGTCTCTCCAATCGAATTGCAAAGTTTTTCAGTCTCACCGATATCAAGCTCCTTTGAACAAAGTGAGTTAAAAAACCTGCTAAGCTCAATCAATGGAATTGCTACATCTTCAGGCAATATATCGCGTACCACCAAGGGTAAAAGTTTCTGTAATATAATATGGTAGTCATGACTTTTAAGTCCAGTAACCTTGCAAGCATTGACATCGACACATCTCCTGATATCTGAGGCACACCCATCTGGCATCTTAACATCTTGTAGAAATTTGCACAGAATTTCCTTTTCACTTTTACCTAGTGTGTACAACGCTGCTGGCAAAGTGTATTTACCTTTCTCAAGCAATGGATGTTGATCCTGCCTTATACCTGTAACGCCCTGAAAATTCATCCTAAAAAATTTAAATGCAAATCCAAACTGTAATCGGAAGTTTTCAAAACGTTTCAAAACCTTTCCTCTCTCTTTTCCGTTCTGGGCCGTTTCCAGCCCAACTTTCCGGCCCAACCTCCACCAGCACGACCTATCCCATCGCTCTGTATCGTCCAGCAGCTAGACGACACACTGACTGGCCGCTTTTCTCGCTGCACGCTCGAGTCCCGTCGCTCCAAAGCCGCACGCCAATGCCGGCCGTGCCCACTTACCCGCGCCTGTGCCTCGCTCCGCCTGCCAGCCTCGTCCCATCAAGCTGAGCCGCTCCAAACGCAACCCGACGCCCCGCACTACGGTGCCGTAGCGCCATCACTTCGCCTGCCCGAGCAATCCCGTCGCCTCTGCTCGCGCACGCCGCTTCGCTCCACACCTCGCCCTGCGCCACTGCTGCTTCAATCCTGTCGCTCTGCGCCGGCCACGCCGCATCGCGACGCACCTCCCAGCTCTGCCAGCCCACGCCTCGCACTGCTCGCGCACAGCGGCAGAGACCCGAGTACAGAGCCGCCGTCGCATCTTGGTCGCTGCCGCGGCGTCCGCTCGAAGCCTCGCCTTCTCCCTCACCTCCGGCTATAAATAGCCCCTCCCGAGAGCTTCTCCACTCCACAGAATCACCACCGAGCCACCATTCCCCTGCCCCAACTCCGTCGAGCGCAAGTCCCCTGTCTCCCTCAATCCCGACGGCCACACCATCGATTTCCCTCTGTAGCTCGCCTCTACCCCGGCCGAGCCACAGGTGAGCACCACCAGAACCACCTCCACCTCCCCAGCTCGCTCAATCGCCATCTCCCCCTCTCTCCCGAGCTCCAGCTGTACAGCCATGGCCACCTCTATTCCTCCTCGCCGCAACTGCCGTTCCCCATGGCCTCCCCTCAAATTGATGGCTCAAATGGAACCCCAGAGCGTAGAGCATCCGTTTCCCCCAACTCCTAGCCGCCCTCCTGCCCTTCCCCGTGCCGGATTTGAGCATCTCGTGCTTGTCCATGGTGAACGGGAGCAAGGAGGAAGAACGCTCCTGTGTTTCGTCTCTCTCCCGATCTGTTCTCTTGTTGGGCCACCTAGCTTAGCTACAGCCCACAAGTACCAGGCCCATCTCCTTTGTAAACAAAGCACAGCAGCAAGCAGCCCAAAGCTATACCTCCCACGCAGGCCCATGCAACCAGCAGCCCAAACCCCACCAGCAGCACAGCCCGTTATCCATTTCCGAAATTATTTTCGGAATAAACCAACAGCCTCCACTGTAAAATCAATATCTCCACCATCCGAGCTCCGATTGACCTGATTCTTCCTCCTAAATTCATCTAAAATCGAGCTCTATCCATTCCTACCAGTTTCATCTTTTATAGAGCTCATCCTTTATTTCTTTTGTATTTATTTGTGTTTGTTTGCTTGTTTGTTTGTGTGCCGGTTTCGCGTACCGTAGCTAACGGAGAGTACGAGTACGCGGAGGAGGAGGAGCAGGAACCAGGAGCCGGAGACTTCGAGCAGGAACTCCCCGAGGACGTCAACGAAGGCAAGTCACAATCCGTTTTCCCTTTGATCATACTGCTCCTATGTTTTATAAACACAACCCGTAGCAGCTATTTTATTGCATGAAATGATTGCCCTGATGTTTGCAAAACCTTTGTGTAGTATGACCAAGACCACTGAGCCTTATATTATCTGTCCTAAATTATTTCCTGTTAAACCTAGGATATCCATGTATGACAATATTTATGCATGGATGATTGCCTTGTTATAGAAATGCTTAGGACTGTGTATCACTAAGTGCTCTACTTATATCTAGATTTTGCAAATGTGAAAACCGTGATTGGTGTTGTGTGGTAGTAGTAAGGTTGGGTGATAACTTAAGAAAGATGAATGAATGAACTTGGGTTAGAGCTGAGGTGATCCTGATGATATTTATGGAAGATTAAGTGTCGCCTCTGTGGTGTGCTTATGACAAGTGATATGGGAGATGAATGCCGCCTCTGTGGTGGGTTCATATATGTGGAGATGATTGCCTTGGCTCGTATAAGGACCGAGTTGCTTGTGACATCCTACCTAGCCGTTTATTCAGTGCGACCACACTACCGTGTATGCGGCACGGCTTAGTCTAAACCCCGCCAGCTAGTCTGTTAATCGCCTGGAGGCTGGAGAGGCAATGGGAGCCCATGGAGCAGGTGGACGTGATGCAGACGTGTGCGACCCGGTCGAAGACCTAGATTAGAGGCTAGACCCCTGGATAACTCCCATAGCGATTAGTCGGGACGATGCTGTGATAGGTAATGGCTTTGTGAGTCTTCACATCCACGAGCGCGGTGGCTTGTGATGCACTCAGATTGTGGGTACAGCGTACAACCTCTGCAGAGTGTTAAAATCTATTCGAATAGCCGAGTCCACGGTCACGAACATGGCTTTGGTTCGGTCCAAGAACTAGCATGGGGTGGGTGCTTATCTCCTTGATGTGTGTGTTGTTTTGAGAATAGGTCCGGCCTTCCGCCGAAGGTTGTCGTGGACGGGGTGTCCGGCAACGTAAAACTTGACCAACCCCATAATATCTTAATTTGATGCTCTTGCTAAAATGCTTTATAAACTGAACCCCTGCATGTGTAAAACTTGCTTTATTGCAATGTTAAACCTGATGGCCTTTACCTTGCTACTGCCAAATGCATACATTTATCCATTGAAGGTAGGGTAAGGGTGCTTCAATACCCAATTCTTGCAAATCAAGTCGAGCCTTCTCACTGTCCTTACATTTAACTGCCAACCAAGCAAAGTCGCAAGCAAGCTTTCACATATGTTCTTCTCAATATGCATCACATCTAGATTATGGCGTATAAGCAGTGATGACCAGTAAGGAAGATCAAAGAAAATACTCTTCTTTCTCCAGTTGTGCCATCTAGTATCTTCATCTCGCTGCTTCCTCTTCTTGCTAGTCATTCCAAATGTTACTTGCTCAAAACTCTCGTACTGCTGCCGCACTTGTTCACCACTGAGCGGCACTGGAGGCTCCCTCATCTCAGCCATGTTATTGAAGCTGACCTTCTTCCTTCGCCACCTGTGGTTTGACGGCAAAAAACGGCGATGCCCCATGTAGCAATGCTTCTTGCCGTGTTTTAACCACAAGTAATCAGTATCCTTGTGACAATAAGGACAAGCAAACTTGCCTTTTGTGCTCCAACCTGATAACATCGCGTATGCAGGAAAATCATTTATTGTCCAAAGAAGCATTGCACGTAGATTGAAGTTCTTCTTGACCTTAGCATCCCAGGTTTCAACTCCATTAACCCACAACTCTTTAAGCTCATCGATCAGAGGCTGGAAATATACATCAATATTCATTCCTGGAGATTTCTTCCCGGGTATCAGCATGGACATCATCCAATAAGATTGTTTAAAACACAACCAAGGAGGCAGATTATAAGGAATTAAGATCACTGGCCATGTGGTGTAAGCCACATTCTGCATCCCAAATGGATTGAAGCCATCTGATGCAAGCCCCAGCCTAACATTACGTGGCTCATATGCAAAGTGATCCTTATACATGTCATCTACGTGCTTCCATGCCTTTGAGTTCGCTGGGTGCCGCATTTTCTTGATCATCAGCCGAGTCTGCAGTCTTGTGCCAAGTCATGAACCCAGATGTGGTCTCGTTCATATACAATCTCTGCAGACGAGGAATCAGTGGAAAATACCTTAGTATTTTACGTGGAAATAGCTTCTTGTTTATTCCACCAGTTGCGCTGGACTCGCCAATCCCCTCAGAATCTGTATTTTTTCCACCTACTCTCCCCACATGTTGGACAGGTGTCCATCTTCTCATAATCTCCACGAAACAGCACGCAATCATTGACACAAGCATGAATCTTTTGGTAGTCCAAGCCAAGGTCTCTAATTACCTTTTGAATTTTAGCCAAGCTATTTGGGAGACAATGTCCTTGAGGAAGCACAAGATTGAACAAGAGAAACATTTGCTCCATGCCACAGTTGCTAATACCGCACATGCACTTAATCTGAAACATCCTCACTATGAAAGATACTTTGGTAGCCTCCTTGCAACCTGGGTACAAATCTTTCCGAGCTTCTTCCATCAATTTGAGGAATTTATGTGCTGCCCCACTTGGCCCATCACTTTTACTATCGGTAATTTCTCCACGTATAGTACCACGAATCACCGACGAAACCAGATTGTTGACATTGACGCCATCATCTTCTTCGCCTTCACCAAAATCGCCATCATCATCCACAACAATAGTTTCAGCGGCGTCACATTTCTGCTTTATGAATTCCTGATCAAATCCTTTAGCCAGCAAGTGTTGTTGCAGCTCAACTTTGTTTCCGTATGTCATGCGACGACACTTAGTACATGGACAGGGCGCAGTCTCTCCAGGATATGTGCCTTCAAAGGTGTTCTCAATGAATTTGTCAAATCCGACTTGCCACGCATCATCTGTCCGAGGCAAAAGCATCCATCTAGGATCGTCATCTGCCATTGAAAAAAAATCCCAGCACAAACAGGCTACCGAACACCAAAACTGCAATTCCTGAACCATGGGAAAACCGTGCTCAGAATTAAAATAGACCAATATTAGTTGACATGAATATATAAACTGAAAATCTCATTATTTCTATGAAGATCAATGACATAACATGCAGAACCATGTCTACAGTCAGGGGGTGCAATTGTCAGTTAATAACAAAAAAACTAAGCATGATAAGTGAATAACACTTGTGTTTGCAGAAAAATAATGTAGCTGAAAATGTGAAAAATATAAACTAGCACTTTTTTTCTCGAACACGTAAATAAACTAGCACTACAGTTGGCGTTTCGCATCACAAAAAATAATTAAAATCTCAATGGTATTGATGTGTTTTGTATGATGCTACTTTGTTCAGGTATTTCTAAGATCTACAAAGCATATATAGGCACATGAAAAAGAATCAAAGATATTGACTTGTAGTTGTTGTCGACTGATTTTTTATTTATTTATTTTTTTATAACGAAGGGACCTCCGGATTGCCAGCGCCAGGGCTCTAACCTGGATCGCCGGCCTGAGAAGTGGCAGGTGGCACTAGGAACCAGCAGGTTCGGGCCACCTCCACCAGCCCCGGAACACACACACACACACCACCCCACACACAAACACGCACCCAGGCACGCGCGTTCGCCGGGGCTCGAACGCGCGTGGGCTGCCCACCAACCGGTGGCGCTAGCCACCCGGGACACCCCCCGGGTCCTGTTGTCGACTGATTAAACTCAGTTTTGGCAACCTGCCTCTATGCTTTCTGCATAACTTGGTTATTTGAAACATGAACCTTCAACTAATAAGAAGATACAAAGGTACACCTCTGTTCTAGTAAATTGCTTCTGCTTCTTTCAAACTAACAACTGAAACTACTAATGAGTAGCGGCAATTTTAGGTGATAAGTAATTATGCATGAAAGTAGTGAGATCTGAAACTACTAATGGGTGCAGAAGCAACTGATAAATTAATAATTTCGAAAGTTACATGTAACATAATAGCATGGAAATAAATAAACATTGGGACTGGTATTAGTATTATGGTCATCATGACTAGGGCTGGAAAAAAAGCTCGAGGCTCGCGAGCCAGCTCGGCTCGATCTTAATTTTGGCTCGGCTCGGTTCGGCTCGGTCGTCTTAATGAACCAAGCCGAGCTGCCAAAATAGCTCGTTTGTTAACGAGCCAGCTCGTGAGCTGCTCGCGAACAGTTCGATTAGCTCGATAGGCTCGATTATATATAAATGTCAACTTTAATTCTCTAATAAGATGGTAGTTTATGTAGGGTGAAGCTCAGTTTATCATCTAAAAAATAAACCAAGTTCAGTATAGATAAAAATCATGTTAAATGTTGGATCATCTTTTATTTTCATTTATTTTTCATCTTTGTTGGCTTAGATTGATATTTTTTCTGCGGTATTGTGGTATATTATGATTTTTGTGTTGTTGGCACATACTAATATTTAGAAACCGCTTAAAATCACTAAAATTTTTGTTATAAAAGTTTTAACATACTTGGCTCGTGAGCCTAACGAGCCAGCTCGATCTTTCTAAATGAACCGAGCCGAGCTTCTATTTTAGCTCGTTATCATAATGAGCCGAGCCGAGCCAGCTCATTAACAGAACGAGCTTTAACGAGCTGAGCCTTAATGAGCCGAGCCGGCTCGTTATCCAGCCCTAATCATGACGTCAAGTGGCCAGGATCATGACGATTTCATTCAAAATACAGTAACACAATTAGACGGATAGGAAAATTATAATGATGCCTTAATTAGAGACTTACCAGCAGGGATCCTTGCCAACCGACTGCGTGGAGATTCCGGTGTTGAGGGATCAGCGATCAGCAAGGTGCAGCGATGGCGACCCAGGAGTCTGATGGAGATTCCGTTTGTTAGATACTTGAAATCGTCAAGTGCATTAGAGATTACTTAATCAACATGGCGTCAAGGATATAGAAAAATTAGGATGATTGATTACTTAATTGGAGACTTACCGCAGCACGCGGCAACCCGGCGAGTGTCTGTCGTCACGGCGAGACCCAACGCGACGTCGGTGGCGGCGATCGTCTGGGCGTCGCGCTGCGAGACCCAACAGCCGCCGCGCCCAGACAGACGTCGATTGCGATGGTTGCGTCGAGTCGAGGCGTCGACGGGAGTGTCTGCAAGTTGATCTTGGAGAGAGATCCGAAGCGTTGAGGCGCCCAACGTACGTACACGAGTCCAACAGTCCAATGACTCTACGGAACCAGGCCGAACTGGCTGATTGTGTGGAAAAAATGGCCGCGCGTGCAATATTTTCACATAGGCCTCATTGTTCCATGTACGGCTGGGCCATTGAGTAATTAGAAAACTAATAAAAAAAGCTTTGGGCCGAGATGGTTAGGCACATGCGTGCAATACTTTTTTGGAGAGGAGATGACCAGCAGACAACGAGTTTGGGTCGGGCCATGGTCCACATCGGGTCAGATTGTTTTGGGCCACAACTTTGGGGATTTTGGGCTCGACTAGAGCCGCGGTCTACAAGTGATCTATTGCAACTATTCAAGTACAACTACTCGATATTGTTGCAATAGTACCTAGATAGTAGCAACGATTCCGATTTGGTTGCTATATGTAAGACTTGTTGCAACGATAAGGTTTGTGTTGCTATATCTAAGTGTCTTTTTGCAACAATTCACTTTTGTGTTGCCATAACATAGACTCTTTTGCAACGCATGATAGAACTAATGGCAACGTTTAATATTCGTTGCGATATTCCCAACAATTGCAACGATTACAAAAAAAGAGGCAACAACTATGACCTAAATGCAACACACATTTTTGGGTTGCGATATATCCTACTTATCGCAACCACTGATATTAAAATCGCAACACTTAATACTTCATTGCAACATGTTCTCTTGCAACCAAAATCGACCATTGTCGCAATAGTCCCTATGTATTGCAACAAAAATCATGGTGTCGCGAAAATTTCGGTGGCATTAGACCAAAAACCTTGTAGTGATCATGTATTGCTGTGACCAAATTTTTCACTAGAAATTTGAACTATGGACTTCTGATACCTTTAACCCTTACATAAGATGATCAAGGCATACTTAGCTATTGAGTCCAAGATATAGAGACAAATTCACCAATCATATAAAATAGAGAGCTATTGGAGCTCAAATGCTAATCCTTAGCCGGTGACATCCGGTTCTTATTTACCTAGCCCAAACAATGTTAGTCGACTTTTTTCCTTTTGTCTGATGAACAGATGATTAGTGCCGGCCTACCAGCTAATGTGTGACTAAACTGAGCATGCGAGGAAAAAACTAGGAGTTTTGCTGTCCAAATAATTTGTCATTAGTTTAAGGGTAAATTTGTAATTACACTATTAGTTAAAAGAAATTTACATTTTGTGTCACGAAAGATAGTTGCCACGTCAGAACGAAAAAAATAGTAATGATGAACAAATTATTTACTATATTCATAAGCATAAAGGATTAATTAGATTACGAATTTTACTTTATTTATAAAAATATAACTACTTATTACAAGTCTGTCACTCATATTTTTTCCGGATAGTACTCTTAATTTGATAAAGTAATGGTCATTAGTAATGGATTTTCAAGATCGGATCTACAATGCCAGATCAAATTAATAGTCATTAGTTTTGATAAACTAATGGCCATAATTTTGGATAGTAAAACTGCTCAAAAACTAATGTGCCGAAATGCAACATAGTTTGTTCCTGAGGACCTAATCAGAATATGAACATGGAAGTGACATACGGCGAAGTCTCGACTGAGCAAATTGTGAATGTCAACGGAACTTCCAGAATATAGTTGTCTACCTGCTGAAGCTAGTGTGTAGTGTACGTTTCCATCAATCCTGGACGCTGGCAGTGAGCATGAAGCAGGTTGAGTGCACCCAGGGCCTCATGGTGGTATAACCGCAGCGCTAGGACGACGGTGGTGATCCGGCAGACCGTACAGTCATTGACAACCTGGTTGCCCGCCTGCACCGCGAAGCCTGTGATGCATAGCCGTATCTGGCGAACGATCGTGTGAGCGTCCCGCCACCTCACCGCTGGACACCTGGTCTTCTCTGTTTTGTCACGCAAGATCACGGACCACGCCGAACACAGGCGTCACCACGCCGGGGTAAGGCACAGAAGCAAGACAGAATGGTCGGAGACTGAGTGGGCGTTCTTGACGAGGAACAGGAGAGCGACCAACGTCCGGAACGAGATGGCGAGACCAGTCTCCATAACGTGCAGCAGAGGAACCTTCCACTAGCCTCTCGGGCAGAGGCGTTTTTCGTCCATGTAGTGTGCCTATTCCCTACGTCTCCCAAGCCTAAGTTGTCAAGGCATCCACATTTCTAATGTTTGGATGTATTGGTGAGTAGCATCATGCAAGTAGTAGAAAGGGGGAGCCAGTTAGCAAGGCTATTCTCAATCGTTTACCTGGATATATAAAGACAGTCACACAAAAAGTTTGTGACTTTCGGTAGAAAAGGACATCAAGCACATGATTCGTTGGTAGTTGAAGTGATAGTGTACATTTCTATATATGCAAGTACATTTCCAAGGTTAATTTTGGGCCTTTTGTTTAGAAAGTGTTGGCGGTGAAATGTGACATTCACAGCTTCCACCCGCGACCTGAGAGATTTGCTTCACTCTGTTTAGGACCAAACTTGGAACGCGGTGAATTCCGAAGCGTGCCAGTCGATTTTCCCTGCAAACCGACAAAGACAAGAAAAGCGTGTAAAATTCCTGGGCTATCTGCCCCGTACAGGCCGATGCGTAACCGCAGCCGATGTGAGTGAATAAATAAGAATAATGAAATAAATGCTCGGCTGTCGGCTAGAAACGAATCGGCATGTTCGTAACAGTAAGTACTCGCACGATAACTAAAGCAAACGACATGTATCAGGATCGGCAATCGGCAAATAAACAGAACAGCATGCAATCGGCAAGTAGCTATCGGCAAGCACCATGGTACCGTGAATCGGCATTGATAAACAAGGTTCAAACCTCTACTTAAACAGTAATAAAAGAATATTTTAAAGCACGCAAGTGTAGATTTGAACGTGGTAAGCAATCAGCTAAACACCCCGAAAGAACGGTTAAACCAATAGCAACTAACTATACTCATAATCTGACGATCGCTTCACCGAGGACACGTCAACTAAGTGAAGTAGAACAGGACACGTCAAACTACTCTACACGATAGGCAAACACGAGTATCATCGGCAACTATCAGTCCCAGATACTTAACAAAACAAATCTAACTCTTACCAACTGTTTCGCCGATGATACGTCAACTAAGCGAAGTAGACAGGACAAGTCAAACTGACTACCCAGTCGCTAAGAACAGATCTAATCGATTAAGCACCTTAACCGTGACTCGAATAACCAGGTCAAACAGGAGATCGGCATTAGCAATCGGCAACAAGGTCGCGGCTAGGACAAGTCAACTAGCCGTAACAAAGAACTGGACCAGTCTTAAACAATTCCATGTAGTCGATGCATAACGTCGAAGCCTAGATTGATCTAAATTACCGGATAACTAGCAGCCACATCAATTTCTAATATGGACAAGTCGACATACTAAAGATCAATGCGCTTACCTGACAAAATCCAAGCCGAAACCGGAGCCCCGATGGACGCCGATGTCGACGGAAATCTCGTCGAGAAATTTTGGCGATGCGCCGAAGAGTTGATTGTATTGATTGTTTTTGATTACAAGCACCTGGGTTTATATTTATACACCCGAGGCAAGACTCCGACTCGACCACGATTAGGTCAAACTATCCAAATCTAGGAAAAAAATTAAAAACGGAATACAATCCCACATGTTCGCGTGTCCTCGCAATTTCCTTGGCTTCACGATCACCTGTGGGCCACTTCTTTGCATAAAATCTCTTTCACACCCGGCGCGTATACCTTAGGCACTAACAATGGGCCCTGAGCCACTAGGCGTGCCAGAACTTGATGTCAACACATGCCCCCCCCAAGTCGGGGTATGGAATCTCCATGCGCCGGATTGCTTCCTTACGCCTGCAAGCTTCTAGATGATGCTTCACGTGGAAACTGTACACTGTCACAATGAACTGTACCTTTGTCTTCACACGGCGTGCACCTTCTCGACAGACAATTCGTACCAATCACTTTAATTTCAACAGGTCTTTTACTATTCTACGATCTTATCTCCTTCCACATCTCGGCCTATAAAAAGGACCAACTTCCCTCACCAGAATCATCAACACAATGGCCAGTAAGAAAAATCCCTTTCACAAAGCTTGAACAACGCATCCCAATATGCAAGATAGCAACCACAAACCTCCCTTGTCTTCCTGCATTCTTACTCTAGCCTTCTGCCTTTCCATCTTTCTTCCAATCGACGCTATCCCTCTTGAGCTAAATCCCAAAAACGGCGGCTCCTCTTCAGACTACGAGGAAGAACTCATGTTCTTCGTTAGGCAAGGTTCCTTCTCAGGGATAACATCTTCTTCGACGTGATGGGGTCCATGAATTTGCTCCTCTCCTGGCGCTGTGAGCATTGACCCATCTTACCCTGCGCCAACACCCGGCGGACACTCCAACAATCGGCAAGGGGAAAACATCATCTCCTATCCCTTACTGTAGTTGGTAGAAACCGCAGTGTGTATCTTTGGCGTAGAAATTTGTATTTCTGTCATGCATGATGTAATAGTTTGCAAGCTTTGCTCTCCTGAACACTCTGCAATATATATTTGTTTCCATCTTCCTCTGTTCTTCCTTTATATATTTTTCTAAGGGCGATACCAGTAGCATCGGCCATCTTAAAGGCGACGCTCTTAACGTCGGCTCCGCTGGGAACCCAACCGAACACTTTAAGAATCCACCCAAATGCTAGGGTAATATTTCTTCAGATATTTTCCATTAAGCGCTCGGCCGAATTCTTCTCCATCCAGCTCCTTCAAAACATAAGCATTACCGGGCACGCATCGGCTAATTATATAAGGACCTTCCCAATTAGGTGACCACTTGCCAAAACGATTATCTCGTACGCCAATCGGCAACCTGACTTTCCAGACTAGATCTCCTTCATCGAATTGCTTGGTCACCACCTTCTTATTATAATGCCGAGCCACCCGTGCTTTATTATTTTGGATCTTCTTCAACGCAACCAACCGCTGCTGATGACATCTTCCAATTCATCCATCATGAGATCATGATACTGTTCTGCTGTCAATTGATTCTGCAAATCAACTCTTCTTGATCCTGCATTGACTTCCCACAGCAAAACAGCTTCATGCCCATAAACCAACTGATATGGCGTTACCTGTACCGACCCATGACGAGACATTCGATACGCACATAACGAACGGCTAACGAAGTATGCCACCTCCTCGGCTGATCTTTAATCTTGCGCTTAATCAACTTGATTAAGGACTTGTTTGAAGCTTCAGCTTCACCATTTGCTTGGGCATAATATGGCATGAATTCAATAATTTAATACCCATATCATCAGCAAAATCTCTAAATTCTTCAGAAATAAAGATAGAACCTTGATCTGTAGTGATAGTCTGAGGAATACCAAATCTGTAAATTATGTGCTCTTTAACAAAAGCAATCACATCCCTCGAGGCTACACTTCTGTAAGGTACTGCTTCAACCACCTTGGTGAAATAATCTGTAGCCGCCAATATATATTTATGCCCCTTACTAGATGAAGGATTAATCTCACCAATCATGTCGATTCCCCATCCTCTGAATGGCCACGGCTTGACAATAGGATTCATTGCCGATGCTGGAGCTCTTTGGATCGACCCAAACTTCTGACAATCTTGGCAACCTTTATAATATTCAAAACAATCCTCGAGCATGGTAGGCTAGAAATATCCACCTCTTCTGATCAACCACTTCATCTTGTACGCCGATTGATGAGTCCCACAAATCCCATCGTGAACCTCCATCAACATCTTCCTCGCTTCATCAGCATTCAAACACTTTAACAGAATCCCTTCCAGAGTCCTGTAATAAAGCAGATCATCAACTAATACATACTTTATTGCCTTGTACCGTAATTCTCTGGACGTTTTCTGGGTCGGATCCTTTAAATAATCCATGATCTCCATCCTCCAATCCCGCAAATCGACATCGGCTTCATTATCAACAGCACCTATAATAAGCCGATACCCAGATGCATGCTGAGCCAAATCATTAGCTTCAGAATTCATTTGTTGAGGAACATGACTGAATGTGATGTGCTTGAAGCTCTTCATTAGATCTTGACACCTCTGATAATAATCCCGAAGCACTTCATCTTTGCATTCATATTCACCATTTAATTGCCCCACAATCAACAAAGAATCTCCAACAACTTCAACAAAATCGGCATTGGCTTCCTTCAACAGTTGCAGCCCTTTCAACACAGCTTTATAATCAACTTGATTATTAGTATGAGCTTCTACTGTGAATGAAAATTCAAACCTGGACCCTTTTGGGGTGACAATCACAATGCCGATACCACACCCATGTTTGCAAATCAACCCGTCAAACAGTAAGCGCCATGGAACTGGCTCCACTACACCTTCATCATGCCCCCATGCTGAACTATCAAATCGGCAAACACTTGGCCCTTCCCAGCTTTAGCAGACTCATACTCAAGATCAAACTCTGCAATTGCCAACATCCACTTCCCAAGCCTGCCTTTCAACACTGGAGCGGAGAAGATGTATTTGACAACATCGGATCGACAAACAATAGTACACTCTTCGGACAATAGATAATGTCTCAATTTACTGCAAGAGAAATAAAGGCATAAGCATAACTTTTCAATTTCAGAATATCTGGTCTCTGCATCCACCAATCGTCGACTGAGATAAAAGATAATCCTCTCATCGCCATCTTGTACTTGCGTTAATGCCGAACCAATACACTTGTCATCGGCAGATAAATATAACTTGAAAGGAGTACCTGGCTTAGGTGGCATTAATACAGGTGGTGAGACCAAATATTCCTTGATGTCATCAAGGGCCTTCTGATGCTGGGCTTCCCATCGAAATTCCTGATCTGCTTTTAACTTCAATAACGGAGTAAAAGCATTAATCTTCCCAGAAAGATTAGAAATAAATCTCCTTACGAAGTTAATTTTGCTGATCAGAGACTGCAACTCTTTCTTGCTGGTAGGAGGTTTAATCTTCTTGTGACTCCATGCTCTTGGGACCAATTTCAAGTCCTCTCTCATGAACAATAAAGCCCAGAAACTGACCTGCCGATACTCCAAAAGCACATTTGTGTGGATTCATCTTCAAGCCATACTTTCTGGTCCTTTTCAACACTTCACGCAAATCAGCAATATGATATTCGATTGATTTAGATTTTACCATCACATCATCAATATAAATCTCCACCAATCGGCCGATCAAATCATGATAGATGAAATTCATTGCCCTCTGATACGTAGCACCAGCATTCTTCAACCCAAAAGTCATAACGACCCATTCAAACAATCCCAAGGCTCCTGGACACCTAAAAGCAGTCTTCATAATATCTTCTTCAGCCATGAAAATCTGATTATATCCTGCATTTCCATCCATGAAGCTCAAGATCTTGTGTCCAGCAGCAGCATCGATCTGCACATCTGCCATCGGCATCGGATACTCATCTTTGGGTGTGGCTTTATTCAAATCTCTGAAATCAATGCAAACTCGCATCTTTCCATTTTTCTTGATTACTGGGACAATACTGGACACCCACTCTGCATATAGGCATGGTCGGATAAACTTGGCATCATACAACTTTGTAATCTCTTCCTTGACAGCATCATAAATCTTCGGATCAATTCTCCTATTATGCTGTTTAAACGGCCGATACCCAGGTTTAATAGGCAATCGGTGTTCAACAATGTCTCGACTCAGGCAAGGCATCTCGGAATAATCCCAAGCAAAACAATCTTTATATTCCTTTAATAATGCTATCAACTTATCTTTAAATTCTTTACAAATCTTCTTGCTAATAAACGTTGGCCGAGGCTTGTCACCATCTCCAATGTCGACTTCTTCTAACTCATCGGCCGATACAAAACCATGACCAAGTTTTCCTTCCTCTCTTTCGTCGATCAGCTGATTGTCGATTGCTCCTTCCTTCTCAGCCTCCATCCGCCGATCAACGTCCGTGTCCAGTAATTGCTATAATAACCGTGGGGTTGCCGATCCGTCCGTGATGCAGACACCCTCATCGGTAACCTCCAAAGCTTCACCTTCCCAGTAAGTCCCTGATATGCACGGCAAGCTTTCCACCATCATCGGCAAGAAATCTGCCGTAGCCACGCTCATCGATCTATCAGCTTGAATAGTCTCCACCTCGTCACTGACCCATTGGATAAGGAGCTGATGCATAGTGGAAGGGATACAGCAATTAGCATGAATCCAATCCCTACCCAGTAGTACGGCGTACGATCCCTTGCCTTCAATCACGAAAAACGTTGTCGGCAAAGTTTTGCTTCCAATAGTGACCTCGATATTGGTGACTCCTTTGACTTCAGAGCTCCTGCCACCATAATCTCTCAACATCATGTTGGTCTTGGTCAGTTCTTCAGGCAGTTTGCCGATCTTCCTGTACGTCACCATCGGCAAAACGTTGACAGCAGCACCACCATCGACCATCATCTTGCTCATCGGCTTACCATTAACAAAACCATTAAGGTACAAAGCCTTCAGATGGAGATGATCGAGGCCAGACGGCTTCTCAAACACTGCTTACTGTGGACCCAATAACAACTCGGCAGAAGCTTCTTCTTCCGACTCATTAATACTCAAAGAACTAAATTCTCGTGGCAGCATAAATACCATATTGACAGGAGCTTCAACTTCATGTACCTGAGATTTGACTTTCGGTCTCCATACCTTCTTGGACTTAGGCCCCTTGTCATGGTCATCCTTCGGGTTCACATCTTTGTTCAGCTCCCGGCAACGTGTCCTCTGTACTCTTCTCTTCTGTGTCTTGGTAAAAATACCACTCGGACACCATTGGCCTTCTTCTGTGAACTCACCCTGATAATCTTCATAATCTTCAACTTGATTAACAGGTTCAAGCCTTTCTTGCACAGAAACCCTTGATGTCAGCCTTCCTTCAAAGCGATCATGCTGTCTCCGCATAGGGACCCGGCTCGAAGTACCAGCTTCTCTGTACAAATCTCCAGATCTCCTGCAACAACTTGGGCAGCCTTCAATCGGTGGTAGCTTCATACCCTGCTCCCAACAGTACTGGAAAAAAGGACAATTCCAGTGTGGATCAAAGTCATCATCACTAAATCTCCTGTCTTCCCTCTCCCTCTTCCTCGAGTACTTGCCGATCAATCCAGCAGATCCGCCGATCATGTTGACTGGAAAAGGATGTTCATCAATCTTCATCGGCTTTTGACCAGAGAACTTGATACGATCGCTCTCAATTGCAGATTGGGTCTGTTGTCTAAACACTTCGCACTCATTGTTGTGATGAGAGGGAGAATTATGCCATTTGCACCATTTGATTTTCTTCAACTCCCTGCCGAAGGCAATGTGTGATTAGGTGGGAGTTGAATAAGCTTCTCCTGTAGCAGCAGATCAAATATCTTATCGGCTTTATTGATATCAAAATCATATTTCTTTTCTTCTGCCTTCTGCTTGACCCATGGACAGAGAACAGACTTCCTATTCCTAGTCCATTCAGCAAGAGCAACTTCAGCTTCATCATCAGAATCAGAAGAGTAATCGGCATAAGCCGCCTGAAACTGTCTGCCACGTGTATTCTGGATGCGTCCCTTATGAATCGACGCCTTCTGATAGAGCTGCGCTAAGCCATCGACTTCCTGAGGTGCAAACTTATCTCTGATTTGAGGCAGCAAACCCTGGTAAGCAATCTCAGCCATTTGCCGATCCGTCAGATTCAGGTTATAACACCTGCCACGGATGATTCTGAACCTCTGGACGAAATCGGTAACTGACTCCCCAGCCTTCTGACGAACAGCCGTCAAATCTGATATGCTCAACTCTGCCATGCCAGTAAAGAAATAGGAGTGGAACTTCTTTTCCAAATCGGCCCAATTCCGCACGGATCCCGCAGGAAGCGAAGTGAACCATGAGAATGCCGATCCGGATAATGACAGAGGAAACAGACGGACCTTCAATGCATCTTGTGCCGGATGCCTCTCCCAACTGTGCCAAATATCGGCTGATGTGCTCCACTGTAGAAACATTATCTTGCCCAGAAAATTTACAAAACTCTGGCAGCTTGTATCGATATGGCAGGGCAACTTGTTCCATCCACTCTGGATATGGACGTCGATACATAAAGCTCTGTTCCTTGGGCTCGAGATCAAACTGCTCCTTCATGACTTCGATCAACCTGGCGACTATGTCTTCTGATGTATTCTGTCCTTGCCCCACAGCCAATTGGGCTGGCTGCTGTAACTGTGTCTGCACCTGAGCAGGTTGCTCTTTGTTGTAGTGCTCGCTGTAATCTGCCACTCCATGATAGCCTTGCGGTATCTCCTGGTTGAACAGTGCAGAATTGACATTGGGAGCCACGTGATACTTTGTCTGAGGGGTTTGACCGATCCTTGGTTCAGTAGACGCACCACCACCTTCCCTCTGATAATGCTTCTTTTGATCCAAAGACATCTTTTCCCAAGCGTTCAACTCATTGTTGCCAGTTATCTCAGAAGAATCTTTGTCATCTCGAACAACTGGTGCAGGAATCATGATCTTCTGACCCTTCCCATCAACGAGCAAAGTACCATCATCAGCAATAGCTTGAACGAATGCCATCTGACTCTGAAAACTTGATCTGTCCCACCGGGCGTACCAAAAAGTATGTTGGCGGTGAAATGTGACTTTCACAGCTTCCACACGCGGCCTGAGAGATTTGCTTCACTCTGTTCAGGACCAAACTTGGAATGCGGTGAATTCCGGAGCGTGCCAGTCGATTTTCCCTGCAAACCGACAGAGACAAGAAAAGCGTGTAAAATTCCTGGGCTATCGGCCCCATACACGCCGATGCGTAACCGCAGCCGATGTGAGTGAATAAATAAGAATAATGAAATAAATGCTCGGCTGTCGGCTAGAAACGAATCGGCATGTTCGTAACAGTAAGTACTCGCACGATAACTAAAGCAAACGACATGTATCAGGATCGGCAATCGGCAAATAAACAGAACAACATGCAATCGGCAAGTAGCTATCGGCGAGCACCATGGTACCGTAAATCGGCATTGATAAACAAGGTTCAAACCTCTACTTAAACAGTAATAAAAGAATATTTTAAAGCACGCAAGTGTAGATTTGAACGTGGTAAGCAATCGGCTAAACACCCCGAAAGAACGGTTAAACCAATAGCAACTAACTATACTCATAATCTGACGATCGCTTTACCGAGGACACGTCAACTAAATGAAGTAGAACAGGACACGTCAAACTGCTCTACACGATAGGCAAACACGAGTATAATCGGCAACTATCAGTCCCAGATACTTAACAAAACAAATCTAACTTTTAGCAACTGTTTCGCCGAGGACACGTCAACTAAGCGAAGTAGACAGGACAAGTCAAACTGACTACCCAGTCGCTAAGAACAGATCTAATCGATTAAGCACCTTAACCGTGACTCGAATAACCAGGTCAAACAGGAGATCGGCATCAGCAATCGGCAACAAGGTCGCGGCTAGGACAAGTCAACTAGCCGTAACAAAGAACTGGACCAGGTCTTAAACAATTCCATGTAGTCGATGCATAACGTCGAACCCTAGATTGATCTAAATTACCGGATAACTAGCAGCCACATCAATTTCTAATATGGACAAGTCGACATACTAAAGATCAATGCGTTTACCTGACAAAATCCAAGCCGAAACCGGAGCCCCGATGGACGCCGATGTCGATGGAGATCTCGTCGAGAAATTTTGGCGATGCGCCGAAGAGTTGATTGTATTGATTGTTTTTGATTACATGCACCTGGGTTTATATTTATACACCCGAGGCAAGACTCCGACTTGACCATACATTAGGTCAAACTATCCAAATCTAGGAAAAGAATTAAAAACAGAAAACAATCCCACATGTTCGCGTGTCCTCGCGATTTCCTTGGCTTCACGATCACCTGTGGGCCACCTCTTTGCACAAAATCTCTTTCACACCCGGCGCGTATACCATAGGCACTGACAATGGGCCCTGAGCCACTAGGCGTGCCAAAACTTGGTGTCAACAGAAAGTTTGTGCTCCTTCGCGCTGAAGAACTCTGTTTTTTCTTAATCAATAAAATCCAACCTAGAATTTCTGATTAATCTATTATATATATATATAATTGACCACGAAAAGAAGCCTCACGTTCGCTCTCAAGGGCTAAAATTACCACGTTAATTCTAAAATGGTAGAAATTCTCACGTTAATCCGAGAAAATAAGAAGAGAAAATTACCCACCATTGCCATTATGAAACAGTTAATCAGAAAACCCCCTCAAAATATTTATAAAATAGTTAAATTCGAAATAATAAAAATAGCCAAAAATACACCTCACACCTATTTCTAAATTACCTACCATGCCATTATGAGTCAAAAAAATAGCTAAATCCGGAATAATAAAAAATAACAAAAAATATCCTTCACACCTATTTCTAAATTACCCTCCATGCCTTTACAAGTAAATAAAACTAAATTTGGATTATAAAAAATAGCTAAAAATATCCCTAATTTTTTTTAAATTTACGAACCATACGATTATGAGCAAATAGCTAAATTTTGGAATAATAAAAATATCCAATAAACACTTAATCCTGATTTCTAAATACACCGTTATAAAAATACACCGTGATATATGTCTAGCTAGAATGGCACATTATCTTATTTTTAGCATGACACATTTCTTTCGAAAGATTTATTTGTAGCACGAGACATTTTTTTTCCTACCATGAGATATGTTAGTTATTTATCATGCCGTACCAACCTCACTTCTAAAATAAAATCAAATATATTGTTAGATAAATGATGACTTATCTCACACTCAAATTGGGAGATGGTGAGAAATTCTACAATCTATTTTCTATCATTTTATAAATATAGATTATTAAATAAGTAATAACAATAAACTATGTTAAACTTCTATAATAATATTAAAATATTTTAAATAGTACAATATGTCTAGCCGCGCTATTGCGCGGGCAGCCATACTAGTTACATTAAAAGCAAGACTAATAGTTTTGAGCCTACCCCCTAATATACGAAACAGAAAATGGTGGAGATGACCTGGACGTTGGAAACTAGATAATCCTAGAATCTGGACTCAACTACAATTTTTTTCTGACCCACATAGTTATGAACTAGAGAAAGAAACAATTATCTGTTCCACTTTGATCAATTAGATAACAAAAGCACCAGCTTGTTCAAACAGTGCTACTGCTTATCTCTGTGTCTCGGATATTCTTCAAGCGTAGTTGTAATTGCATGAACCAGCTTGTTTTCTTTAGAACTGAACCACAGTATGGGGAGGCAGCTCTTGTCGCCTTTTTTTTTTTTTTTTTTTTTGGCCAACCAAGCCACAGTCTTCGGGGACCTGGCTACTACCATTGTACTGCAAGGGAGTTTAGCATCCTAACTTCAGCTCTGGGAAAACAATTGGACAAATTTTAGCTATGTGATGATCGATGGTTTGAACAAAGAGTGTATAAATGATGTTTATCAGGAATGCTTACATTACATACTCGCAACTCAGTTCCCATAAATTGCATACCCCACAAGTTTTGCAATGCCTCAGTAAGGAAGCACATATAGTGGACATCGTCAGGTCTTGTTTGAACAGTTTGAGTCAAATTCAGGTCTTGTTTGAACAGTTTGAGTCAACATCTTCGAAAATACTATTCAAGCATCCTGATTCAGAAAACCAACAATGAAAGTGGTTAATAAAGACCATCCCACTGAGGGCATAACTTGAAAACGGTACTGGGATCCGATAGTAATTGAATTCAAAGTTCGTCTAGATAGGAAAAAAATTAAAGGAATAATCGTCCTCTTCCCAACAGGTCCTGAGGGCTCTAGAACATGAGCAGATCCCATAAATTTCTGGAGACCCTAAAATTCCCTAAGACATAATGACTAACAAGAATCATAGGAACTAATGCGGCACCAAATTTTTTAATGCTTTATATGTATGCATTTGATTTTCTGACCCACCATGAAAAATGCATCCTGCATTATTTTAGAGATCACGTTTACTTTCTGTCTATTTTGACACATGTACCAGGAAGCCATGTGCGCACTGAACACAAAAAGAAAAATTGACTAGTGCTGGGATGATAATGTAAAAAATATTATTGTCATTCATAACCAGTCCGATCCACACTTGGTAATTTATAGCAATTGGAAATCCAAGGTCTTTATATATGTCACTTGAATTTGATTGTGGCACCAAAATTCCAGATTATGGAGTATGGATCATTTGCTAGATTGTTCCATCCCCATTGTTGGGTGTGAGAGGTACTGGGAATAGGTGTCCAACACTGATTTGTGAAGCCACTATCCACCTCTTATCCACCAAAGGATGCCAAGGCCATAATTGTCTTTTGTTGAAGTTGGTGTGTAGGGTTCTCTCCGTTCATTAAAAGTGTATAGTGAACACATGCATTCATTGAGAAAACATTTGCTATGTCCAATAAGCTACGTAATTCTGCCAAAACTCAATATTTTTTTTTTGGATAAAAATCCAAATCATTGTGTGTGCCCCTGGTATATTTCAGAGGCCCGGTACGAGATCGCTTTGGAGGTGATGCAGTGGCTAGAACGTGGCGCCAAAGATCAATACAAGAGGCACATGACCAAGATAGAAACTAGATGGAATTGGAACACACAAATTCCTTCTAGCCTTCACTAGTATCAGTGGATAATTATTTCATCTTCATCTATTCTGCCCTTCAGAGCCAAAGGTCATCACTTATTAGACGCATGTAAGGTCAATAGCTAGTAGAGAAAAAAGGCCACGCAGGGCCAGCAATCTAGAAGCTGAAAAGCTAGATAAAACTGAAAACAATTAAAGGACCATCAGCCTTCTCAGAACATAAATACTGAGACCATTAAGCTTCCTTCCACACTGCAAGTCACAAGTTTTCTCTGGAATGGAAAAGACCTATTGACCTGCATCAGGAGGCCCCCCTTTAGCATATACAAACTCTGTACATTCTATAAACCTTTGATGTGATGCAAAAATTTTAGTATAATTGAAACTAGATTTATTGTCCTAATAATAGTATACATTTGATAACAGAGAGAATATTTAGCTACTAAAAATATTTTTACTATCACCACAACATACTTTTTGATACCTTAGCTGCATAAATTTGGAATACTTATACTACTTTCAAAATTATTTATGGTTTCTTTACTGACCATCGTCATTCCCTTTCAAGCCTGCTAGTATGTACAGCTGCTGGAGTGCAATAGTAGACGCTAATACGACGGCAAAAGAACCAAAGAATAAAGCACAGACACAAAATAAGCTGCAGTCTACAACTTTGCCTTTCACGACAGGCCGCATGCTAATTCCTCCACTGGCCTAGCTAGGCCTACGGACGAAAGCCAAGGCCCAAATAACTGTTCGTTCTGTTTCCTCGACGGCTTCGAGCAGTTGCCTCAAGGGGACGGACGGAGCTTCCGGGCAGATATCCGCATGGGGTAGTGGATATTGCATCTCAGGAGGAGGCCCCCTGGATTTCGGAGGCCCGGTGCGGCCGTACCATGGCACCGCCTCAAGTCCCGCCCTGATGCCTGCAGTGCAGGGTAGCGTGGCGGTGGTCGACGGCGAGCCAAGCGTCAAGAACGCCCGCGGGATCGCCATTCTCGGTAGCAAGGGAACAGGTAGCCCTGAACGTCCTGCAAAGCTGCAAAAGGAAATTAACAGTCTGTATGAGTCACGACTCAGGAGATGCATGTATGCATTTGAATGCTTGTGCTTGTTCTTACGGATGCTGGATGTGCTGATGCGTATAATAAATTGAGAACTTACGCTTCACTTGTATGTAGCATGTCCATTCCCGATGTTTCTCAATCCTAAACCGGTAAGGTGCATGCATGCTTGTTTCCGTATTTTGGCCTGGATGGGTAACTGCCAGGAAGTGATAGCAAGGAGGAGCTAGGCTAAACTAAAGAATGCTTGAATCTTGTTTCTCTGCCAGGGTAGCCAGCTAGGAGGCACACTAGTGCTGTGAGATTGTTTGGAAAAATGTTTACCTATTCAAGACACTAAGCATACGAAAAAGGATGAGAATAGTTGGTAGAAAATATACTATAATATAATTGCTTAGTTGCAGAAGTTAGTGTGTGTACGTTTCTATCTGTTCGACTTTATGTTTTAGGTCTTTCTGGTGCCTTCTATTCATGTAAAGTGTACAAGACACATGCGTTCATTCATAAAGCATTTGCTCAGGATAAAAATGAATAAATAAAGCATTTGTTCATGCCCAGTGAGGTCACAAATCTATCCAAGTCAAGAGTATTTTGGGTATTAATTTCGTTGTATTTGAATTTGAATAATTGCATTCAAACCTTTAATAATCGCATTTTTGCTTTCCACCCTCTTGTATTTGAAAAGGTGTTGGGCCTTTCCTTGCACAATTTGCAATGCATGGGCTGGCCTGCGTCTTGCCTTTCCTCACATGAGGACTGAGCTCTGTTTCTGGTTCCATTCCGTGCCTTGCTCTGCTTCACGGTGCTCTGTTTTTATTTCTCGCCGTCAGAAGAGGTGCGGCACGATGACACGGACTAGGATCAACAATCGTGCGGTCAGACACGGATTAGGACCATCCAAAGGTGCGTCGCACGGCGGTGAGCTCCTCGTCGGCTCCTCATGCAAACTAGTATGGCTGCGCAAGATATACTATACTATTTAAAATATTTTTATATTATTATAAAAATTTAACATAATTTATTGTTATTACTTATTTTATAATCTATATTTATAAAATGATAGAAAATATTTTGTACAATTTCTCACTGTTCCTCAATTTGAGGGTGAGATGAGCCATCATTTATCTAACAATATATTTGATTTTATTTTAGAAGTGAGGTTGATACAAACGTGGCATGCTAAACAACTAACATATCTCATGGTAGGAAAAAAAATATGTCATACTACAAATAAATCTTCCGAAAATAATGTGTCATGCTAAAAATAAGATAATGTGTCACTCTAATTAGACATATATCACGGTGTATGATAAGAGCATGAAACTTCCGGATACAACTATTGAACTTGAGTATAAGGTGAATATGTTTCTAGAATTGAGGTCATGCTTGGTAGAAAGAGGTGAGTTTGAGTCGAAGACGACTCAAATTCAAGAGGGGAAGGAGTGATGAGGAATGATGAGGATATCCTCCATTATTACCCGTTGGCAAGACGTAACAAGATGGGCCGAGTGGCCTAGTTGTAGTCGGACGGCAACCGTGTGAGCCTCTGAATAATCCCATCTTGCTTAGCTTGGAGGAGAAAGCCATGTGAAAAGGGAGAGTCACCCTTCCCCTATCGGACTAGTTTTTTAGGGCGATTGGGCCTTTCCTCGAGTGGGGGCACTGGAGTTGCGGTGCTAAGATTGCGGGATTCAGGGAATCCGGATCGGTGTGTCGGGATTTCAAGTGTTGGTGCTAAGATTGCGGGATTCGGGGATGTAAGGATCGTGTGACCGAGAGGGGGGGGTGAATCGGTGCACTCTAGAATCTATTTCTAAACACTAACACCCAAGCAACTCCTAGCGAGTAGTTCTAGTAACAAAGTAAAGCACACTAAGGAGTATTCTTAACCTATATAGCTAGTGGATATAGATAACACAAGCACACCACACTAGCAACCTAGCACAAGATATATAGATAGCGGAAGTCTTAAACTAGGCAAGGCAAGGTGACTAGATAACTAGAGACAAGACAACCAAAGATACTAGGCATACTAAGTAGAGTCCTTAGATCTACTAGATAGGCTATCACAAGTAAGCACACGAGCAAGGCAAACAAGCAAACCTAGTGAAGCTAGTAGGTACTAAGGTAAACACACAAGCTAGATAGAGCACAACTCAAATACTACAAGCAATCATATATAGTGCGATAAGTAAATGCGTGTAGTAAAGGAGAAGAGATAGAGAATGCTCATGATGTTTTCCCGTGGTCGCGGAAGGATGGCGCCTTCCCCTACTCCACGTTGGGTCACTTCCGTCGGAGTCTCGACCTCGTCCCTTCGCTCGATGGCGATCCCTCCTAGAGCACACTTCACCCTCCGAGTGAAGTCGCGGGCACGTCCCGCCAGGCTCTCTCCTGGGTACTCTTCCGGAGGTAAGGCTCCGCACTTGATGCGTACCAAAGGGCGCTCCATTAGTGATGCTTCTTTCGCACGGGAAGCTCCAAGACCGTGTACAAACTTGTGTCGGCTTCCACAATCTCCTTGGACAGCTCAACACCGACGCCTAACCGGTCTAGGCCTTGGCATAGACCAAGAGTAACAGCTCTAGATGACTCTCTCAAGCTCACACTAGCCTAGAGATCAAAGGATGCAACTTGTTACTCTCTCAAGCACTAGGATCACTCCAAATCCTTCTCAAGTGCTTCACACTTCTTCTTCTTGTCTTCTTGGCAGCACCTCCCCTCTTTCCTGGGTCCAAGAGCAACTCAAAGAGGCGAGCAACCAGCTATATATAGGCCACCAACCTCAAACTAGCCGTTACTCAAAAGTGCCCAGAAACCAAGTCACCGCAGGGTTCACCGTATCATACGGTGACCCTAGGCACCGTATCATACGGTGACTGTCCGTCTGTCTACCAGAGGCAACTCCATCTCTGGACTTCCATCTTCAGGTATCACCGCATACGATGAACCCCACCGTATCATACGGTGGCTTCAACTCTTCAGTCTTCCAGCAACTGCCAACTCTCTGGAAACCATACGGTGCCCACCGTATCATACGGTGACACACTCACCGTATCATACGATGACCTCAGCCTTCATCTGCCAGAACATCGTCTTCTCTGGGCTTTTCATCTGTGCCCACTGTACCATACGGTGACACCCACCGTATCGTACGGTGACTTCTTCACTTATCTGCCAGATCTTCTGCTTCATTGGTCTTCCTCTGCTGCAGTCACCGTATCATACGGTGACTGGCACCGCATCATGCGGTGACTTCACTTCTGCTGGAACTCGACCATTTCTTCAATCCTTGCTTCCAACATCTTCATTCTTGGTTCCTTCAATCCTCTTCTGCCACCATAGCCCCTGAGAGACTCACCATGCATCCAATGATCTCTATAGCTAGTGTGCACTAAGAGAACCACCTCGAACCCTCTTGATAGTCCGGTTTTTCCTATGGACTCAAGTTAACATCTAACCAAGCAACACTCGCTTGGATCTAGCATGTCCTTAGCCTTGATCCATATCTTCTTCGTGACTCCATCAAGTCCGTTCTTGCGTAGATGAAGGCAACCAATTATCCTTGTTATTAAGTTCATGGTGTGTTGGCGTTCATCACCAACGGACGGAGCTTTCTTTATATGTGACCTATAAGATCTCACAAAGAGTGTTAGTCACATTCATGGCTCTTATCCTATCACCAAAACATTCATACCTTGGGGTTTCCCTAGCTCCAATGGTCATGAAGCTTACAGGGGAACCCGGATCGGTGTGTCGGGCTTTCGTTCAAACCCGCCTAGGCCAGACTCATCATTTGGTATCAGAGCTGGCAAAGACGCAACAAGATGGACCAAGTGGCCCAGTTGTAGTCGGACGGCCACCGTGTGAGCTTCTGAATAATCCCACCTTGCTTAGCTTGGGAGGATAAAGCCACCTTAAAAGGGAGAGCCACCCTTCCCCCATCAGACTAGTCTTTTAGGGCGATTGGGCCTTTCCCCGAGTAGGGGCACTGGAGTTGCGGTGCTAAGATTGCGGGATTCAGGGAATCCGGATCGGTGTGTCAAGCTTTAAAGTCGGTGCTAAGATTGCGGGATTCGAGGAATCGGATCGGTGTGTCGGGCTTTCGTCCGAACCTGCCTAGGCCGAACTCATCAGTGTATTTTTATAACAGTCTATTTAGAAATCGGATTGAGTGTTTATTGCATATTTTTATTATTCTAAAATTTAGCTATTTGCTCATAATGGTATGGTTGGTAAATTAAAAATAAGAATTAGAGATATTGTTAGCTATTTTATAATCTAAATTAAATTTAGTTTTTTAGACTTGAAAGGGCATGGAGGGTAATTTAGAAATAGATGTGAAGGGTATTTTTTGTTATTTTTTATTACTCCAAATTTAGCTATTTTTGACTCATAATGGCATGATGGGTAATTTAGAAATTGCTGTGAGGGGTATTTTTGGCTATTTTTATTATTTCGAATTTGACTATTTTATAAATATTTTTAGGGGCTTTTCTGACTAATTGTTTCATAATGGTAGTGGTGGGTAATTTTCTCTTTTTTTTTTCGGATTAACGTGGGAATTTCTAGCATTTTAGAATTAACGTGGTAATTCCTTGGCCTTGAGAGCGAACGTGGAGGCTTCTTTTCGTGGTCAATTATATACATAATAACTAGTATGGCTGCCCGTGCATTTGCACGGCTAGACTTACTATACTTTTTGAAATAATTTGAAGTTACTGTAAAAGTTTAACATAGTTTATTGTTATTACCTATTTTATACTCTATATTTATAAAATGGTAGAAAATAGATTAGAGAATTTCTCACCTCTCTCAATTTGAGTGTGAGATGAGTCATCATTTATCTAACAATGTATTTGATTTTATTTTAGAAGTGAGATTGGTTCAAACGTGGCATGCTAACAACTAATATATCTTGTGGTAGGAAAAAAATATGTTGTGCTACAAAAAAAAATTTCGAGGCAATGTGTCATGCTAAAAATAAGGATGTATTTTTATATCACAGTGTATTTTATAACGGTGTATTTAAAAATCAGAATTAAGTGTTTATAGGATATTATCATTATTCCAAAATTTAGCTATTTGCTCATAATAGTATGGTTACTAAATTAAAAATAAGAATTAGGAGTATTTTTAGCTATTTTTTATAAAGCAAATTTAGTTTTTTTGGACTTGTAACAGCATGGAGGGTAATTTAGAAATAGGTGTGAAGGGTATTTTTGGTTATTTTTTATTATTCCGAATTTAGCTTTTTTTTACTCGTAATGGTATGGTGGGTAATTTAGAAATAGGTGTGAGGGGTATTTTAGCTATTTTTTATTATTTCAAATTTAGCTATTTTATAAATATTTTATGGGGTTTTCTGACTAACTGTTTCATAATGATAGTGGTGGTTAATTTTCTCTTCTTATTTTCTCGGATTAATGTGGGAATTTCTAGCATTTTAGAGTGAACGTGGTGACTCCTTTTCTTGATCAATTATATATGTAATAGATAGATTTCCGATGCTAAAGCGGCGGACGGAGTTAGAGAGCACGATGTAGTGACTAGAGTATTTTGCAGGTTCCGCTGTTCGTGTGTTAGCTTCTTGGGATCTTGCTGTTACTGCACCTGATTTACAGTTTTTTCCTAAATGTCAAAGAGAAAGATGACGATGCCTAGTCAATAGTCATGAACATGAGCGCTGAAGATAGAAATCAAGTGGCTTGTTTTGGAACAAAAGAATAATGACCATGCAGCAAAGTCATTGGTCTAACTGAATCCTTCACACAGCTGCTTGTGCTCAGATTCAGGAAAGAAAATAGATCTTATTTGTTGTCCAAGTGACAAATGAAAAAAGAGGAAATATTCAGAATGCGGATTGCCAGATTACAGCACAAGCGGAAACCGGCTCCCTTGCTCATGGAACCACCGGAACTCCAAGCAGTTGTTGCCCTACACACGGTCGACAGATTCTTGGAACCACCGGAGTTCCAAGCAGCATCTGCGGACGCGATGTAGATAATCACCAAAAAATTTTATCGTGCTGCCACGCTAGCTTGTGCACACATGCATCATTGTACCATGATCCGTATTATTTTCTGGAGCACATACATTTGATAAATTAAGGACTTACAATTCGACTACACTTTGGTAGCATGCCCATTACCGGCGTCTCCCAAGCCTAAGTTGTCAAGGCATGCTTGCATTTCTATTGTTTGGATTGGATGCATGAGTTAATCATGCAAGTCGTAGAAAGGGGATCTAGGGCAAATTTTGTTTTTCTAATGTTTGGTAGCATGAGTGAGTAGCATTAGCTCCTTTGGATATATAAGATATATCATGATCGACCTAGTTTGTACTCATATCTGGATAGAAAAGGACATTAAGGCTTCGAAAAGAAAGAGAAAATTTTGATTGTTTACTGGTCAAATTTTGTATCTGTCGAATATTAAGTTACGAATGCCAACCCGTAATTCTGCTTACTTTTGAGCCAACTAAACTTTCAGAAAAGAATTATGCAGAGCCGGAGAACTTTAGATCTCAGAACATCGCCAGATGCAGACATTGCAGAGCATGAAGCAACCGACTGATGACTTGCAGTGATCCACTACCAAAGTATGTCGCGGATTTGGACTGACCATCCATTGTGCCAACCATGAGCCGGAGCCCAACATCGCATTGGTCTTGAAGGCATCAGGTTGCAGGTGAGGCAGGCACCGCTCCTCCTCAAATAAACATCGACATGCGTGATTGAACAAGACACTCACCACATCATCCTCCGATGCCCCTTTGCACACTCCTTCTGGTCCGCCTTGGGGATCGACTTGCCTTCTGACATTTCAGTACAATGCTTGTGGCGCCTCCCCCGCCCAACGGCGATACCGGCTCTGCATTTTGACAGCTTCATACACCTTTGTTGCTGGCAATTATGGAAACATCGAAATGAAGTCGTCTTCCGACACGAGCCGCAGTCCATGTCCCGTCTACTGCGAGCATGCAAGGAAGAGTCGTTCCTCTGGCGCAGCCGACTTAAGCAATCGGAAGCGCACATCTCTGATAATTGGTGTTCCTTCTTCAGTGTAAATATGTAGTATGCAATGTAAATGTTTCACCCTCACCCCCCATCATACTGCTGTAAATCTTCAGACATGCCTTTGGCACTCCATTATTAATGGAATCAGGTGGGACTTTGATCCCCCCCTAGACATTCAAAAAAAAAAAAAAAAAAACAAGACACTCACCTTCAAATGGCCCCGATATCAAGTTACACATTACACAACTAACACTTCCGTCTGCGAGCTACTGCATTTGTACAGGGAAATGTGTGCAGGACGCTGACAGTGATGAGGACATGAGTGACCATCTGCGACGGGGCCTGCTTTGATGCTGGTTCAATTGCAGCGCTAGGACGTCGGTGGTGATCGGCTGGACTGAACTGTGGGTGACAGCAGATCTTGATGCGCTAGTTCGCGGACCACGATAAACACCGGCGTCACCAGGCACAGTTACGGTGCAGAAGAATGACAGAATGGTCGGAGACTGAGTAGGCATTTTTCACAAGGACCAGGAGAGCGACCAGCGTCCAGAACAGGGTGGTGCAAAGGTTCGCCAAGACGCGCAGCAGAGGAAGCTTCCTCTGGCCTCTCGGGCAGGGGCATTTTTCATTGACGCAGTGTGCCTATTCCAGACGTCTCCCAAGCCTAAGTTGTCATGGCATGCACATATCTAATGTTTGCATTTATGGGTGACTAGCATCATGAAGTGGTAGAAAGGAGGAGCCAGTTAGCGAGGCCAAACTATGCTATTCTAAATCATTTACCTAGATATATAAAGACAGTCATACAAAAAGTTTGTGACTTTTGGTAGAAAACGACATCAATCACATGATTCGTTGGTAGTTGAAGTGAGAATGTACATTTCTATCTACTCAAGTACCTTTTCATGTCTTACTTTGGGCCCTTGTATTTAAAAAGCTTTTGCTCATTCCCGGTGAAGAACTCTGTTTTTTCTTAATCAATAAAATCCAACCTCAGAATTTCTAATCAATAACATTAAAAGCAAGAATAATAGTTTTGAGTGTACCAACTAGTATACGAAACAGAAAATGGTGGAGATGACCTGGATGTTGGAAACTAGATAACCCTTGAGTCTGGACTCAACTGCACAAGTTTTCGTCCCATATAGTTAATTAAGAACTATAGAAAGAAAGTCCAGTTTGATAAATTAGATAACAAGCACCAGCTAGTCGTGCTATTGCTTATCTCTGTCCCAGAGATTCTTCAAGCCTAGTTGTAATGGACGACTTGGTTGGGTACACTCCATGTCCAAATTCTAACTCGTGCATGAACCAGGCAACCAGCTTGTTTTCTTTGGAACTGAACCACATGGCCAGCTTTTGTGACCTTTCTTGGCCGAGCTAAAGTTGAGCTCTTCCTAATGAAATATCGTGGGGGACGCACCGGCTGAGTTTTATTTTTATTTTTATTTTTTGCAACAACGCCAGTCTTCCGGGACCAGGCTACTACCATTGTAGTGCACGGGAGTTCAGCATCCTATTCACTTCAGCTCCGGGAAAACATTTGGACAATTTGTAGCTACATGATGATGGTTTGAATAAAAAAGTCTAAACGATCTGTTTATCAGGAATTCTTACATTACAGACGCGCAACTCAGTTCACATAAATTGCATACTCCACAATTTGCAATGCTTCAGTAACGAAGCACATATAGCAGAGTATTCGAAGGCAAATCAAATTCAGGTCTTGTCTGAACAATTTGAGGCTACATCTTCGAAAGTACTACTCAAAGCGTCCTGATTCAGAAAAAAACACCAATGGAAGTGGCTAATAAAGCCCATCCCACTGAGGGCATAACTGGAAAACCGTACTGGGATCTGATAGTAAACGGAATTCAAATTTCATCTAGATAGGAATAAATTTAAAGCAGTCGTCCTCTTCCCAACAGGTCTGGGTGCTCTAGAACATGAGCAAGTCCCATAAATTCTGGAGACCCTAAAATTCCCTAAGAGAAATGGACTAACAAGAATCATATGAACTGATCCGGCACAAAATTTTTAAAGCTTCATATGTCTGCATTTGATGTTCTGATCCACCACGAAAAATGCATCCAGCATTGTTTTATTTAGAGATCAGGTGTACTTTTTGTCTATTTATACACATGTACCTGGAAGCCATGTGTGCATTGAACACAAAGGAAAAAACATGACTAATGCCGGGCAGATTTATAGTGGATAAATATTATTGTCATTCGTACCCAGTCTGTTCCTCACTTGGAAATTTATAGCAATTGGAGATCCAAGAGGTCTTTATATATGAAAAATTTGATTGTGGTACCAAAATTCCAGATTATGGAGTATGGATCATTTGCTAGATTGTTCCATCCCCATTGGTGGGTGTGAGAGGTACTGGGAATAGTTGTCCAACACTGTTTTGCAAAGCAACTATATATCCACCCATTATCCACCTTTGACATTAGCAGTCATAAAAGTTCATCGCTGGCTCCTTGCCTAGGGTAATAATAGGAACAAGATCAGTAATTCAGTGGTGTGCATACAAAATCAGTTGGTCACATTTTTGTGGAGGATTCACAACTTGGGGGTTCTTGACCATTTGGTTCTTGACCATTTGACGAGGAGGGTGTGCATACAAAAGTAGTTTTCAGTTCAGTTAATACAAACTCCCATTGGCTAGTTTTCAGTTCAGATAACAAGACTAGTTTTGTAGTAATAACGATTTTTTCTACTTCAGTTCATTGTAAAATTGATTGAGATTAAACTAGAGAAATCATGTTTTTACTATGTGCAAATAATTGTTGTCAATCAGGGTGTGATACCGAAACTACACGCACCAGGTGTGGTGCCATGTAGTCTAAAAATGTTGTACCAACCAGTCATCAAATCCAATTAAACCCGTAAGCATATATTGTTTTTTGTTGATTTTTTCTGGAGCAGAAATATAAAGTTAACACTCAGACTATTTCCACAGCACATATATGGTCATTCAGCATGCAAAAAGGACATGGTTGTTGGTAGAAGAGATGCTAGAGACATAATAGTGTGTACTGGTGCCCAGTCTGATTCGCAATTGGGAATTGACAGCAGTAGGATGTCAAAAGAGGTCTCTATATACTTGAATTTGTTTGTGGTACCTAAATTCTAGAGCATGGGGTATTCATTTGCTAGATTGTTCCATCCCCATTGGTGGGTGTGAGAGGTACTGGGAATAGTTGTCCAACACTGTTTCGCAAAGCAACTATCCACCCCTTATCCAACCTTGACCTTAGCAGTCCTAAAAGTTCATCGCTGGCTCCTTGATTAGGGGAATATTAGGAACAAGATCAGTAATTCAGTGATCTGCATACAAGATCAGTTGATCAGTTTTTTTGTGGAGGATTCACAACCTGGCCGTTCTTGACCTTTTGGTTTTTGTATTTACTCTGTCGACTGAAATTTTGACTTTGTTTCAGCCGAAGCTGCAACATCCACAAATAATAATCATTGCATATCATATTAATAAACTTGCATCCACGTCTAAAAATAACTAGTGCAAACTTGAGAAATTGCAACATACACTAGATTCTATTGCAACATGATGTGTAAGAATGAAATCGACAAGGAAATGTAGATGCAACATTCGATTGTACTTAAATTGCAACATCCAGGAAGACCGATTGCAGCATGAAAAAAAAGATCAATTAAGAGACACTAATACTTGAGTCGACTGAAAGTGAAAATTATTATATTGTTTTACGCTGCACCTTTTGGTAGTCGCATTCATAAATACATATGTAGTGTTCAGTTCAGCTAACGCATATGTAGTTTTCAGTTCAGATAACAAGACTAGTTTTGTAGTAATAACGACTTTAAAGAGTTCCCATTGGCTAGATTAATGTCAAACACAGTTTTTCCATATTTGAAAAAAAATCTGATGGTGCATGTTGCGCAAACATTAGTCACTGCTCAGCTGATCCTTCTCTTTTCTTGTTACCCATGGAGATTCATCGCGATCGGAACGACCACCTCCTTTGGCTTCATGTAACGTCCTGCTCCCTGAACCGGGCTCGCTTACACCTGGCAGCTCTCTAGAATCTCAAGACTGCCTTCACAGACCAACTCAAGTCTTTTCTGCGCACTTTGTCCTCACTTGTGCGCACCTGGGAAGAATTCCTGGTCGGTCACCCATCACGAAATTGCTCCAACCCAAGCACGCTTAACCTCGGAGTTCTTTTGAGATGAGATTCGGAAAAAGAAGTTGAAACTTGTTGATATGAGTATTCTTATCAATCCTATTAAGCCCTAGGCTGGGATGTCACATACTCACCCCCTTAGAAGGCCGACGTCCTCGTCGGTGAACCCCAGTCCAGGAACGTCCTCTCTTGGCCACGTCCGTGTGTCCAGTGCCAGTGCATGTGCCATGCTGCGTGACCACTCTGGACCCACACCAGCCATGCGCACCATGCCTGCGC
This sequence comes from Eragrostis nindensis, assembly GCA_012490785.1. Lineage (NCBI taxonomy): Eukaryota > Viridiplantae > Streptophyta > Magnoliopsida > Poales > Poaceae > Eragrostis > Eragrostis nindensis. The sequence goes on along the minus strand of JAAXCT010000476.1, from coordinate 281,332 downwards.
AACTGCGCCCATACGCGCCCGTGAAACCGTGAGAGTCGGCTCTGATACCACTGTAATGTCCCGCTCCTCGAGCCGAGCCCGCTTATACCTGGCAGCTCTCTAGAATCTCAAGACTGTACTTACAGACTAACACAAGTCTTTTCTGCGCACTTTGTCCTCACTCATGCGCACCTGAGAAGAACTTTCCGATTGGTCACCCATCACGAAATTGCTCCAACCCAAGCACGCTTAACCTCGGAGTTCTTTTGAGATGAGCTTAAAAAAAGAAGTTGCAACTTATTCATATGAGTATTCTTATCAATCTTATTAAGCCTTAGGCTGAGATGTCACACTTCAAGCTGTAGCCTCATGGCTCCGAGTCTGCAAACTGTAACGAGACCACAAGGATCGTGTGTGTCTCCCGCCACCTTGTCCCTGCACACCTGGGCAACCCTGTTTTGTCGCGCGAGACCACGGACTGTGCCGAACACCGGCATCACCATGCCCGGGTAAGGTGCAGAAGCAGTACAGAATGTTTGGAGATTGATTAGGCGTACTTGACCAGGACCTGGAGAGGGACAATCGTCCAGAGCAAGGAGATGCTTCCGTGCGCAGTGGCACGCAGCAGAGGAAGCGTCCTCTAGCCTCTTGGGCAGGGACGAATTCTTCGACTGTAGTGTGCCCATTCGACGTCTCCCAAGCGTATGTTGTCAAAGCATGTGCATTTCCAATGTTTGGATGGATGGATGAGTAGCATCATGCAAGTGGTGCAAAGGGGAAGAGAGTAAGACAGGCAAAACTATGCTGTTCTAGATACCTGAATATATATAGACACTCATACCAAAAGGTTTGTGCATTTGGTAGAAAAGGACATCAAGCACATAATTTGTTGGTAGTTGAAGCGAGAGTGTACATTTCTTTCTACTCAAGAACATTTCCATGTTTCATTTCGAGCCTTTTATTTAGAAAGCTTTTGCTAGTTCCCGGTGTAGAACTCTGTTTTTTTTCTTATTTAATAAAATTTAAGCTCAGAATTTCTGATCACTTGCATTAAAAAAGAATAGAAGTTTTAATTTCACCACCTAATAAACAAAAACAGAAAATGGTGGAGAGATGACCTGGATGTTGGAAACTAGATAAACATAGAGTCTGGACTTAACTACACAAAGTGTGGCCCCACATAGTTAAGAACTATAGAAAGAAACAAATAGTTGTTCCACTTCGATAAATTTGATAACAAGCGCCAGCTTGTTCAAACTGTGGTACTGCTTATCTCTGTCCCAGATCACTATGGGGCAGCTTTCATGACCTTTCTTGGCCGAGCTAAGGTTGAGCTCTTCCAAATGAACAGGCCGAGTTTTTTTGTTTGGAACCGAGCCACAGTCGACTGCGATCAGGCTGCTACCAGTGTACTGCAAAGGAAGTTCATTTTTGTGAAACTACACCAAGGAAGTTTAGCATCCTAACTCCAGCTCTGGTAAAACAATTGGACAACTTATTGCTACCTGATGATGGTTCGAACCAAGAACGGCTAAATGAAGTGGTCATCCAGGAATTCTTACATTATAGACTTGCAACTCAGTTCCCATATATTGCAAACCCCACAAACTGCAATGCTTCAGTAGGGAAGCACATATATACAGTGTAATATTTGAAAGCAAATCAAGTTCAGGTCTTTGAACAGTTGGAGGGCTTATCTTCACTACTCAAGCGTCCTGATGCAGAAAATCACCAATGAAAGTGGGTAATAAAGCAGATCCCACTGAAGGCATAAATGGAAACCGTATTGGGATGATCAATAGTAAATTAAATTTCAATTTCATCTAGATATAAGAAAAAACTGAAAGCAATCCTAACAGGTCTTGGGTGCTCTAGAACATGAGAAAATAATACAAATTTCTTGAGACCCTAAAATGCCTTAAGAGATATGGACTGACAAGCATCATAGGAACTGATGCGCCACAATTGTTTTAACGCTTTAAGTTTGCATTTGATTTTCTGACGCATCATACAAAATGCATCCTTCTGCAAGAGATCACAAGTAGTTTCTTTCTATTTATTCACTTGTACCTGGAAGCCATGTCCTCATTCAACACAAGGGGAAAATTGACTAATATTTGGTAGATAGTGTATAGATATTGAGGTCGTTCATACCCAGTCCGATCCACACTTATTTGAGAGCAATTGGAAGTCCAATAGTTCTCTATATATACTGCTTGAATTTGACTGTGGTACCTCAATTCCGGAGTATGGAGTATCAATCATTTGCTAGATTCTTCCATCCCTATTGGTGGGGTGTGAGAGGTATTTTCATGCAGCGAAACTATCCACGGTTGAGATTTATGGGCCTTTAAGCCCATAATAGAGCAATAATTCTATTTAGTCTAGGCCCATAATTAATGCAATAATGGTTTAGTCCCACATAGGATTCCTATCATTAATTGACTCGACTTATTAGCTGGATTTCCGGTTAATCCCCTAGAGAAGTTGAGAGAGGCTAGTGGCGAACCACACGCGCGCGCGGGCCGCCGCCGCCGCCGAGCCGAGCCGTGGCGTGGCGTGGCGTGGCGTGGCGTGGCGTGGCGAAGGGTCGCGTCTGTTCGTTCGAAGGCGTCGCGTCTGTTCCGTCTCTATATATAGCGCCTTCCATACGCCTGAAACGTTCGCTCACTCGCTTTCGCATTCCATACTTCCGCTCGCTGGCCTCCGAAACCCCGTTCCGCAAGAGACATCTGCCGGGTGTGCGGGCAATCAGGTTTTTGGGGAGCGACATCGCGACTGCTCCCTTCCGATCGACTACTTTCCGGACGGTTCTGCACTGCGAACATCGTCCTGCATCGACTAAGATCGACTACATCGAACATACTCAAGAACAATGGTTCTTGGGAATGGATTTTCCAGCGCCTTTGGCGCAGGATCTTCCGATAGGTACGTTCCCGACTTTCTGTTCAGTTTGTTCATCGCCATCACCTTGTTGGGAAATTTATGGATTAAATTAATTAGAAAAATGCCTAGATTCTTAACAATCCAAAAACCTGATATTAGGCAATTTTCTGTTAGCGGTTTTGCTGCTGCACTGAAACCAAACGCTTTTGATGGGTCTTCCTACAAGAGATGGCGTGCTCAGATGGTCCCGTGGCTTACAGCAATGAACTGCTATCACGCCGCGAACGGTAAGCCAGAACAGTTCACTCCAGAGGAGGAGGAACGGTTCAATATGGCTGATAATCTGTTCAGAGGCGCCGTGATTAGCGCTCTTGCTGATAAGTATAAGGACTCATACATCACGTGCACCTCTGCGAAAGAACTATGGGATGCTCTGGACGCTAAGTTCGGAGTTTCTGATGCCGGTAGTGAGCTGTATATCATGGAGAAACTTTTTGACTACAAGATGGTTGAGAACCGTTCTGTAGTTGAACAAGCCCATGAGATTCAGGCTATGGCAAAAGAACTCGAACAGTTTCCATGTGTGTTGCCAGACAAGTTTGTGGCTGGCGGTATTATCGCTAAGTTGCCACCTACTTAGAGGGATTTTGCTACCCAACTGAAACACAAGAGACAGGAGTTTAGCGTGTCTGAACTCATTGGGACTCTTGATGTTGAGGAAAGGGCGAAAGCAAAAGACACACGTGGAAAGAGCGTAGGAGAACCTTCTAGTGCCAATATTGTGCGAAAGGTTACCTCATCAAAGAAAAAGAAGAAAGGGGCTGAGAAGCCTAAGCAAACAACCACTTTTAAGAAGAAAAAGAACAAAGAAGGTGGCTGCTTTGTTTGCGGGAGCACTGAGCATTGGGCAAGTGCGTGCCCAGACCGCAAAGTTAAGCAGGAGAAGAAATCTGCAAACGTGGTCATTAGCGAGACTGGAGGGACTCCTGGGTACGGTAATTCTACACCCATTGTCCTTTATGTCTGTCAAACACCTGAGTGGTGGATTGACACTGGGGCTAATGTACATGTGTGTGCTGATATCTCTTTGTTTTCTTCTTATCAGGCCGGAGTGACAGGAGACTTGTTGATGGGAAATAGGTCACATGCTCGTGTTATTGGTGTTGGTACGGTCATTCTGAAGTTTACTTCGGGAAAGACGGTGCTATTGAAGCACGTGCAGCATGTCCCCTCAATCAAAAAGAATCTTGTTAGTGGCTCTCAATTGTGTCGAGATGGTTATAAAATAGTTCTTGAGTCGAATAAATGTATACTTTCTAAGTATGGAACATTTGTTGGAAAAGGCTATGATTGCGGAGGCTTGTTCCGCTTTTCTTTACTTGAAAATGGTTGTAATAAGGTTGTGACTAATATTCTTACTTCGAATGAGTCGAATGTTTGGCATTCACGACTTTGTCACATTAATTTTGGTTGTATGACGCGGTTAGCAAAACTAAATTTAATCCCGAAATTTGACATGGTCAAAAGTTCTAAGTGCCATGCTTGCTTGCAATCTAAGCAACCTCGCATGCCTCACAAGGCTGCGGAGGCGAGGAACTTAGAGGCATTAGAACTTGTTCATTCCGATCTATGCGAGATGAATGGCGAACTGACTAGAGGTGATAAAAGATACTTCATGACTCAAATAGATGATTGTACTAGATATTGCTATGTGTATCTGCTAAAATCCAAAGATGAATCTTTGCATTACTTTAAAATCTATAAAGCTGAAGTAGAAAACCAACTAGAGAGGAAGATTAAACATTTACGGTCTGACCGTGGTGGAGAATACTTTTCTAATGATTTTTCTGAATTCTGCGTGGAACATGGTATTATTCATGAGAGGACACCGCCTTACTCACCTCAATCCAATGGGATTGCTGAGAGAAAGAACCGAACTCTAACTGATTTGGTTAACGCCATGTTAGAGACAGCGGGTCTTTCTAAGGAATGGTGGGGTGAGGCGATTTTGACAGCATGTCATGTTCTGAATAGAGTTCCCACAAAGGATAAAGAAATCACACCATTCGAGGAATGGCATAAGAAAAGATTAAATCTCTCATATTTGCGTACTTGGGGTTGTTTGGCCATGGTGGATGTGCCAATCAATAAGAAACCCAAACTTGGACCTAAAACTGTTCCTGGGTTATGCTATGAACAACGTGGGTTATAGATTTTTAGTAGTAAAATCTGGAGTACCTGACATGTTGGTCGGTACAATTTTGGAGTCCAGAGATGCTACATTCTTTGAGAGTGAATTTCTTTCTAAAAATGCACCTAGCACATCTAGTCATGATTCTACATTACCCCATGAGCATTTCATTCCGATAACACAAAATGAGGAACCCCCTGTGCACATTCCTGAGGAGGATGACAATCTAGTCACCCGTAAGGGTAAGAGACAGAGGACTGCAAAGTCTTTTGGAAATGACTTTATTGTGTACCTCGTGGATGACACTCCCAGAACCATTGAAGAGGCACTTTCATCTCCCGATGCTGACCTTTGGAAAGAAGCAATAAGGAGTGAAATAGATTCAATCATGTCTAATGGTACTTGGGAGCTAGTCGAGCGTCCTTACGGGTGCAAACCCATAGGATGCAAGTGGGTGTTTAAGAAAAAGCTTAGGCCTGATGGTACGATTGAGAGGTACAAGGCAAGGCTTGTGGTGAAGGGATATTCACAAAAAGAGGGTGACGATTATTTCGACACCTACTCACCTGTTGCTCGTATGACCACGATTCGAGTATTACTTTCCCTGGCAGCCTCACATGGTCTTTTCGTCCATCAGATGGACGTTAAGACAGATTTCCTTTATGGAGAGTTAGACGAGGAGATCTATATGGATCAGCCTGATGGGTTTGTGATAGAAGGTCAAAAGAGCTTAGTGTGTAAATTGTTAAAATCCCTGTATGGCCTCAAACAAGCTCCTAGGCAATGGCACGAGAAGTTCGAAAGAACTTTGATATCGGCTGGCTTTGTTGTGAACGAAGCCGACAAATGTGTGTACTATCGGTATGGTGGGGGCGAGGGAGTCATCCTGTGTCTTTATGTTGATGACACACTGATCTTTGGGACCACCCTTAATGTGATTAAGGAGGTCAAGAGTTTTCTGTCCAAAAACTTTGAGATGAAGGATTTGGGAGTAGCAGATGTTATTCTTAACATCAAACTACAAAGAGAAGGCAATGGTGGGATTACTCTCTTGCAATCTCACTACGTGGAAAAGATCTTGAGTCGCTTTGGGTATAGCGATTGTCAATCTGCTCCCACGCCTTATGATCCTAGCGTGCTATTAAGGAAGAACCAAAGAATAGCAAAGGATAAATTGAGATATTCCCAAATCATTGGTTCGCTTATGTACCTGGCTAGTGCTACAAGGCCTGATATCTCGTTTGCTGTGAGCAAATTGAGCCGGTTTGTGTCAAAACCGGGAGATGATCACTGGCGAGCTCTTGAGAGAGTAATGCGCTATCTTAAAGGTACTATGAGCTATGGCATTCACTATTCTGGGTACCCTAAAGTACTAGAAGGATATTGTGATGCAAACTGGATATCTGATGTTGATGAGATGTATGCCACAAGTGGATATGTGTTTCTACTTGGAGGTGGCGCTGTCTCTTGGAAGTCCTGCAAGCAGACTATTTTGACAAGGTCTACTATGGAGGCAGAACTTACAGCATTGGATACTGCTGGAATTAAGGCCGAGTGGCTTCGTGATTTCCTTATGGATTTACCGGTGGTTGAAAAGCCAATACTGTCTATCTCCATGAACTGTGACAATCAGACTGTGATAGTCAAAGTGAACAGTTCAAAGGATAACATGAAGTCGACAAGGCATGTAAAAAGGAGAATAAAATCTGTCAGAAATTGAGAAACTCCGGAGTTATTTCGTTGGACTATGTTCATACGTCTAAAAATCTGGCAGATCAATTTACCAAGGGACTATCACGTAATGTGATAAACAGTGCATCGAGTGAGATGGGCCTGAGACCCACTTGATAGGCTGTCATAGTGGGAACCTGTTCTATGCGATCGGAGATCCCGTGAAGTAGAATGGTGAAACAAGCTAGTGACAGTTTGAGAGGAAAGACCCTTGACTGGTCTATCTCAGATGTACTTCTTTCCTAGAGAACTGTAAGGCAGGCTGGTTTATTAACCTTAATGTGTTCCTAGTGGCTTATGCAAAGATATCGTCCTACAGGATATCTTTAAGGAACACACCTATATGAGTTCGACTGCTAGTCACAGTCTATGAGATGGTGGGGATCTCTAGATACTCATGAATGGGTCAGAAGTGTGACTTATATGCTTCAAACAGAGGAGATATTTTTTGGCAACCTAGTATCGGTAAAGGACTTAGGCAAAACCTCTTTCGCACAAAACTGACAATTCAAGGCGTAGTCCATTGCTCAGTTGTGAATAAGGTGTAACCTCTGTTCTAGATGGAAGTTCAACTTAACAGTCTCCATCGAAACACCGGTATATCAAACGAGAGGAAGATGATTTGAGTGCATTCCTTAGGGCATGTACAACCCAGAGATGGGGGGTCGTCTCTAAGATATGAACAGACAGGTCATACAGACACATGAACAGACAGGTGATACAACCCAGAGACGAGGAGTCGTCTGCAGGCAATTAAATGGTGCGCATGTTGCTAAAGATCAACTATAACTTATTTATGTATACTATTGTGTGGCCGTTTGATAGAAAATGTATCAAGCATAAATAATAGAAACATGGTTACAATATTTTTTAGAAACCAAGATATAATAATTATATTATATATCATTACAATGTCTTTCGTCTATTTTTCTTTGTTGCCATAGCGTTGCCATATGTGCTCGATCAGATCCTTCTTGAGCTGCCTATGTGTCGGTCGAGCTTTGATAGCCGAATTTCTACGAAGAGCCTCTGCGAAGATTGGATTTGGGTTCTCATTTGTATGCACTTCTGGTGGAATCACTATTGTCGCACTTGGTATGTAATTTAAATCCAAGACATCTCTAATTGATTCCTTCTCATCTTCCACTATCATATTGTGAAGGATAACACAAGCTTGCATTATGTTGATAACATCTGCTTGCTTCCATAACCTTGCTGGTCGACGAACAATATCAAATCGTGCTTGTAGTACACCAAATGCACACTCGACATCTTTTCTAGCCCCTTCTTGTTTTGCTGAATATAATTTGTCTTCCACTGACTGAGGGTTCGACACAGTCTTCACGAATACTGCCCATTCCGGATATATTCTATCGGCCAGATAGTAACCCATGTCGTACTGTGTTCCATTTACATTATAGTGTATCGTATGAGCTTCTCCTTTTATTGCTTGAATGAACATTGGCGACTTGTTTAGAACGTTTATGTCATTCTGAGACCCGGCGGTACCAAAGAAAGCATGCCATATACGAAGATTCTTAGTTGCCACTGCTTCAAGAATCATAGTAGGAACGCCTTTGTTACCACTGGTGAACATGCCTGCCCAACCTTTCGGACAATTCTTCCATGGCCAATGCATACAATCGATGCTTCCCAACATTCCAGGAAAACCACGAGCCTCATTTTCTTGTAAGATTTGTTCCAGTTCATCGGTTCTTGGAGCAGCCTTTTTCGCTGCCTTCTGACCAATTGGTCGCTGAGGCATTTCATCAGGAACTGCCTCATCATCTTCTTGTGAATCTCCTTCAAGGTGAAATGATTTCCTTTTATGTGCATTCTTCAGCTCCTCATTGTATGTTTTCCACTTTGGCTCATCTCGGCACTGCTTCCAAACCTCAGTCAGAAGAAAGGGACCTAGATTTGCATCTTTGTTGTCATCCACATAGAACTTGTGTGCTGCATCAATCCACATTTGATCTGAGTATCCACTTGTAAATACTCTACGAGCCTTAACATAAGCACACTCAAAGAGGTCCGTCCACCTATTAATCTTGTGCCATCTATCCTTGCATTGTTTCAGATTTCTTTTTCGGAGGGGTGGGGTAGTCCTGTTGTAATATTCAACAACATCACTCCAATATTGGTTACCAGCCCTATCTGCTCCACATGAAGGGTTTGTTGAATTTTCTACCCAAGCACTCATCAATCTAACATCCTCTTCCACAGTCCACATGATCCTCTTCTCAGTTCTCATTTCTACTTCAGGTGGAGAACTAGCATTGTGTGCCTGATTGGGAGGACTGCTGTGATAAGCTGCACCAACCAAATGAGAGTTCTGACCTAGATTTCCAAAATAACCCATGAATCCACCAGGTGGTCGAACTTGTCTGTCCCTGTAGAACAAATAAAAGAATCTGATAAATCACAAGCTTCATGATTAAAATGAAAAGAAGCTATCAATTCAGTCGACTGAAGCTTTGCAACAAGCTATCAATCTGAAACTACTTTGCAAACTAATTCTCAAGCATTGTCAGTTCTGAAAATACTCTGAAAATTACAGCACTTTTAGCTTTACAGTGTCAAGCTTTGTCAGTTCTGAAACTTATCAGACAAGCACATTATCAGAGAAGCATCATGTTTGCCACTACATGAACTAATCATAGAGAGACATCAGTACAAAATTCATTTTTGGCACAAGCTTCATGATTCAGTATAGACTTTTGAGAACTGAAAAGAAAAACTACTCTGCAAATTATGTGTTACAAGCCACCATGTATGGACAGTTCACTTAACTGATGCAAATTAAGATGTAAACATAACTCAGGCAATAGATTCTTTTACAGTTACCATTTTCTGTTCTACGCACAGGAACTTGTACCTAGGAAGATCTACAGAGCTTCATCAGACACTAACTTGCACGCATCAATTACTGAATCTTGGCATCAGTTACTGAATTTTTATTTCCACCATAAGCTAGACTAATTAGAATTAACACTGATCAGAGAACATAGGTACCAATGCTTGAGAAACTACTTGAATCGATCCAAAACTACTTGAATCCAAAAAGATCTCAGAAATTACCATGACCCAGGAGAAGAGGGATCAACACTGGCCGCATCAAACAAAGCTGAAGACCCATCAAATGGTGAAAGAGGGAATTCATCCATGGCCGATGAAGAACCGTCGAAGCCGCCGCCGCAGGCCGCGGCCGCTGCTGAGACGCCACCACGTCCGAGAGAACGGGGCGGCGCTGCTGACCCGCCACCTCGACTGAGGGAGGAAGCCATCGCCGTCGGGTGGCCGCCGCGACCTAGATTACGGGCGGAGGTCGCCGCCGCCGCCGTAAACGTCGACGAAGCTGCCACTCCCTTCTTCTTCCTAGCTGTGGGAGGCGTGGACATCTCGGCGGACCCTTCTCCGGCGAGGATTGAGCGCGGATGACGGCGAACAGAGCGCGCGGGAACTGGAGACGAAACTGCGCGAGATTGGGGGAAGTGAACCGTGGAGGCGGGGATTTAGCTGGCGGAGTGAAATTGGCGCGAAATCTCCCGCGCGCGCGCGCCCCGCGCGGGATCCCGGTGCGCCGTCGCTTCTGGGAGACGAGGTCGTACAACCGGCGCGCATCCGTCTCCTCCGCCTCGGAGCACGGGAGGAGGGCGTCGCCTCACGAGACGACGGGCGCCGCGTCTCTCGGGTGAGTTGGGGGGGAAAGTGAAAAAAGACCAGTACACAGACGGGAAAAAGACGCCCGTTGTACATGCCCTTATGAGCTCTAGACTTGGTGGGGATTGTTGAGATTTATGGGCCTTTAAGCCCATAATAGAGCAATAATTCTATTTAGTCTAGACCCATAATTAATGCAATAATGGTTTAGTCCCACATGGGATTTCTATCATTAATTGACTCGACTTATTAGGTAGATTTCCGGTTGATCCCCTAGAGAAGTTGAGAGAGGCTAGTGGCGAACCACACGCGCGCGCGCGCCGCCGCCGCCGCTGAGCCGAGCCGTGGCGTGGCGTGGCGAAGGGTCGCGTCTGTTCGTTCGAAGGCGTCGCGTCTGTTCCGTCTCTATATATAGCGCCTTCCATACGCCTGAAACGTTCGCTCACTCGCTCTCGCATTCCATACTTCCGCTCGCTGTTGCCTTCGAAGACTTCTCCGTCCCGGACTTCTGCGCGCACAGAATCTGGGAGAGCAGGCCTCCGAAACCCCGTTCCGCAAGAGACATCTGCCGGGTGCGGGTGATCAGGTTTTTGGGGAGCGACATCGCGACTGCTCCCTTCCGATCAACTACTTCCCGGACGGTTCTGCACTGCGAACATCGTCCTGCATCGACTAAGATCGACTACATCGAACATACTCAAGAACAATGGTTCTTGGGAATGGATCTTCCAGCGCCTCCGGCGCAGGATCTTCCGCTGGGTACGTTCCTGACTTTCTGTTCAGTTTGTTCATCGCCATCACCTTGTTGGAAAATTTATAGATTAAATTAATTAGAAAAATGCCTAGATTCTTAACATCCACCTCTTATCCTCCTCTGACCTAAGCAATCCTAAAAGTGCGAAATTCTCTCATGCCTCAGGGAACGATAGAAATCTACAGACAAAATAGGATCACATTTCCATGGAGAATTTGCAACTCGGGGATTCTCTATCAACCCTATTTAGTAGTTTTTAGTCGACTAAAATTTGACTTTCTTTCAGTCGACGTCGCAGCATGCACAGAAGTCTACTGCTACATGCAAATATACTTGGATCAACATCTAAAAATAACTAGTGCAACATGAGAAATTGTAACATACGGTAAGTCCTGTTGCAATATGCTTTGTAAAAATATGATATGCGAAAAGAAAAATCATGCAACATTCAATTGTACTTATCACAACATACAGAAAGACCTATTGCAACATGGTACAAAATAAACTGCAAGATATTAAAATTTCAGTCTAACGAAAATTATATTCTATGGTTTTATGTTGCATCTTTTTAATTTGTAGTCGCATTCAGATAATACATATGTAGTGTTCAGTTCAGACAACGATACTAGTTTCGGAGTAACTATTTTAAAGAGTTTCCACTGGTTAGGTGAATGTCAAACACATTATTTCTTCGTGCCAAATTTGGAAAACATCTAATGGAGCGAGTTGTGCAAACAAGTAGTCACTGCTCAGCTTTTCCTTTTCTTTTTCTTGTCACTCATGGAGATGTTAGGGAGGAAGGGGAGAGCACTGGGAAGCAAACAACGTTCTGGATCCGGCGGCACTCTGGCTAGCCGAGGTTCCCTGGTGACCTGACGCGGTAATCGAGATTGGAACGACTACCTCCTCTAGGTTCGAGCTGTAGCCTCATGGCTCCAAGTCTGCGAATTGTTTTTTTTTTAGATAATGGAAAAGTTCCCACCTCTGTGTTTCCACACGCAGACTTGTTTCCACAAGTCTGCAAACTGTGACGAGAGAAAATGGTACGACGCCCGATGTGCGGCAAGCATGACGCGCCGGCCGACATGCCGCAGCAGGGTTGCGAAACTATGTTCGAAGGCCTAGATTAGTTGGCGTTTCTGCCAAGGATACGGGGGAGCGAGACGCGCGACGGCGAAATAATGATCAGAGATGTAGTAGAAGAGGCGTCCTGTACCCGAAGAAGCACGGGCTATATGTTCAGAATGCAGCAGAGCTCCGGCGAGCCAACGGCATGCAGCGGAGCGGCGCCCTTGCGACTAGCAGTGGTCGTCAGGACTCCACTTTCAGCCGCTGGCGAGCTTGCGCCGATTTCTCCAAGAGATGCTCCATGTGGTCGCGCCAGCAGTGGAGTCGACCTGTTCGACGAAATATGGTCTGTGTAGGGAGTCGACCTGTTCGACGAAATATGGTCTGTGTAAATAAGTTTCAAGCTGGAGGCTACTATGCCCTGCTTTTGACTGTCTGCACTGAATTAATGTTAATCTTTGTTCCGGTGATACTGAGCCTCGGAGCACGTCCGTAATAATCACAACCATCAGCCTGTCATCACTTATGGTCAGTTGATCACAATCATATAATTAATTGGATCGTTGAACAATTTCGTTCCACCACAGAAGATTTTCTTCTTTTTTTTTGGAACAACATAGCATAATGTTATAAAGCAAATGCTGCATAGAAAAGTTTCACAGCACATCAATCGCAGCAGCAAAATGTGCTACACAGTTGTAGTTCGTTTCGAGAAAAACCGAATCCCACAGATGCCATGGCTGAAGGTTGAACGGGTCACGTGTCATGGAACCACTGGACCTCGAGTCTACAAAGTTTTTGCATCAAAACAGGGCACACTTCCTTCAACTCTGGTACAAGCTACAAAAAGCAATTAACAAGCAAGCATGCGTCAAAAAATGATTCATGAGACTGCAACCTAAGTGCATTAGCGAATATAAACTTTTTCCATGTAAATCAAACAACCTGTACATGCATGCATGTATGTATTTGAATGTACGCATGTACTTACAGATGCATGATCCATATTTTCTAAATAAACCATATTTGTACGAAATTGGGATTTTATTACCGCATCAATTCAAAGAGGTAACTTGTCCATTCCCGGTGTTTCCCAAGCCTAGACTTGTAAGCTATACGTGCATTTGGAATGTTTGATTGGGTAGTGTAACACCAATGATGTTGTTGTAGCTTCTATTTTTGAAAAATGCATGCAGTATCTACTCTAGCCAATCTAGGTAATACACTATTGTCATGAGAGCTTGTTTTGAGACAATTATATATATATGAGATACTCGGTCACCAAGTACGTACGACTCTCAAGGAAAATAAAGGATACCAAGGACATAACTGGTCAGTAGTTAAGAGTGAGCGTACATTTCCATCTACCCAGGAATCTTTCTTGGATCTATTTGCCCACCCTGTATGCGCGACAGACCAGTTAAAGTAAGCAAAACCGTTCCACTAAATTGTTAGGTTTTAATAAAAATACGGTAACAAGAATCTGAACATTGGTCTGACCTCCAGAAGCAGTACCTTATAGCAAGAAATTTCATAAGATAGACTGAACTCCAGGAAGTGAGTGATGAAACATCACTCAATCAATTAGTTAAGATGAATATGTGGAGGTTCGACAGTGGCTGCCTTTCATTCTATTTGTAAGATGGCAGCAGAAGAATGGATTGATGTTCACATTGAGAGTGACCAAATATAAAATCAAGAAAAAGGACTGCAGCAATGCAACCTAGTTCGTGGCAAATAACCTGAGCAAGAATGAGAGCACATAAACAAATTAAAAATCAGATTATTTCGCGACTGCAGCGCGCATGCCGGTTTCTCCCCTGCTGGCCTTCATGAAGGTCATGGTGAGCGAGAGCTGAAACGTCACATGTAAAGACGCCTCCGGGGAGAAAACAGCGACTGGAATGCGGCAACGGGCCCACGACTCCATGGCACCCATGGACAAGCGAGGGCTGCGGGTTGCAGTGCGAGAATTGGATAGAGGCAACCACAGGATTGGGCTGCGGCGGAGCTACCGGAGCACAGCCGTGCCAATTCCACCTGCCATGGCTCGGCGCAGGGAATTTTGCACATAGCAGCCTGGTTTGGACAGCGGCGATTAATTACGATCCAAATTAAGGTTGTATATGCAAATCTTTGGATCAAAGATTACTACTTGCAACTCAAATATTTTCATTTACCCCCTGGTCGTACGGCAACTGCTCCTTCAGATTGCCCACCGACCTCTCAACTGGATTCGCCCGCCGCATGAGCAGCAGGGGCGGTGCCCACGGTGGAGCCCGGAGGCCAAGGTCTGGTGCGCCGTCCGATCGATCGAGTGTGATGCAACAGGTCGAGGGCACATCAAACTTCATTATGATCGATTCACTACCATAAAATTATGATTCCTGTCATAAAATTAGTTGCTGATGAAATGGATGCATTTGCAGAGTAATATTTCTTGCAACTATGAATGTTCATGCCTCGGCATTGCATGGCGTCATCTCAGCACATTGTCATGACTGGTGCATGGAACATAACACCTCCTGTGTTACTGTGCATGCCAACTGTTCATGCATTTCCTCAAGTTGTTTTCGCCGTCCACACGATGTGTGTATGCTGGATGAGACGCGATAATCATCAAGGTTCATCGCTCATTTCTCTCCCTCGCTTAGCTGAGTAGGTCTCTACCCTCCCGACTTGTCAAGGACGGAACAAGATCCCTGGACTGATCTCATCACGACACATAGACGATAGCAAGAAAATAATGGGGAAATAAGAAATATGTCCATTGCCGATGTCTCCCAAGCCTAAGCGGGTAAGTTAAGCGTTTGTTTCCAATATTTGGCATGGGTAGCTAGCATCAAATGAGCATGCAAGTCGTAGGTATACTTGACTATATATAGTTTCAATGAAAAGTCAAATCTTGTGGTAGCTAGCATCATAATCTTGGGGTAGTGATGGGTAGCTACCAGAATTATATACGTGCTACGTACCAATATTTGGCATGGATGGGTACGTAGCTAGCATAATACTAGCATGCAAGAAATAGGTATACGTGCCGGCTAAGGGGCATGTTGCTGGTCGGAGAAGACAGAAGCAATGCCTGGCCGGCACTCGCGAACAACTGCCACATGCACCTTTCTCTCCAGGACGTGTGGCGTGTTTGATGTCGCTGAGTCTGACGTGCGGCCACGGCTGCACCTCAGGCTCAGGCTCCATGCCCGTGCATTATATATAGTTTCAATGAAAAGTCAAATCTTGTGGTAGCTAGCATCATAATCTTGGGGTAGTATGGGTAGCTACCAGAATTATATACGTGCTACGTACCAATATTTGGCATGGATGGGTACGTAGCTAGCATAATACTAGCATGCAAGAAATAGGTATACGTGCCGGCTAAGGGGCATGTTGCTGGTCGGAGAAGACAGAAGCAATGCCTGGCCGGCACTCGCGAACAACTGCCACATGCACCTTTCTCTCCAGGACGTGTGGCGTGTTTGATGTCGCTGAGTCTGACGTGCGGCCACGGCTGCACCTCAGGCTCAGGCTCCATGCCCGTGCATTTCCGGCAAGCAAGCATGACGCACTGACGGAGGCGTAGCTGCTGAACGGAGAAGCCACGGTTGGAGACGCAGATGCAGAGGGCGTCCGTGGCGAGTATCAGGCGTGCGAGCAACTTCCAGAACGCGACAGAGCTCCGTCGCACAGCTATGGCGGCGTTGCATAGGCGCAGTCTGAAACGGAACGCCGACCAGGGGTGGTCGCTATTCGAAATAGCGACCGCCCCCTAGGTCCTGCGAACCGTTCGATCCGTCCCGTGCGGATGAGATATGGTGATTTGACTGGTCATTGGCCTTGGCCGTATATAGTCAACTGGTCATACGGCTCTGAAGCTGCATGGCGGAACTGCAGGGCAGCATGGCGCGGCGGAGGTCGACGGCGAGCCGAGCGTCGAGGACGCCGGCAGGCTCGCCATGTTCAGGCCAAGCGTCCTTGCGGGCAGGAGGGTAAGATCTAGATGTGCGGGCTGGAGGATCGGTTGGGAGCCAGAGGCCGAGGGGCATGAAAGCAGGGCATGATGCCTCAACGGCGAACGCCGGCGAGCTCGTCCTCGCTTTTTACAGGAGCGCCTCCTCTCCTTGGCTTGTGGTTTCTTCACCGGTTTTTCCCAAACCGGATTGAACAGTCCTGGCCTTCAATGCCGTCAGTGTGGGGGAGATGGCCGGCAGCTTCTCGAGTCCTTGGCAGGACGGTGAACCCGTCGTGGCAGGCAGCCTGCCTCCTGGTGCAAATTTGTAACGGGAGGATTGAACCGAGCGTGGCACAGGCTCGATCAAGGGATGTCGCGGCGCTTGCAGAAGCAGAGTATGGCCGGCACAGCGGAGTTTGACGGCGATCCCAGCCGTCGAGCATTAATTCTGGCGAGCTCGTCGTCTCTTGAAGGGCTTTCCATGGCCAGGCCAACCGAATTATCAAAAGGCGCGTGGCGTGGCCCCAGCGGCGGTGAGCTCCTCGGCGCCACCTACTTGGCCATGCGCTGTCCTCGTGGTCCCTGATACGCGGCGAGCATGATGGTAGTGAGTATGTGGCAGGTTCAGCTGTCCAAGTTTAGCGTACATCTTATTATTGCTTGTACCAAAGTGAAAGATACACTACGGGAAACCCCTAATTTACCGAGTGCAAAGGAGTTTGCCGAGCGCTTTATTTCGCGCACTCGGCAAAAACGTACTTTGCCGAGTGCCGCACTCGGCAAACCATAGGCACCCGACAGAATATGGTTTGCCGAGTGCCACGTATCAGGCACACGGCAAAGGGCACACTTTGCCATGTGCCACGTGGATGACATTCGGCAAAGCTGCCGTCTAGCACTCGGCAAAAAATTACTCTCGGCAAACTTTGACGCCCGTTAGAATTTTTTGACGGCCGTTGAACGAGGTGGGCCTGGGCACTCGGCAAAAAGGAACACTCGGCAAAATTTTTATTTTTTGCCGAGTGTGCCAGCGAGGCACTCGGCAAAGAGGCTCCTTTGCCGAGCGCCGCACACCAGCACACGCAAAAAGGCCCCTTTGCCGAGTGTTTTCCCCACTACACTCGGCAAAGAATATTTCAATGAAATTTTTTTGGGCCTCTAAATTAATTCAAATAAAAAAGTTTTGAACTGTAAAGTTGTATATTTTGACAACATCTACACTTCTTATTTTGGTATTTTTTTCATTCGACAAAACGCTAGTAAATTTGTTCATAAATCCTAGAGCTCCCGGATAGTTTCCCAAAACGCGAAGAGGGATATTTGGAATATGTGGACAACACGTCTATAATTATTTTTGAGAAAAAAGACCAAAATAAAAGTTGTACATCTGCATAACTTAGACAACTTTGCTGTTGGTCACTTTTTTATTTGAATTCAAATTGTCAGCGAAAAAATTGTTTGAATTTCTCAAAATTGAAAATTAGAATTTGTGATTATGGTGGAGCTTTTTATGTGATTTGTTGACTTTGTGATGATGGTGGAGCTCATCTATGTGATATGTTGAGTTTGTGATGATGTGGGCTCAAATATGTGATATGTGATGATGTTTTGGCTGATATATGTGATATATGATGTTTTTTTGTGATTGTGGTCCAGGTTGTAGTCGATTTAAAACGTTTATTGCAATCTGGAATAATATTTTGCCGAGTGTATATCGTCTTTGCCGAGTGTCCTGGTGTAGACACTCGGCAAAGATGCCATTCTTTGCCGTGTGTCCCAGCGCAACACACGGCAAAGAGGCAAGGGTTTGCCGAGTGCCTGGGCGCACGGCACTCGGCAAACACTTAAACTTTGCCGAGTGCCAGGGCCCACGGCACTCGGCAAAGTGTTGGTTGACGGCTGACGGCCGTCAACACCTTTTTTTTGCCGAGTGCCACGTTGAGCTCTCGGCAAAGTCTTTGCCGTGTGCCCGATAAATGGCGCTCGGCAAAGTACTGTTTGCCAGCACATGTTTGCCGTGTGCTCTTTGCCAAGTGTAAGGCTTTATCGAGTGCATCTGGCCTTTTGCCGTGTGCCCTAGCAAAGGGGGGCTTTCCCGTAGTGATATCTGTAGTACCTGACTAGTCAATAGTCACCAACGTGAGTGCTGAAGATAAATGAGCATTGTGCCAAATCATTGTGCCAAATTCTGATGTCCCTGTTGCGAAGTCATTCATAATTTCTTAATCATTATGCCAAATTCTGGTGTCAACTGTGTGAGATTGAATCTGATTGTACTCATCTTTGGTACAAGATTTTTAAGACTACACGCTTACTTGTGTTTCCTGTACTATAAATGTGGTGGCACTAGCCAGAAGAGGCACGACTCCGAGGCAGCGACTTTGGTGACCTGACGTCATCGATCGCGATCGGGACCTCATCTGGCTTTTCCAGATGTAGCACCACGGAGGCGAGCGAGTGCAGAGCAGGCAAAGTTACAATCTGAGTACAATGCGGTAGCGTGTCCATTTCCGATGTCTCCCAAGCCCAAGTTGTCAAAAGATGCATGCATTTCTAATGTGTGGATGGATGCATGCATGGCTGAGTGGCATCAGCTTAATCATGTAGAAAGGAGGAGCAAGGAAAAGTTATGGACTGCTCTAAAGCGTTCACTTGAATATATAAGGCACTCATACCAAAAGTATCTTGGTTATTGAAAGAAAAGGATATATACGAAGGACACGATGGGCTAGTAGTCCAAGTGGGAGTGTACATTTCCATGTACTCAAGTACATTTCCTGGATCTATATTTCTGGCCTTATATTTATTTTTATGTACATAACAAAACACAGATTTGCTCAGTGAAACTTAAATATCTTTCCAAACACTATTGTTTTAGATTACTCAGAATTTCAGATCAATTGGACTAAAAGCAAGAATAATAGTTTTGATTCAACCACCTAATTAACATATGGAAAAAAACATTGGAGATGACCATGGAGAGTCTGGACTGGACTATAGAAAGTGATAATTAGTAGTTACACTTCAACAAATTATTAGTTAACATATCTAGGCCAGGCCTTGCGAAGCAAGCAACGTTTTCTGAATGCGGCGGCATTATGGCCAGGCCTCCTTGCAGTAGGACCATGCATGAGGCCAGTGAACACAGAGCGGGTGGAGGAGAACGTGCCCTAGCGCTGCACGTCTGGCACGACAGTCGCAGTAAGGAAGCGAGCTGCCGTTCGCGAGCAAGAAGGCAGCAAGGAGCATTGGCGACATGACTCCGTTCCCGCTGCAAGCATGATGCATCGACGGGCATGCAGAGGCTGGCCGCCGGCCCGAAAGCATGTTCTAAGACTTAACAGAGTAGGCATCGTAACGTGAAGCCGCTCTGGCGTCGTAACGTGAAGCCGCTCTGGCGAGCCTCTCGGCGTGCTGGACGGTGAAAGCATGGTCAGTACTGTCGTAGCTGAGTAGGCGTTCTTGCTGCGGACCATGAGCACGGACAGCAGGTTACGTCATCTAGAACGCGGCAGAGCTCCGGCGAGCCAACGGCGGTGGTGGCGCCCTTGCGACAGACATGGGTGGTCGATCTGGTGAGTTGTGTGCTCGTGGTCATCTCAAAAGTTCAGGATGGCTAGCATGCATGGCGCGGCGGAGATCCACGGGAAAGCTGATGAGCTCACGCTGATTTCTCCAGGAGCTCAATGGCAGCTCGAATGCGTCACGTTGTGCTCGGCTGTCATCAGAGAATATCAACTTGATCATGTATGTATATGGATTTGAATGTATGCCTGTACTTGCGGATGCATAATAAATACTAATGTCTACAGAACACTTGTGAGAAATTAAGAGTTCATTACGTGCCAGTGCACTTTCGTAACTTGTCCATTCCTCCCAAGGCTAGACTTATACTACCTCCGTATCTAAATATCTAAATATAAGGCTTTCTATCATTCAAACTCAAAAATAGTTTAGGAGTTAAAAGACTACTATACCCCTCATTTTTACCTTAACCCATCCCTCCACCAACCCAAAAGTTTGTTCTATCATCAAAATGCTCTATATTTGGGGACAAAGTTTGAACTCTAAAAGACTTTTATTAAGGGACAGAGGGAGTAATATAATTGTGTTTCTAACGCTTGAAGGGGTGGCTAGAGCGTGAATCATGCCACTGTAGAAATAAAAACTTGAAGAATACATCCATCTATCTAATGTAGCCAAGTTAGGTGGTAGTGCAAAGGACAAGTATGTATGACTCTCAATGAAACTAAAGAATAACACGGACACGACTGGCCAGTAGTTTAAGAGGGAGCATACGTTTCCATCTACTCTAGATTCATTCTTGGATCTATTTGATGCTCCACTTATGATTTTTCTCTGACAAAAATGAATGCAACATAAAATAGTGTGAACAATATTGTTGCCCTCACGCGACACATCTGGAGCAGTCGAACGAGCGTGCATGGGTGATGCCGTGATGGACTGAATTTTCTTGTACAATAGCTACAATAGTTACAGGAGGATGAGTAGAAATTTGCAAGCTCTGTGTCAGCTGAGCGTGCAAGGACAGCAACTGGGGTGAGTCAGGGGGCACCCGAGCATGCTTACTGTAAGTGACAAGCATCGGTGACAGTGACAATGGCACGACGCCAGCCTCGCGGCAAGCTTGACGCGTCGGCTGATCAGGATTTAATTTCATCGAAATTTCATGTAGACCAGAAAATTTAACTTCTCCCAAGTGTTCTGCACGACGAGCAATTACTAAAATTTCTGGAGATACCTCCCATTGAAAACTCCCAAAGAGCTTTGGACTGACAAGGCTAATTGGAACTGATGATGTCACACAAATTAATTTCTTGACGTTTTCAGCTCGCATTTGATATTTCCCACCAACCGTAACAATACTAGCAGGAACCCCGGGCGTTGCCCCGGGCTATCGTATTTGACGTGAAATGAAGCATGGTAGGTTAATAAATTTGAAATGTAAATATAATTTACTGTCCCAAGTTGTTTTATCTAAATCAGCATGGACATTCATGTAATTAAACTCAATAAGCCGGTCTTGTGGGAAGCAAGAAACTCTGAAGCAAATATAATCTGATTTATTGCATTTCATGTCCATAAGTAGGGCTAAAATATCGCCTTTATCTTAGCCAAAAAAAAGCGTCGCCTTTGTATACAGCAGACAATAAGCAACTGTGTGGCAACAGAGTAAAATTCATCCACGGCAAAGGTTTGCAATGCTTGATGTAGATAGCAGCCTGTGGGTAAAACAGAGGAGCAATCTTCCCTCAAGCACATTTGAGATCCAAAAGTACATACTGGGTGATGCAACCAACTGTGAGGAAGAAATATGAAGGCAATTAGCAAACCATATAACTTTAAACAGGTAAGGTAATATTTCCAGATCTATCTGTTAATCATGGTACATAGTATTGTTTTACTAATGGCTTCATAAATCAATTCAAACAGCGTTTCGATAAACCCTCTGGTGTTAATATGTCTAAAGCAAAATGTGAAGCTAATATATCTCTGAAATCATCATAGTTGCACTGGGAAATCAGCATAAGGTAAATTTGCAATCACTTTGAAGCAATATATACAGGACACATACTACTCATCGTATACACAACAGGCCATATAAAAAAAAATTATACAAAGGTCTTAAGGCTACAGATGAAGAAGGGAAAAGTAATGAACGATTTGAGATGAAAGAACTGTTCTGTGAAACAACGAAATTAATGGCCTCCATTAAATCAGGGTCCACTTATTGCGTAAACAAAGGCATAAAAACTACCAGTTTGTTCCCAGCGCATATGTACCATGCATATCGCCGTACATGAACAGATTATGTAAGGTCAATCGGACAGGATAAGGGAGAAATAAAATGAAGGCAAATGTAGTCTTGTTCTCTAAATAGAAATACGGAGACAGTACCTGAGGCCGAACTACTGGCACTGGTCTGATATGTCACTGAAAATTTCAGTGTACACCACATTATGGGTCTTGTTTTCATACTCAGGAGGAGTATTTTCAATGAGTATACGTAGACCTGCAGGTGATGTAACACGCGACAAAGCAACATAAAGCTGTCCATGAGAGAATACAGGACTCGGTAGATAAACACCAACTCTGCTAAGTGTTTGTCCTTGACTTTTATTTATTGTCATGGCGTACGAAACACGAACAGGAAACTGGCGACGCTTTATCTTGAAAGGCCACTTGGGATCACTTGAAATAGAGACAATTCTTGGAATGTATGCCTTAGATCCTATGGCTTTTCCTGTGATTATCACACCTTCAATTATGCGATGAGTGAGTTGTGTGACTATTAGTCTAGTTCCATTGCATAAACCCCTTGATGGATCTAGATTTCTAAGCAGCATAATGGGGACACCAACCTTCAATTGTAAATGGTGATCAGGAAGGCCACTCATCTGGATTGTATTAAGAAATTCAACAGGGTAGAGAGCCTCTAGAGTGCAGTAGTTAGATGAGGTATCATCAATGCTATCAAAGCTGTAGTATGACATTTCTGGAGTAGCCATCTGATTGATAATTTCAGCATTTATAGCAGCAGCCACTTCATTAGTAGGGGCTAGAATTGCTCGCTCACATAAATATGTTGCTAACTGCGAGGGTGGTGGGCTTGACCCATACACAAATGATATTAGACCTGCCAGATTCCTTGTCTCATTAGGCAATAAAAGATATTCAGGAATTTGAATCCAAACAGTGTCAGGTTGGTCTGGAAGGGAAGTTCCGGGAGCTGTGCCATCACCAACATTAAGTAACCATTGAGCAAATTCTTGTAGTTCATCTCTAGCAGGCTGTGAAAGAGTTGGGCATTTAAGCCTCATGTTTTCAGTCAACTTGAAAACTTTGCAAGATCGCCAGAGAGGAGATCGAGTGATGGAAGCATTCAAGACTTGTTTTTTTCTGGCATTCGGAATTACTGGTAGTGTTTGCCTAAAATCACCTCCAAGCACAACTGTAATACCACCAAATTGCTTGGTTGCTAAAGAACTATCATTGGATGACATGATATCCCGAAGTGTGCGATCTAATGCTTCAAAACAGTGTCTATGGTTCACAGGTGCTTCATCCCATATGATCAGGGATGTATGTTGTATGAGCTCAGCCAACTGTGTATTCTTTTTAATAGCACACACGCTATGCTCTTGGATATCTAAGGGAATTTTGAAACGTGAGTGGGGCGTCCGACCACCAGGAAGTAATAAAGCCGCAATTCCAGAAGATGCAACTGCTAGGGCTATTTTACCTTGGCTTCTAATACTGCTAAGTAAAGCATTCCAAAGAAAGGTCTTTCCTGTACCTCCATATCCATAAATGAAGAAAGTATGTCCACAACCATTTAGGACTGAATGTTGTACAATGTTATGTATGTTCTTTTGAGTTGGATTTAGCTGAGCCAGCTGATCTGTTAGGGAAGCGTTAGAGTTGTAAGCAAGCTCTTCCATTATAAATCTGTTTGTGAGAACCTGCGAAGAATGATGATCTGGTTGCGGTAATTCAAAGTGACTTAGGCTATATCCAGCTTCTTGGAGTAATTTGTCTAATTCATTCAAGGCATACGATCTGATGTAATCTGCGACTAAATCTGTAGAGAGGCCTGGGGTGACTTGCTTGGCTTGATATGCTATGTCATCTCCCATTAGGTGCGCATAATCGTTGAACAACTTCACTGGGTTTATAACCTGACAAAAAAGTAGCATTGTGACGAACAGTTGCCGCAACTGATATGGCATAGCCCAATACGCCGCATCAGCCATAGCTCCAAACCATTCCTGATCATCACCAAGGAGGCCCAACGCTTCACAGGCAGCACGAAATGTTGGGTGTCGATGTCCGTCAATAGTGCGAAGATCTGGAAAGCTTTGTGCTCCTTTCACCACATGAAGTAGCATACGAAGATAAAACCTTTCTCCTTGGTTAGGAGCAACAATGGCTATGCGACCAACTTTTGGGCGGTGGTTGCGACGTTTATCCCAAAATTTGTCATCACTGTGCCAAGTCCAGTACTCGGGAAATTGAACATAAGTTAGATCTCGAGCATCTTCATTTGCTCTATTTGCATCAAACCATGCAGTCAGCTTTGTTATCAGATTACCTGGATTTTTAATGACTTGATCAAGGTAGTGATCCTCTGTATAAACGACATTATTTTCTAGCGGAAGATGCACAGGGAGTCGCTCGACAGACGGATCAGTGTAGTGGATATCAAATTGGAGTAATCTCCATGCTGCATCATTTGGTGTCACACATCTAGCATCCAAATATTCCTTTATTTCATCAAATACTTCAGCAGAACCATCAGAACCACCCCTTCTTCTATGGATTCCTGCCTTAGCACAATCAGGGCCTTTGTTTGTATACTTAAACAGGTACTTTTCCATACCATCACGATTTACTCTCTCAACATTTATATGTGCCTCATACTTGACTAATAAGTCAACATTATGGGGCACCACAAATCTGTTATCTATACGAACCCCATTCTTTTCTGTGTAAATTCCATTGTTTGGTCGAGCGTACCTAACATGGCCATCTGGTAGCATGGTAGTTTTGTCACAAAAATCCTTCGGGTAAAACTTGCTGCATTTCCCATCAGCCATGCAAGAAGAGGAAGCATTTAGAGACCCGCAAGGGCCATGCATCATGAACTTTGAAACAGCTTCATGACCTATGGGATCAATTAACGGATCGGGCAATTGGGCTGATATCAATGCATCTATTCGATCAGTATCAAGAAGCTTGTCTTTTTTGAGCCATGTAATCAGATGAACATGTGGGAGACCTCGCTTCTGGAATTCGATTGTGTAGACAACTGTTCAAAAGAAGGTATAAGCAGACTGAAAAAAAGGTGGAAGATATAATGTGATATGATAGAGGATGATGAGAATAGCACCTGCAAGTATGGGACCAAAAAATTCATACTTTTGTATGTCATCAACCAATAATTTCAGTTTCATCTCAAAAACTCGGTCAACAATCTCAGGTCGATCAGAAGAGTGTTGCCCCGGTACAAATGAAAGTGCCTCTTCAATTTCTGGCCAAAGGGCGTTGCACGTAAAGGTGATGAACAAATCTGGACATCCAAATCTACGACAAAGAGCAACACAATCCTGATAGTTTTGATAGTAGTAACGTGGACTTGCAGTGTGTGAACCTGGTAAGAAAATTCGTTGCCCTATAGATGAGGCTTCAGTGATCCCTCTTTTCACTGAATCAACCAAAGATTTATATGAGCTACTGCGGTACTTGGCCTGAAAAGATTTCTTTCTGTAAAACCTTAATCGGTCATCCTCTGCACAACAGTAGCCATCAACAATATATGATTGGGTCAATCTTTTGCCACGCAGGGGGGTATTGAAATCATTTGCCCGATCATGTAATCTGTATGCGAAATACTCTGTTACGGTGACATTTTTCCTCTTGATAGCAGTAGAATGATGACTTTGTCGATACTTAAGGTTTTCATGAAAGCCATCTTCTCCATAGGGAAATAATAGAGGATATTGCATTGCCATGAATTTACAGTGAGTTTCTTTCACTCGCTGTAGTTGGGATGCACGATCTTCCACAATTAGGTCACGGCCTTCATCAGTTGTTCCGAAATCATTTACCACCAACCCGACTACCTCTGATGCAACAGGAGCACTATATATGTTACCATGTTCATTTGGAGCAGCAAATAACTTTATAGAAAAATGATCATCTAGATGGTTTGACAATCTATCTCGAGCTGTTCGAAAGACCTGGACAATTGGATTGTGTGTATCAAGCATGTTTACCAAAGATGCAACAATAGCTTCGTTTGGTTTGAAACTCCTCTCCTTATGTGAAGCCACCGCCATCCTATTGTTGACCTCATTCTGAGTGTCGAATATATACAATTGACAGTACTCTGGTCTTTTATTCTTTGGTGGTATTAGTGATCCAATTCGATGGCATAGCTGTCCACTGACCTTGAAACAATAAGGAGCCCGACCATCGTTGATGGAGTCTATAACATTTGCACCCATGGATGTTATGGCAAACATAGCATTGTAACGCCTAATATTATCACAGAAATGTCTGGATAGTGGATGATCTCCATTTAAGAGACTGAGCAATGGCTCTGGTGGAGGCTCATAGGGGGGTAGAAATATACTCCCACCCTTGCAGCACTTGATGTACACAGGCAAAGCCACAGTTCCATGGCCACGCACACGTTCTTCCATCCAGAAGCGAGCACCACAGTATCGGCAAGCCTGGCTGGGCCCTCCAAGGTAGAGCGGTGTGTAAACAGTACCTAACAATTGCCAATTAAAATGAAACAAAATAGTTTGTTAGAAAATGAGTAAGGATCATAAAAAGGAAAGGATATGTTTTAAAGATAATATTGATGTCGAATATTGGTTTCGAGATTCGGATACCAAGTTTTTATGTCGAGTATTGATGTCGAGAATTGGTTTCTGAGTATACTGTCTCGAGTATGAGACCAACAGTTCCAGCCCAATTGAGCAACATATTATATAGTTGTGGCCACCGTAATCACCGAAAATCTGTGGCCACCGAAATCACCGCAAACCTGTGAGAAAAGGGGGGAGAAAATATCTGCAATGGAAAAGGCAGTGCAAAATGTAGCTTTGAAAGCAAAGTATGCAGATGAAGAATGGTGGAATCAAAAACAACATGAGGTATCAAAACTTACGATGATGTCGGCCGGCCAATGCGCAAGATTCATTTGCTTGTTTATTAATATGCACCATTGCCTTCTGATTTCTGTGTGTTTCAGCCGTAACCAACGCAGATGACCATGATGAATCTACTTTCAATAAAGACAATGGAAGGGTATCATTCTAAGGAAAATGGTCAGATATAGTAATGCGAGGATGCGGCACATTAAATACAATTTTTCCCTCAACAGCAAGTCGCACAATCATTAATTACTAATGGATTTACTTTTTTTTTTCACCCTTACGGCTGCAAAGTATACCACGTAAAGCCATATGTGCAACAATTCACTAATCAGAATGGTTGAAACAAATCCATAAATGTTTCAGAAACAATGGGTCATTGATCAAGCACAAAGAGGAAGATTATTAGAAAACACCTTCAGTGATTCCATGAGAATGAGGCTGGAAGTCACAACATCCCGATGGTACAGTTGCCTCATTAGGGGAAACACGGCGACGAATAGGTCGAGGTGAATAAGAGGGAGCCGCAAGGGCATCGAGGTCTGCAATAACAATCAGTGGAAAAATATAAGAACCAAAGCACAACAAAAAAGATGTCAGTTGATTTAATAACACAACATGGTGAGATGTTAGCTTTTGGATGAAAAAAACATAATTATCATGAAAATGAATGATAGATCCACCATATATATATACACACACACATATACACACATATATTAAGAAAAAAACAGGCTGTCAGGTACGTGCAACAGTCAAAGCATAACTGTACCTCCTTGTTCATTAGCAGGACGCATGGATGCTTTGCGCTTTCTGCGTGCTTCAGCAGTACTCAACGGAGTAGGGCGTGGAAGATCTAGGCATAGTAAAATATAATGTGAGTTAATTTCCAAATCAGTATCACAATAAAATGTATCAGAAAGATGGATTTTTCTTTTCAGTACACAAAAGCAAAATTAGCAAGGCATCAGCACCAAGAAATATGTCATGTATGTAAGTGTTATAATGACTAAGGCCTTCATTGTGTACCAACCCTGTAATTACATATTTTACCACCAGAATAACTATATAAGTAACTTAAAGCACCCTAATGTTTTAGAAATTGTCATCTGTTGATCAAGGCTTAGGGAGAAGATTAGGAAATACCTTCAGCCTGGAATGTACAACACCGATGTGCCATAGTTGCCCCACTTGGTGAAACACGGTGGCGAACAGCTCGTAATGAATAAGAGAGACCAGTGGCATCGGGTTCTGTAACGACAATCAAGCAAAAAAAAGGTAAGAAGCAATCGTAGCATGAAGATGGTACTATAATTTAAGAAGAACTGACAGCATGATGTGGGAATTCTAGATGAATACATGCAATTATTAGAATCATCATAGAGGAACAATACGGCACACTATAGATATCGAAGGGCAGAACATTAATTAGATGGGTGCATTGTGTAGGTAGCCAACGTAACAGCCCTACCTGTTGTTGTTGTAGAATGCATAGCTGCTTTGCGTTTTCTGCGTGCCTCCGCGGAGTTCAGCAAAGTAGACTGCAGAAAACCTAGTCAAAAAAGAATATAATGCACAAAGAGTCAATCTAGAAAGCAATATTGTTATAAATATAACAAAAAGATAGGTAATCTAGAAAAGCGATGCAGTGTGGGTGTAACTAAAGCGAAACATGATGCACCAGAGCAATAAGCAAGCGCTGAAGTAATAAACATTTCAGAAAGCCAACTAAACTGCGAACCTGAAACTAACAAAAGGTTCGCTCAAATGAAAAGACAATGCATTGTAGACCAACTAAACAGGGAAAACGAACCGCAATGGATAGGATGTGATTGATCCGCTATAACTTGATTATGTGATGCACCGACATCATTTGATTCATCTGGTAAAGTATCGGCAGCCCTTGGCGAGGAGGCATCATCGCGCATAAACAAAAGTCTACGGCTCACGTTCTGCCGTGTGTGAAAATTGAAGACTGACATGGAAGTTTCTACTGGAGAGGGCTCGAAGGAGGCCTCTTTTTGGTCTTGACGTTCATCAATGGAAACATGTGGCATCCACAAAAGAAAATAGTGTTATTTCTCAGTTCAGTATGTATGTTGCAGGAAAACCAAGTTAAGCGAAATGGAGCAGCTCGGAAACAAAATCCGAAGAAATTTGAGGAGGCACACCTTGCACATGACGCACAGGAACAGTTTTCCGCTTTCGATTTGGGCGACCCATCACCAATGGAGGCTAAATGTAAAGAAGGATCAATTGCATCAATGGATGCATCCAATTGGTATGCATAATTACAGCAAAATAATAATAGAATTAGAAGACAAAAACGTGAAAAATATATAACAGTTTATTCAAATCAGCAAGAAATCGTACCCAATGTTTACATTGAAAGGATCTAATATATCTATTTGCATAGTCAGCCTATCAAAATTCAGTATGGGGATGCACATTACTAAGCAATGCGAAGGCAGGTAGGCAAAAATTATTTTCCATTATTATGAACCTGGAAGTTAGATCTTGATGCCTAAACAACAACTGATGTCGATTTGCACCAAAAAGAACTTCAATGGACAACTATACTTTGATTTACGAAGCAGATGCAAACCTGAATATGAACAGGTTAACTAAACAATATGATTCCCTAATACTCATAAACGAAATAGCTAGGTTAGCTGCAAGCACAGCAGGTTACGAATAAATCTTCACCTTGTCCACTACACATACCTAACGAAAGAAACGCTGGCCATCTGACAAACTGACGAAAGGAATCTTGGCCTCCTCTAATACGAAAACCTAACGTAATCAAGGCTGGCGATTAAAAAAATCATGTAAGAAAACATACCAGATCACGGCATGGCGCATCAGCAGGGAGCGTGGGTACGCCACTGCCGCAGTCGCGCAGAGGCGCTGGAATGCCTCCACCACCTGCAAGAGCAGCGGAGCGTTGGTAGCCTGCGCGCCGAATAGAGGAGGGGGGAGGGGGGTGCAGCTCCGACGCGAGGAGGGTAGGCGGCGACCGGAGTACAGGCGGAGGCAGGGAGGGGGAGATGCGGCTCGGACGTGAGGAAGCTCGACGGCGGCCGGAGCACAGGAAGAAGCAGGGGAGGGCGAAGGGTCGATGGGGAACGGGAGAAGGAAAGGGATGGATAGGTCTGCTTTTTTATTTTTCTCTGGAAAGCAACATGCAGGCAGGCAATTGGATGGGGATCCAACGGCTGATAGCATCGACGGGGCTGTAGTTTCTACAGAAGCCGGAGGGAGGTGTCGCAGCGGGAGCTGCACCACGCGTCAGCAGGAGAGGAAACCGGAAGTACATCTCCAAGAATAGAGGTTTAGGTAGATATCATGCATTCCATTGAGATCACCTATACTTTCCCTCTATTAATTTAAGGGACATGTACCTGGAAGCAATGTGCTCATTGAAATGAAAAAATTGACAAATGATAAGAAGATAGTGTATAAATACATATATATGCTGCCGGTGCCCATTGCGATCCGCATTTGGGAATTGACAGCAGTTGGATGTCCAAGGGTTCTTTATATATGATACTTGAGCTTGACCCGTGGTACCTAAATTCCAAAGCATGGGGCATGGATCATTTTTTAGATTGCTTGATCCCGCATTGGTGGGCGTGAGAGGTACTAGGAATAGGTCTAGCTGTGTGTCCTGAAGAAACACCACCCCCCTCTGAAATGATCAGTCCAAAAACTGTATCATGTCATCAACATCCAGGGGAACGATAGGAGAGATCTACAATTTTGGCAACGGTGGCACATGGTAGGCTCCTACGATGTGGACTTCGGGTGGGGGGCACACTGAATCAAGGAAAAGGTTGAGGTCTACCATGCATGGTGGAGTCGGAGCTGCTGCGTCGTAGATGTTATGGGTTTGGCACAAAACTTCTAGCGTGGTGTGGCTATGATTTTTCTTATCAGTTGAGTGACATGGCTATTGGGACATAGATAATTTAATAGTTCTCCTAGAATAATTCAAGCTTGAGGCCAAGGCGGTTCCTGGCATGAGGGCTGTGCTCTGGTCGTGGTGTGGTTTGCCATGGAGGCCAAGATATCTTGTTGCAGGATGGAGAAGAGGAAAGCAACGCCCGGCATCCGGCGGTCCTCTGGTGAATATCTTTCACAGGCACCTTTCTCTCCGCGACGTGCTGCACCGTTCACATGCTGTAAGCATCTCAGGTTTCGCCGTGCCCGTGCTGGACAAGCCACGTAGGGGACGTGGTGAGCAGTTTGAGCGCCGACGACTGCCCGACGCTCTGGCCGGCGAGCAGCTGTGGCGGGTGATGGACAGGGCGGCCGTGTATTTCAATCCCCGAACATGGTATATAGGCGCTATTTGGAACGGCGACTACCCCCTGGTTCCGCGCCAGTTGTTCGATCCGTTTTGTATGGCTAGGATCGATCGGGTAAGTTGACTGGCCATTGCTCGTAGTCAACTAGTCAAGGCTCTGGAGCTCCGTGCATGCCTGAAGTGCAGGATAGCGTGCGCGGCGGCGAAGGTCGACTGCGAGCCATTTTTGCTGCACCGCAACAGCCACCTTTGGGCATCGTGCAAACCTGCAAAAGGAAATTAACTATCTGTGTGAGTCACGACTCAGGAGATGCGTGCATGCATGCATGCATTTGAATGCTTATGTCTGTTCTTATGGATGCCTGATCAGGGCGGTAGCCAGAAAGTGTGCAGAGAGAGTGCTGCTTGCTTAGATTGAATTTTAGTTAAGCTAAAAAGTAAAAATCATTGAACATAGGTTGAAATCATAGTGGATCTCCCTAGACTGCAGGGGGTGGTTCGGCACATCCAGCACCCCCTGTAACTCCGCCCTGCCCTGATCAGTGTGAGCGAATGCGTATGATAAATTGTGAACTTACATTCTGAAGGCAAGTAACATGTCCATTCCTGATGTTTCTCAAGCCTAAAACGGTACGGTGCAAGTTTGTTTCCATGTTTGGCCTGGATGGGTAACTAACATCAAGTGATAGCATGCAAGGAAGGGCTAGGCTAAACTATAGAATGCATGAGTCTAGTGTAGTGCTATGAGATTGTTTGGAAAATGTTTACCTATTTAAGGCACTCAACATAAGAAAAAGGACAATAATGGTTGTTGAAAAATATACTGATCACATAATTGTCTAGTTGACAAAGTAACTGTGTTCGTTTCTATCTATGCGATTATATTTTTTTAAGATCTTTCTGGTGCCTTCTATTCATAAAGTGTACAAAACACATCCATTCATTCATAAAGCACTTCAAAGAAGAGGATGCCCAATGAGTTGGGGATTTATTTCATCGTATCTGAATTCTGATCAATCGCATTAAAAATAGAATAATCGTATTTTTGCTTTCCACCACCTTTTTTTATGTGAAAGGTGCTGAGCCTTTCCTTGCAGAATTTAAAATGCATGGTACTGGGGCTTGCGTTTTGCCTTTCCTAACATGAGGACCTTGCTCTGCTTCACGGTGCTCTGTTTTTTTCTCGCCGTGAGAAGAGCCGCAGCACGATGACACTGATTAGGATCAACAATCGTGCGGGCATAGGGGGAGGTTGGCAGGTTGCCGGCAGCTTCGTACAATTCAAAGGTCCGCGGCGTGGCGGTGAGCTCCTTGTCGTCTCCTTATGCTACTTTGCGATGCGGGACAATAAAGCGGTGTTCGAGTTAGAGAGCACGATGGTAGCGACTAGAGTATTTTGCTGGTTCAACGGTTCATATGTTAGCGTCTTGACATCTTGCTGCTACTGCACCTGATTTACAGTTTTTTATTTCTGAATGTCAAAGTGAAAGATGACGGTACCTAGGCAACAGTCATTCAACATGAGCGCTGAAGATAGAAATCAAGTGGCTTGTTTCGGACAAAAGAACAGTGTCCATGCAGCGAAATCATTGATCTATGAGTGGACGGCACACCTAGATTCAAGCTTTCAAACAGCCGCTTGCGCTCGGATTCAGGAAAGAAAAAGGATCTTATTCTTTCTGGCCAAGTGACACAAATAAAAGAAACATGCGAAAGGGCATGTAGCTTAGTGGTTACAAAAGTCTCCTGAGGTCTCAGACTCTTCATGGGAGCTAATTTTCTAGGATTTAACGGCGTTATGCGTTCAGCAGGAAGCGACGTGGCCTTTGACAGCGAATGGCCAGTAGTGACTTCGTCATTCTCCAAGATTTGCCGACTCAGTCTTCGATGATGCTTATAGCAGTAGGGTTTGCGTAGGTGCTTTCATGAAGGTGAGTGTGTGTGCGTTGTGAGTGTCTAAATTGTATTGTGTAATAAAAAAAGAACATAGAAAACTTTCAGAATGCGGATTGCCAGATTACACCACGGTGTCAAAGTCCAACACGTGATTCTGATCCTACAGAACAAGCGCTAACCGGCCGTCTTGCCCATTGGAACCACGGGAGCTCCAAGCAGTTGGCGCCCAACACTGGGTAGACAGATGATGGAAGCTGCAGAAAACAAAAAATAAAAAGAAAGCTGTGCATAAGTCATTCTTCTGTAGAGATAAGCACCAAAGAATTTCAAAGTGTTATTGGAGAATTGAATTTTAACTTGCATGTCAGTACTGAGCCAGGCTAGCTTGTGCACACGTGCATAGTGTACATGCATAGTGTGTAATTGCATATCTGTAGCAGGATCAGTATTACTTTCCGATAAACTAGGACTTACCATTCGACTACACTTTCTTAGCAAGCCCATTCCTGGCCTCTCCCAAGCCTAAGTTGTCAAGGCATGCATGCATTTCTAACGTTTCGATGCATGAGTGAGTAACATGAGTTAATCATGCAAGTTGTAGAAAGGGGCTAGATCAATTTTATTTTTCTAAAAGGTTTGGATGCATGGGTGAGTAGCTTCAGTTCAACTGGATACATAAGATACTCATACCCTGGTTTGCCTCATGTTTGGATCGAAAAGGACACTAAGGACATGATTGGCTAGTAGTTGAAAGAGAGAGTATATGTTCTGATCTACAGAAGTACTGTGTTCCACAAAAAGAAAGTTCCTTCCTGGATCTATATTACTTTCATGGAATCCAGGATCTATATTTAGGGCCTTCTATTTATTTTAGGTACATGCAAAAATTAAATAAATTCATTATAAAGCTCCTAGCTCCTCGCTGGTGAACTCTTAAATATCTGCCGAAACACTGATATTTCTTTATCCAAATGCAAAATCAAAATTTCTTATCAGTTGGATTAAAAGCAAGAATAATATTTTTTTTTTGGAAACACAAGAGTACGTAATAGCTTTGATTCCACCATCTAACATATGAAAAAAGGTGAACACTGGAGATGACCTATATGTTGGAAACAACATAACCCATGGAGAGTCTAGACTGAACAACATTAAATTTTGGCCCCACATTGTAGCGTTTCCGCTTTTCACAGGATCGAGTCGGAAGTGCCGGTGAACGGACACGGATAGTACATCACATAAATAGCACGAATTTACATCTTTAAGTTGTTACAATGAGTTAGAAATGATTTAAAACACGAGAGTAGCAACAGCGGAAGTCTGAAAGTAAAGCAACTACAACTCTCGACGGTACATGGCCGCACATCGAAGCCCTACGATGTGGACCTGGAGACGATCTCTGCTGGAACTCCATCAAAACGACAGCGGAAGCAAGACAAACCTGTACAAAAACATAAAGAGCCAAACCTGAGCAACTAATACTCAGCAAGACTTACCCATCAACATGGCCAACTACAGCTGACTCCTAGCATGCAAAGGCTACAAGGGGTA
The DNA here is from genome assembly GCA_012490785.1 of Eragrostis nindensis. Classification (NCBI taxonomy): domain Eukaryota; kingdom Viridiplantae; phylum Streptophyta; class Magnoliopsida; order Poales; family Poaceae; genus Eragrostis; species Eragrostis nindensis. The sequence continues at coordinate 246,670 of JAAXCT010000476.1, read as the reverse complement.
GGTTGACTCAAAGTTGCGAAAACGGCACTAATTACTTGGTCCTTACTTTCAAGTTTTAGCTCAACTTAGTAATTAACCAAGTATCATGTTCTGCAACTAACAACCATAACAGGCAAGTAGAATAATCAGGCAAGTAGATAGTATAGTAAATACAGTAAGTAAAGGAATAATCATATATATATCATCATCATCATCCATAATCACATTGCAACGGGCATCAAGGGTAATCAGGAGGGTAATCCTAATGCAGTTCTATGGTTTCAATCAACTCCTATAAACCTAATGCACAAACAAACTAGACTCCATACATAGTGATAAAAGAAAACGAAAACATAGGACAGTATGCACCGGGGCTTGCCTGGCTCAGGGAAGATGCTAGAACTAGTCAGCAAAAAGATCAGTCAGTGACTCCTCCGGGGCTGCTCAGCATCATAGTCCTCCACCTGCTTCTGAATCACCTCGCGAACTATATGGCATGACAAGGAAATGCAAGTTAGATGCAATGAAATGTTGCAATTAAGTATAATTATACTTTCGTTTGAAGTGTTTCCATCATTGACTCTCATTTAAGTTAATTAATAAGTTAACTTGAGTTGATTAAGCGGAAGTGTGCATTCGGAAATACGTCTATGTCCAGTGGCATTTTTCTGGTGAATAGCACCACTGGAAGTAATTTATAGTGAAGTTTGACGATTTATTGAAGTACGGATTATTTTTAACAATTTAAACAAGGCAGCAGGTTAAATAAATCATAGAAAATAATTAAGCAACATATGATAGTGAAAACATACTCTGTAGATGTGTTATCATATACTTTATTTGCATGCAAGAGTTTGTGATCTATCGATTTACATAGAATTTATTATGATTTAAGCAAGATTTAACACTTATGAAATTTTCCAGAAAACAGATAAATGATTTTGTTCGGTTTGACAATTTTGATGGATAGATCTGAGTACATGGAGTCCAACAAAGTTGGATTTGGATTTTTCTGATTTACTTTCGGTTTTATATGAATTTTGGGAGCTTTCTGGAATTTCTTAGGAATTAAAGATATTCGCGAAAAGGATAAACAGCCGGACCAATCGGATCCCGGCCGCATGCGGGGCCACACGGGCGCGGCCGCACCGAATACGGCACACCCGCGGCGCGCGCGAGCGTGCCGGCGCTCAGCGCGGCGACGGCGGCAAGGCGGTGTTCCGGCGGCTGGAGGAGGAGCGGAGGAAAACAGGTGGGGGCTTCATGCTCAAGCTTTCGCGGGTCTCGGCGTAGGAGATGGCAACGACGGGGAGGTTCGGGCGGCGGCCGGCGTCGAGCAGGCGGCTCGGCGACGATGTGCCGGCGGCGTTCCGGCGAGTCGGAGGGGAGCGGACGGAAGATGGCGCGAGAACCAGGTTCACAGCTACGACGCGGACCTCGGCGGCTTAGATCTCGACGACGAATAGCTCCGGACGATGGGTTTCACCGGCGGGGTGGCGGACGGCGACTTGACGGCGGCGGGGATAAGTCGCGTCACGGCGAGTGGGGCTGCAGAAAAAGGGGAAAAACCAGGTCAAGAGGTGCGTGACCAAGGTGACTACCTTGAGCAATCGAAGAGCCACTCACCATGGCGGAAGGAAACGACGGCGGCACTAGAGATGGTCCGGTGGCCGAAGTTGGGGAAGAGGTCTCGATGCGCCAGGTTCACGGCGGAGGGAAGGGAATGGAGGCCACGCAGAGCTTGAGGGTGCGGCAGCGCAGCTTGAAGTGGAGTGGCTCGGCTGGAGACGGCCTGGCGGCGATGGACGGCGAGCTCGACTCGGCGGCCGGCAATGGCGAGCAAGGCGGCGGAATTTGGGGCTGCTAGGGTTAGGGTTCGAAGTGGCGGCGGTCGGGAGTGATGGGGGAGGCCGAGAGAGAGGCGGGGCGCTGGTCTTATCCGCGGCGTAGGCGTGGCTCCGGCGGTCGACGGCAACGTGGCGGCGAGGTTCTGACGGCGGGCCCGGTGCTCTTCTCTTTTTTCCAGGATTTAAATCGAGCAAAGTTTGCCGAATTAAAAGTGGTACTTCCCGTGCTCCAAAAATCGCCAAAACTTCTGGGAGGGTAGACTACAGATCCAGCTCCAACTTCACTTTTGGGTCGATGCAGGTTTGAGCAACAGAATTCGAACTAAAAATTCAGGAACACAGAAGTTTGTGCTCACTTCACTGAATTTTTAGGGGGTCTTCCAGAATTTGTAAAATATTGAAAAATTCTCCAACATTATATTTTCTGATATGCTTGCACAGGAATTTTCGGTTGGGTCAAGTTGTTATTGAAAATTTTAAGTTGCTTCACGAGCATTGGTTTGCCATTTGTTTGGACATTTGTTTTTGAATTCAGATTTGCTTTGGTACAGTTTTATTCAGTTTTGGAAGGACATTTGCAGGTGTTTGGGCTGCAGGTGACACAGGGGTGTCACACACATAGTAAAAAATATTATAGAAAAAATAGCCGTTCTACTTCAATGAGTTAGATGCCAACGATCCACATAGCTGCTTGAGTACGGTTTTCTTTGCAAGCGCCATTCACAACAAATCTGGTGTAATCTGCTCTTAAACATGCCAATTTGAAGATGAATAACATATATTGATTTCAGAAAAGACCACCCAAACCACAACTATTAGAGAAGTAGTTTTACTGTTGCCAGAAGCGGTTAGTAGACACCGAAGAGGCACTCAGGCAAACATCAACTGTTGGACCAAAGCTGCGGGTGGATGAACCTAAAAAAGCGCCTCCTGTCATGCCCTAGCCCAGCAGACACCGGCCCAAGGTGAGAATCAGTCCACATACGGCTCATGCAATCAGTTCACCAAATTTAAACGTGGATTTTAAAACGCTTCTGGATATTTGAGTTGATTTTCGGAAGTGGGTTCATGCACCGACTTGCTACTCTCATTACTGGCGCAAGTGCTTCTTAATTAGACATGCAAACTGACGTCAGTTAAGCTCAAGTGCTCCACTTGTTTAACACCGACTCAACGTGAAGTTAATCACAAGCTTTTCCACTACGGCAAGCGTTCGTGCACGACGCTTCAGCTAGGTCGGTTGTACTCCATAGCTAGATAGTATAAATAGAACCCCGGTAGTGTCCTGTACACACACGAAGCAGCTCCCAGGGAGCTCTGGAGAAAGGAAGGTCCGAGCAGGCGGAGGCCGAGGCGCTGCTGCTCCGCAGCGCTGCATGGTCGGGAGGCGAGACGAGTAGACGTACAGCTAGAGACCGGAGCTCGTTACGTTCTACATTTCCAAGGCAAGCTGCGTACACACTCTTGAGGCATTTTGATCCCTATTGGCATATGATTTATTAAATGTTTTAAATATCTTTATCGTTATGCAAATTTTCTTAAGTAAATTGCTGCACGGCCTGATGCATGGGTTGGTGGTATGTCGGGATGGTGATGCGAGGCATCTCGGTGGATGGTAGTTGGGTGGATAAATTTTAAATTAAGGTAAATACCAATTTGGTGGCTCATTAGTATACGTGCACTAGTACCGCCATGGCCTGAATGGGCGGGTACAAGCTATTACCTACATAGAGGACGATACACCCCACAGGACAAGAAGCGGCGAGGCCGTGTCATGGGCTAGTTGCGGACCGAGTCGGACTAAGCCAACGGCGTGGTTGCGGACCGAGTCGGACCCGTCGGGTGGGCTCTGTATCGTAGCTCGTGTATGGGAAGACTTGTATTTTCCTCGGATCGGTCAACGCGTAAAATGAACGCGTAAATGGCCAGACGTGGTCGGACAAGAGATTTGAGGAAATCCATGGAAAAGGGTACACCTCTGCAGAGCGTAAAATGTGGATATTCACTCCTGTTGCACCCGGGTTATAAATGGGTTGGCCGCGTGTACTATCAGCCCCACCAAATAGATTTTTGGAATATTAAAATATGAATTTTCTACAACAAATGTTTTTACAAAACTCATTCTTTCCTGGCAAATGGAGCGTGGCTCATTTGTGGAAACCTCGATATCCTGTTGGAATGACTTGGCATAATTCCTTTTCTTTATTGCATACTTGCTGAGTTTTATACTCATAGGCTAGCTTGCATTTGGTGTTGTACGCAGTGGGAAATTCTGATTTACCTTATCAAGCAATAGAAGCGGGTGACTTAATCCTTGAGGAAGTGGATCAAGGTGAGGGATATGCAGTGGAATATGATGAAGACTGTGATGAGGGAGCCGACTTCTATTAGAAGTCTGAGCGTCATGTAATTAAATAAAGAGTTTGTAATGCGAGTTTTGTAATGAGGAGACGCTTGATTAATAAAATTCCATGCATATTCTGTCCACTTCAAATGTAAATTTGTTTACATTTGTCTTGACGTCTTTATGGGCCTAGCTCATAAGGAGGTCAAGTAGCTGTTACGTCCAGACCCGTCACGGGGGCGTGACAGTTAAAGTGGTATCAGAGCATGGTCCTAGGCACGCTTACGCTACGAGACTGTAGGGGACCTAGGTGATTAAACTACTAGGGCATCGCAAAACGTTTCTGAGTCTTGTGCTATTCCAGGAAAAGATGATCGGAGAACCACCTACCACTTGTGCGGGAGCAAAGCTGCTCCTATGGGTCTTACTGCGTCACGTTGGAGCTACCGTGGAGCCACTCTTCACCACCTCATATGATGGCAAGCACCAGCTCTACACTTCACAGGTGACAGTTCGTGTTAAGGGGACAGAAGCTAATGCTGAGGAGGAAATGACGTTTAAACAAACAAGTACCCATGCGGAGGAAGCAGAACAGGCAGCAGCTTTTGAGGCGACACAATATTTGCGTTCGGAATATCACAAAGACAAGAATGAATGCCCGTTGCAATGCATTTCGATGACCCGTGAGTATATCAACAAAACTATTACAGGCACCGACTATCTGAACAGGCATGCAGACCTTCCTGACGACATTACCGAGGAGGAACGTAGCCGAAGGGACGAAATATAGTGGAAGGATTTCGTCATTACCACCATGGAGGATCTTCGTCGCTCGATGGCCCAAGCACTCGCACTGGAAACAGTCCGGCGTGAGACTGCTGAAAGCTCAGGAGAAAAGAAGCAGCGCCGCATTCGGAAACTCAATCGGGAGATTGAAGATCGCATGAGACAAGTGCAGGAACGAAGCCAAATCATCACTTCGCTTGAGGCCCAAGTTCAACAGCTGCAGCAAGCACTTCATGCTACCCAGGAACCGCTACTTCCAAATGCCCAGGAGGAAGGACCGGAGATTATTATGGAGGAGCCATCTGAGGGCGAAGCGGCAAGCGGAGTAGTTGGTCCGAATCCGTAGTCGACCACCACAGGGTAGCCATGCCACGGTTGCATTGTTATGCAGCCTTAGATAAAATAATGTAAAGCTTATTTTACCGTGGATGCATGGCTCTCATGAATAAAAGAGAACTTTTGGCCATTGAAAATCTTACAGTTCAGTACTTTCTCATATTTCTCAATACCATTTCTACAGATGGAGAATGGAAATGGTGTTTTCAACGATGGCGAGCAGCAGAACAATGGCTTCAATAATGAAAATCTGCCGCCGCCGCCGCCGCCACCGCCACCGCCACCGCCACCACCGCTTGCTGGCATGGATTTTGCAGCGTTTGGAGCAATGATGACCCAGTGGTTTGATCGTTATCAAAGACAGGCACTGGAGGCTCAGACTGTACTACTTGATCGAGTACTTGGTGCAAATCGAGTTCCACATGTTCAGAGACCTCATGACAATCCTAGAGCAAGGCTATCTGAATTTCAGAAGACACATCCACCTACTTTTGCAGGCACAGCAGAACCTCTAGATGCTGACGACTGGCTGCTAGAAATAGAAAGGAAGCTAGAAGTTGTGCAGTGCACTGATGAAGAAAAAGTATTGTATGCAACTAACCAGCTCACTGGAAGAGCTGCAGCTTGGTGGGTGAATCTGAGACAGAGTTGGCCAAATGACAGAGAAATTACTTGGGACGAATTCAAGGGGCGATTCCGGAGAAACCATATTCCAGATAGTATTATTGATAAGAAGAAGAATGAGTTCAGAAATCTGTGTCAGGGCAGCCTGTCAGTACAAGATTACCTTCATAAATTTACTCAACTGTCTCGCTATGCTAGTGAAGATGTGAACACTGAAGCAAAGAAGGTTGAGCGATTTCAGTATGGTCTGCGCCCTGAAATCCGGGTACTAACTAAACCTATGAGGGTCAGAGAATTTCAGGATTTGGTTGACCGAGCAATAAGCATTGAGGAAGAGCGACATGCCTGCGAAGAAGATCGTCGTAAGAGAGCAAGGCTTGACCCAAGAATCATGGCCAGAGGAAAATCACCAATGAATGTGCCACAGCGTACTGGCAATCTTGTACTGCGCCCAATCAACACTGGATTCACACCGAATCTTGGAAATAGCTTTGGCCGGCCAGTGAACTCAAATACTCCGAATTCTCAGTTGAAGAAGTGCATATTTTGTCAGGCAAATCATCACCCTCGTGATTGTCCTGATGGCAAGGGACGTTGCTATGGTTGTGGAGAATCTGGACATGTCATAAATCAGTGCCCAAAGCGAGTTCAGCAGGGAACTAATCAGCAGTTAGCTTCTTCAGCTTCACGTTCACAAGCCAAGGCAGGGAATCAAGCTGCTACTAGCAACCAAGCACCCAGTGGTAATCGTGAAAGGCCACAGGGAGCTGGACGTGGACGTCTCTTTCATGTGACACTACAGGATGCTGAAGCTTCCAATGATGTGGTGATCGGTAAATGCCTTATCTCATCTGCCATCGGTTTAATTTTATTTGATTCGGGAGCAACACACTCATTTATTTCAAAGGATTTTGTGAGGCAAAATAATATTTGCATAGCACCCATGGTTAAGCTCATGAATATTGAGATACCAGGACATGTCGCACTCTGTAGATATGAGTGCAGAAATTGCCCTTTAGTAATTGAAGGTGTCAACCTTAGCGCAGATCTGATAATGATAGAGTTAAAGGGTTTAGCTGTCGTATTGGGTATGGACTGGTTGGGATCACATGGTGCAGTGATCGACTGCCGGCACAGTTTGTTACACTGAATTTACCTGGGAGAAATCCGGTTGTTGTCAGAAATTCAGGACAGAACAACGGCATACCAAGAATAACACAAATGACTGCTAAAGAGATAGATACTATTCCGGTGGTCAAGGATTTTGCCGATGTGTTTCCAGATGAGTTAACTGAGTTACCTCCAAAGCGAGAAATAGAATTTACAATTGACCTAGTACCTGGAACAGCCCCAATTGCAAAGGCACCATATAGAATTCCCAACAGTGAGTCAGAAGAGCTGAGAAGACAAATAAACGAACTAGAGAAGAAGGGATTCATCCGACTCAGCAAATCACCATGGAGAGCACCAACTCTTTTTGTCAAAAAGAAGGACGGAAGCCTGAGGCTATGTATCGATTACCGAGCTCTAAACGAGGTCACGATAAAGAATAAATACCCGCTGCCTCGGATTGATGATCTTTTCGACCAACTCAAAGGTGCAGCAGTGTTTTCCAAGATTGACTTGCAATCAGGATATCATCAGCTGAGAGTCAGAGATGCAGATATAGAGAAGACTGCTTTTGTAACAAAGTTTGGTCATCACGAGTTTGTCGTCATGCCCTTCGGATTATCTAATGCTCCAGCCGTGTTCATGAATTTAATGAACCACATTCTCAGAGAATATTTATACAAGTTCGTGGTTGTGTTTATAGATGATATACTTATCTATTCAAGAAACCAAGAGGAACATGCAGAGCACATTCGCTTAGTGTTGCAGACTCTGAGGGAAAGTAAGCTCTTTGCAAAATTAAAGAAATGCGAATTTTGGATGGACAAAGTCTCATTTCTTGGGCATATAGTATCGGGAGAAGGAATTTCTGTGGATCCCGCAAAGGTTCAGGCAGTAGTGGAATGGAGACAGCCAAGAAATGTTTCAGAAGTTAGGAGTTTTCTCGGACTAGCCGGCTACTATCGGCGATTTATTGAAGGGTTCTCTAAATTAGCAGGACCGCTGACCAAACTCTTAAGAAAGGATAATAAGTTTGCATGGACCACTGATTGTGAGGAAAGCTTTAAGCAACTGAAGAACAGATTGGTTACGGCACCAGTATTGGCAGTACCTGAAAGTGGTAAAGGATATACAGTATATTGTGACGCATCTAGACAAGGTCTTGGCTGTGTATTGATGCAAGGTGGAAAAGTAATTGCCTATGCCTCCAGGCAATTAAAAACACATGAGTCTAATTATCCCACACATGACATGGAATTGGCAGCAGTGGTATTTGCACTCAAACTATGGAGACATTACATGTATGGTGAAAAATGTGAAATTTATACGGATCATAAAAGCCTAAAATATATATTTACTGAGAAGGATTTGAATTTAAGACAACGGCGATGGTTGGAGCTAATCAAAGACTATGACCTGACGATCAACTACCACCCTGGAAAAGCTAACGTCGTCGCTGATGCCCTTAGTCGTAAAGCTATGTGCAATCAAATGACAGTAGTTCCAAGTCAAGAAAATCTGGAAGATTTGGGAAGAATGGGCATTGAGTTATGCAGCGAGTCAGCAGGTGCCATGCTAATGGTCATGCAGTTACAACCCACCCTACTGGACCAAATAAAATATAAACAAACCGGCGACCTGTCACTACAAGAGATACGAGCACTTATGGCAAAGGGAAAGTTAGCAGAGTTCCAGGAGAAAGAAGATGGTGCACTCTGGTTTCGCAACAGAATTTGTGTTCCTGATGACATGGATATTAAAAGACAGATTTTAAAGGAAGCACATCAAACACCTTACAGCATTCATCCGGGGAGTACAAAAATGTATAGGGATTTGAAAGGTAATTTTTGGTGGAAAAACATGAAAAAGGATATAGCTCAGTTTGTTTCGGAATGTGACACATGCCAAAGGGTTAAAGCAGATAATCTGAAGCCAGCAGGTTTGTTGCAACCTTTGAGTATACCAGAGTGGAAATGGGAGGAAATAGGGATGGATTTTATTACTGGGTTACCAAAGACGAAAGGTGGTTATGACTCAATCTGGGTTATAGTTGACCGTTTAACAAAAACAGCTCGTTTTATACCTGTCCGGATAAATTACAGATGTCAAAGACTAGCAGAAATTTATATGGACAAAGTTTTGACACTATATGGAGTGCCGAAGCGCATTGTCTCAGATCGAGGAACCCAATTCGTTGCAAAATTTTGGAAGAAGTTACACAAACGTCTGGGAACTACACTTGATTTCAGCACCGCTTTTCACCCTCAAACCGACGGACAAACTGAACGGGTGAACCAAGTTCTAGAAGACATGCTTCGAGCATGTGTACTCGACTTCGGACCATCTTGGGATAAGTACCTGTCCTTAGCCGAATTTGCTTATAATAACAGTTATCAATCAAGCATACAAATGGCGCCATATGAAGCTTTGTATGGGCGCAAATGCAGATCACCGATTTGCTGGGATGAAGTTGGGGAACGATCAGTATTGGACCCTAAGATATTGTCAGATTCTGAGGAGAAAGTGAAGATTATCCGGGACAGGCTTCGGGTGGCACAAAGTCGATACAAAAGTAAATCAGATAAACGCCGCCGTGAGCTGGAATTCAGTGAAGGAGATTTTGTTTACCTCAAGGTTTCACCTATGCGAGGAGTACGTAGATTTGGCTTACATGGGAAGTTGAGTCCAAGATATGTTGGACCCTTCAGGATTGTGAAAAAGAGAGGACCATTAGCATATAAGCTGGAATTACCAGGATCTCTATCAAGAGTACATAACGTCTTTCATGTCTCACAGTTGAGGAAGTGTTTACGAGAACCAGCTGAGCAAGTGGTGTTGCCACAAATTAATCTGAGTAAAGATTTAACTTACGAGGAGCAGCCAGAACGCATTCTTGATGTACAAGATCGAAACATGCGTAAGAGGACAATCAGATTTTGTAAGGTTTTATGGAAAAACCATAGTGAAAGAGAGGCCACATGGGAAAAGGAAGATGATCTACGTCGAGATTATCCATATTTGTTCGAAAACAATACTGAAAATTTCGAGGACGAAATTTCTTGAAGGGGGGGAGTATGTCATGCCCTAGCCCAGCAGACACCGGCCCAAGGTGAGAATCAGTCCACATACAGCTCATGCAATCAGTTCACCAAATTTAAACGTGGATTTTAAAACGCTTCTGGATATTTGAGTTGATTTTCGGAAGTGGGTTCATGCACCGACTTGCTACTCTCATTAGTGGCGCAAGTGCTTCTTAATTAGACATGCAAACTGACGTCAGTTAAGCTCAAGTGCTCCACTTGTTTAACACCGACTCAACGTGAAGTTAATCACAAGCTTTTCCACTACGGCAAGCGTTCGTGCACGACGCTTCAGCTAGGTCGGTTGTACTCCATAGCTAGATAGTATAAATAGAACCCCGGTAGTGTCCTGTACACACACGAAGCAGCTCCCAGGGAGCTCTGGAGAAAGGAAGGTCCGAGCAGGCGGAGGCCGAGGCGCTGCTGCTCCGCAGCGCTGCATGGTCGGGAGGCGAGACGAGTAGACGTACAGCTAGAGACCGGAGCTCGTTACGTTCTACATTTCCAAGGCAAGCTGCGTACACACTCTTGAGGCATTTTGATCCCTATTGGCATATGATTTATTAAATGTTTTAAATATCTTTATCGTTATGCAAATTTTCTTAAGTAAATTGCTGCACGGCCTGATGCATGGGTTGGTATGTCGGGATGGTGATGCGAGGCATCTCGGTAGATGGTAGTTGGGTGGATAAATTTTAAATTTAAGGTAAATACCAATTTGGTGGCTCATTAGTATACGTGCACTAGTACCGCCATAGCCTGAATGGGCGGGTACAAGCTATTACCTACATAGAGGACGATACACCCCACAGGACAAGAAGCGGCGAGGCCGTGTCATGGGCTAGTTGCGGACCGAGTCGGACTAAGCCAACGGCGTGGTTGCGGACCGAGTCGGACCCGTCGGGTGGGCTCTGTATCGTAGCTCGTGTATGGGAAGACTTGTATTTTCTTCGGATCAGTCAACGCGTAAAATGCACGCGTAAGTGGCCAGACGTGGTCGGACAAGAGATTCGAGGAAATCCATGGAAAAGGGTACACCTCTGCAGAGCGTAAAATGTGGATATTCACTCCTGTTGCACCCGGGTTATAAATGGGTTGGCCGCGTGTACTATCAGCCCCACCAAATAGATTTTTGGAATATTAAAATATGAATTTTCTACAACAAATGTTTTTACAAAACTCATTCTTTCCTGGCAAATGGAGCGTGGCTCATTTGTGGAAACCTCGATATCCTGTTGGAATGACTTGGCATAATTCCTTTTCTTTATTGCATACTTGCTGAGTTTTATACTCATAGGCTAGCTTGCATTTGGTGTTGTACGCAGTGGGAAATTCTGATTTACCTTATCAAGCAATAGAAGCGGGTGACTTAATCCTTGAGGAAGTGGATCAAGGTGAGGGATATGCAGTGGAATATGATGAAGACTGTGACGTGGGAGCCGACTTCTATTAGAAGTCTGAGCGTCATGTAATTAAATAAAGAGTTTGTAATGCGAGTTTTGTAATGAGGAGACGCTTGATTAATAAAATTCCATGCATATTCTGTCCACTTCAAATGTAAATTTGTTTACATTTGTCTTGACGTCTTTATGGGCCTAGCTCATAAGGAGGTCAAGTAGCTGTTACGTCCAGACCCGTCACGGGGGCGTGACACCTCCATAGATGATGGTTCTTGCAGAAACGATGGCACGAGAGCTTAGAATCGTGCAACTCAGTTCCCAAGAATCGCCAACATCAGAAATTGCGATGCTTCATTAAGGACGCACATATTGCATAGTTATTAAAAGCTAATCATTCAGGTATCATTTGAAGATACTATAAATCAAACTCAAGTCTGCTGATTCATAAAGTGACCAATTAAAGTATCAAATGAAGTCCATGTCATTAAGGGCATGACATGAAAGTGGTGCTGGGATACAGATATATAGTTAAATTTTAATTGAATTTCATCTATTTCAGAAAATAAATTCTAAAGCAGCCACCCTCTTCCTAACATATCCTCAGTGCCCTGGAAGATGAGCGAATCCAAAAAAAATCTGGAAAAATCCCCCTCTTTGAAAATTCCCTAAGAGCTTTGGACTGTCAACTACAGTATGTAGGAACTTAAGTGGCACAAACTTATTGACGCTTTCAGTTTGTATTTGATTTTTCCGACTCACCATTGCAATACAATTCTGCATTGTACTAGAGACCACATTTACTTCCCCTCTATTTACAAACACGTACGTAGAAGTCATGTATTTATTTAAAATAGAGGAAAAATTAGTTAATATTAAAGGGCAGCCCGGTGCACGTAGCTCCCGCTTGCGCAGGGTCCGGAAAAGGGTCCGATCACTTTGGGTCTTTTGTACGCAGCCTTTGCTGAGTAGAAATTGTATAAATGCGGACGTTACTCCCTTACTTGTGCCCATCCAGATCCACACATTAGGGATTGATAGCAGTCAGAGGATCCAACAGGTCTCAGTATATGATATACTTGAATTTTCTGTGCTACCCAAATTGGTGAGTATGGACTATGTATCATTTGCTAGATTGTTCAATATCTATTGGCGGGCATGAGAGGTGCTGGAAATATGTTATTCTCCAACTTCTTGAACTGCAGAATGACTTATCTTGTACTAGGGAACAAAAAGAGAGGGTGACTGGATTAGTACAACCTCAGTATTGAGTGGTCTAACCTGTTGATTTCTTTTTCGTGGAGGATTAGCAACGCGCCGGGGGGGGGAGTGGGTTGGCTTGCCGATACCTTCGACAGTCCGACTGAATGTCTTAATTAAATATAGTTTTCTCTCTTGGCGAGAACCGAACTAGCGTTAGGCGGGATCTTCATGTCTTAATTCAATATAGTTTCTCTCTCTTTACTTAATGTTTTCTCCCATTTTACTTAACGAAATACATTCAAAGCATGTTCTTCGAAAAATAACTTTCTTACCAAATAACTTTTTTGTTCATATCAAAGGGGTCCAGCCGTTAGAGAAGGCCTATTAATGGGCCCCTTAGATTTATAGTAACTATTTTCAAGAGTTGCCCTAATTTAGTTGAATGCCAAAATATCTGATGGTGCGTGTTGGCCAAACAAGCTGTCACTCACTGCTCAGCTTCTCCTTTCCCTTTTTTTTTTCTGGCTACCCATGGAGATGTCACCTCTACATTCAGGCATGAACCTAGGCCTCAATTTTCTTGTGTTGAACATCGTCTACTGCTGGCGAGATCTCTTTTAGTGTTTATTCCTCAGGCTGTCGAAGTTGACGATACAGCCCTGAACTCTCTCTTCCGAGATGGCCGGGCAAGCAGCTCCCTCCAGATGCCGGTCGTCAGCAACGGCATGCACATCGGCGTTGCTTCTGCGTATCGGACGCGTATGTGCACGGGCTCTCGTGCCAGCCGCTCCGGGGAGCCGCTGCTTCATGTTGCTGAAGAGGAGCCCTAGTGTGTTGCCTGATTGCGTTACGTGATCAAGGCTAGTTTATGGCTGCTACAAACTGTTGTGTATTTATTACGGTGTTGTTAGTATGTGTAAGTTTCATGCGGGACGCTATGCACTGCTTTTGACTGTATGCACTGAACTTCTGTGACACTGAAACAGAGCACCGTCCCTCAAACGTTGTTGCTCAAAAGATGAAAGAAAACGGTATTATGCCAGAATAAACGCTACCATCAACCACTCATCACATCAGGGCCGTCTCCAAATTTTTGAGGCCCCCGTGCAGAATGTGAAACGGGGCCCTAGAATATAAAATGTTATATGCTCAAAATACATTTGTAGCTAACTATATATAACTTCATTACATGCTATTTTCACAATATTCGGGACTGTTCTGCGAAAAGAGTAAAAATAGTGCTAAAAGAGTTTGATTTTCAGAATTAAATTGAGGTTCTTTCACAACAAATTTGTCAAAACCAGAATCATACTTCCTATTCCTATCCCCATTTGAAATTTGAGTTGCAGTTTCTAGTCTTTCTTTCTTCTTACGCTTTTCAAAACTAGAATCACACTTCCTATTCCTAGAATACATGATAATTTGTGATGTTGTGATGGTTGATACCTGTTTGATAAACCAAAGTATGTAACAAATTTTTTAAAAATGAACTGCACCTTAGGTCTTAGGCGCTCAGCAACATAACACATAGCTAGCATTAGCAAGATTAAGAAAAGAATACAACATGGAGAGCCGCCAATGTTGGATTAAAAAACGAAAAGAACATGGCTACTTGCTTGCTTGCCTTGCTAATTTCTTCAGGGCCTCATGTGCGAGCCGCAAGTCGAGGCCACACGTTGCTCTGCTGTGCCTGTTGGGAGCGAGCGCCGAGAATTGGGAAGGAGCACGATTAGGAACGAGCGATCCTGCTAAGAAGACCAACAGCGCAGGGTGGCTTCGGCAGGAAGCCAAACACTAAATCACACCTGACGAACCACAGCAATCAATCTGCGAGTGTGAACTGCATTTCGCTTCCTCAAACGAGGCTGCGCTGGTCTTTTTCTTGATTATTGAATTGTTATTGGCCTTTTTTCTAGCAGGCTCATATCTAGATGAATCGCAAAAAGGAGGCCCCATATTTTTGGAGGCCCTGGCCAATCGGCCTCCTTGTCCCTGCTAAGGGACGGGCCTGATCACATTCAGTTAAAATCAGAATCATTCGTTGGCTCATCAATTTTGTTCAAACAGCAGAATATTTTCAAGCAAACACTGTCATCCGTAGTGGTACATCAATCTCAACAAAATGTGCTGGCGCTGCTATCCGCCAATAACAGTAGGACAGGATGGAAGAGTTATTTGTAACATGCATGGACGCTGGCGCAGCTATTGCCTTTGTTCATCATGGTGGTCCTTGGAGACCTTGTGCCCGTGTCCGGTAGGAAAGGAAATAAAAGTTCAAAAAATCCTGCTTCGTCAGATCACGCCTCATGGAATCACCGGGACTTCAAAACCAATTGTTGCTGCATGGCAACAGGGAGCACTTCTGTGAATTCACAGACAAGCTACAAAAAGCAATAAACAATCAAGCGTATATCAACATGATCATAAGATTGACACGAAATGAAGCATCAATGAATATCAACTTGTTGATATAAATCGGACTACCATGTGCATCTTGCCTGCATGTATAGATTTGAATGTATGCCTTTATACGTAGGGAGGCATATTCAATATTTTGTAAAGAACATGTGTGAGGAAGTGAGAACTTATTACCTCACCCATAAAGTATGGTAAATTGTCCATTCCAGATGTTTCCCAAGCCTGGACTTGTAAGCCATACATGCATTTCTAAAGATTGAAGGGGTGCCTAGAATCAATCACACCACTATGGCTTGTAGGCTAGCACACTTTTGCCATGGGAGCGTGTTTGGAAACATTTATATATGAGACTTCACTTTGACGTACCAAGTACAAGCATGTACGACTCTCAAGGAAAATAAAGGATTCCACGGGCATGATTGGCCAGTAGTTGAAGAGGGTGTGTATATTTCCATCTACTCGTTCATTTTTTTTTTATCTTTCAGTTTGCATTTGATTTTTCTAAACCACCATACCGATACATCATACACATATACTTTATTTAAATATATAGATGTGGAAGCCATGTGCTCATTGAACACAAGAGGCAAAAACTTGACAAACGATGCCGAGCGGATAGTGTATAAATAGAAACAATGTCAGTGGTGCCCGATCCGACCAGCATTTGGGAGTGGGTAGCGGTTGGAGGTCCAAGAGGTCCCTATGTATTAGTTACACTTGAGTTTTACTGTGGTACCTGACTTCTGATGTATGGAGTATGGATCATTTGCTAGATTATTCAATCTGCATTAGTGGGTGTGAGAGGCATTGGGAATAGGTTATTCTCCAAGTATACATTCTGCACAACAGTCAATGATCTCTATCCCAAGTACCTGATCAGTCCGCAAACAGCATCACGCGATTCTTGTCTACTGAAAGAATGAGATGTCCCTTGATCTCAGCAGGAAAGCTGAAAGATATGTGATAAGTCTGAACGCAGTGTGCAGAAATGCAGAGGTGGCGGAAACTATGTCTATTTTCTAAAAAAGTCACCATTCGGTGGTCTGCATTTGACTGTTAATTTTCTTTCCTGGAGGATTTACCACTCTGGGTTAGGTGACTTCCGATCGTTATTTTTCTCCTTGAACAATAGGCAAAAATATCTGATGGTTCGTACGTATTGCACAGACTAGTTGCCACTGCTTAGTTTCTCCTTTTCTTTTACTGGTTACCCATGCTTCCATTCACGGAGGTATCCGAGAGGAAGGGGAGGGCCTAGATTTGGGAAGCAAGGAACTCGTGTTCTTTGTGATCGGTACGCCGACCTTAGCTTGTCTGGCTTCCGGCCGTAGCGCCATGGAGGCGATCGAGCAAGTGCAGAGCAAAAAGAGGAGAGCGTGCATTGGCGCCACAGGACTGGAGCCGTCGAAACAGCGCGTCACGTCACGTCTGGAGCAGCGCCAAGGTGTCAGACCTGTTCAAGGCCAGCGACCGGGGCGAGTCAGGCATGTCACGGTGGAGGTCGACAGCGAGCTGCGTGGTGAGGAGGCTGGCCAGGAGGTACTTGCTCAAAAGATAAAAGAAAAAGGGCATCAGGCCATAATAAGCACTACCATCAACCAGTCATCACTACATACGATTGAAATCGTAATCAGATCATTCGTTGAACAATTGTAATTTAACAGTAGAATGTTGTGAAGCAACAAACACTGCCCAGAAAATTTCAGTGTGGCACATCGATCTTTTTTTTTTTTTTGCTGCAGCTACAAGTGGATGACATTAGTACAAGAAGCAACGTCATCTGTTGCAATAGATGATCAAATGCAGGCAATTATAGGCTTTATTGCAACGAAATCGTGTCCCAATCGGAAATAAACGATTCCAGCAGATCCAGGAAGTCCAGCTTCGTCGGCTTCGTCAGATTCCTCATGGAACCACTGCAGGTTTTGTCCACAAAGTTGATGCATCACATCAGTGCGCACTCAGATTGACTCTGGCAGGAGCTGCAAACAGACATTAACAAACAAACATGCATCAGCAGTGATTCATGAGACTGTCAAGTAACCATAAAAGAATATCAACTTGTTCAGTAAATCAGAAAATTAACCATATGCATGCATACATGTATTTTGAATGTATGCCTGTACTTACGAATGCATCTGCAATATTTTCTAAAGCACAATTGTGTGAGAAATCAAGAAGTCATTACCATGTAGATCATGCACCATATCTTGTCCATTCCCGGTGTTTCCCAAGCCTAGAGTTGTAAGCCATACACGCATTTCTGTTGTTTGAAGGGTGCCTAAAGCATGAATCATATTTAGAAGAATTTATCCATGTATCTAGTGTAGCCAAGTTAGGAGCACACTATTGCCATGAGAGCTTGTTCGGAAACATTTATATATCTGAGATACTCGTTGTACCAAGGACAAGATGTATGCATGACTTTCAAGGAAAATAAAGAATACACCACGGACCCGACTGGACTGTAGTTTTAAGAGGGAGCGTACATTTCCATCTACTTAGGATTCATTCTTTGATCTATTTGATACGCTAAGTTTATGATTTTTCTAACTAGTACATAAACACATTTGTCTATAAGAAAAGCATCTGCGCATGCCTGCTGGTTTTGTCTTGTTGTGGTCAGTCTGAATGAAGAGTCATCTTTGGGTGCCGCAAACGAAGTGAAAAAAAAAAACAGTGTGCAATATAGTGTTGCTCCCCATATGTGCATCATGTACTGCTACGATCAATTTTTTTCACTAGAACTGTGGACTTCTGATACCTCTAACCCTTAAAAAAGATGATCAAGGCATAATTAGATATTCTGCTTTAAAAATGCATAATTAGCTACTGAGTCAAATAGAGACAAATTCACCAACCATACTTCAGAGAGCTATTGGAGCTCAAATGCTAATCGGACCGCTTAGCAGGTGACATCCGGTTCTTAATTACCTAGCCCGAACAATATGTTAGTCGACTTTTTTCCATTTGTCTGATAAACAGATAATTAATTAGTGCCGGCCTACCAGGTAATGTGTGACTAAACTGAGCATGCGAGGGAAAAACTAATGTGCAGAAATGCAACATAGTTTTTGCCAAAAATAATACACTCGGCAAAGTTATTTTTCCGAGTGTTTTTTTTTTGGACACTTGGCAAAGACGTTGTTTGCCGAGTGCCCTAAAAAATACAATCGGCAAAGCTTCAGGCACTCGGGAAACTTATGATTTTCCGGTAGTGAGTGTCATACGGCGAATTCTCGACTAAAGAATATCTTCAGGTATTTCCGGTTTCTTTCTGCCCTTCCTTGGCCATGCTCAGGTTACGTGTAGTGATGGTATGTTTTAGATGCAACAAATTTGTTTACTGTTAAGTTCCGTACAGAAAATCAAATTGTGGATGTTAACCAGTAAATCTGCTTAGTTTTGTTAGAATTTCGAAGTGAAAAGAAAAACAAGGAGCAAATTCTGAATGTCAACCGAACTTTCAGAATATAGTTGTCCACCTGTTGAAGCTAGTGTGTAGTGTACGTTTCCATCAATCCAGGACGCTGGCAGCGAGCATGACGAGCAGGTTAATTAAGTGCACCCCAGGGGGTACCATGGAGGCCAAGGGGCATCTTTCGCGGGCACCTTTCTCTCCACGAAGTGCTGCATGTTTCGACCTGATCCTTGCGCCTCGATCGTAAGACTCTGGAGAGCTGCATACAAGGCGGCGTGGGGCAACGGAGGTCGACGCCGGACCGAGCGTAGAGGACTTCAGAAACGGCGTCGCCATGTTCAGGCGAAGCGTTCGTGCTTGCAGGAGGGCAAGATGATCTAGATGACCAGCCCAGGGCGGGCGGCTCACGTGACAGGCAGAGCAAGATGACTCGACGGCTCTCAGACGTGAAGACACAGACGAGGCTCTTTCCCGTCTGTGATGGACTTTGAGCCCCGTCTGAGAATCGCGTCTGTAGTAGTGTCTGGTTGTCAGTTGGAAATCGATTGTTTACTGGTCAAGTTTTGTATCAGTAGAATATTAAAATTACGAATGCCAACCCATAATTACTTTTCAATCAACTGAACTTTTAAAAAAATAATTATGCAGAGGTAGAGATTAGAGAACTTTGGATCTCAAACATCTCCTGATGCAGCGTGTGAAGCAACCCATAGACGACACCATGTCCGGGTACCTCGTAGAAGCATACTCTTGAGTAGGCGTAGCTGACGAGGACCAGGAGAGCGGCCAACGTCCAGAACAAAGCAGTGACTCATCGCCATGGCGCGCAGCAGCGGAATCTTCGTCGCCAGTAGTGTGCCTATTCTCGACGTCTCCCAAGCCTAAGTTGTCAAGGCATGCACATTTCTAATGTTTGGATGCATGGTTGAGTAGCATCATGCAACTGGTACAAAGGAGGATCCAGTCGGCCAGACCAAATTATGCTGTTGTAAAACATTTACCTGGATATATAAAGACACTGATCTCAAAAAGGAAAAGATATATAAAATGGTTCATGACTTTGGTAGAAAAAGGACATCAAGCACATTATTCTTTGGTAGTTGAGAAGTGAGTGTGTACATTTCTATCTACTCAACTACATTTCGAGTTTTATTTTTCGGGCCTTTTATTTAGAAAGCTTTTGCTTGTTCCAGGTGAAGAACTATGTTTTTTTATTAATCCACAAAATCCAAACTCAAAATTTCTGGTCAACTGCATTAAAATCAAGAGCACCAGTTTTGCTTCTGCCACCTAATATAGGGATGTTGGAAATAAGATAATCCTAGAGTTTGGATTCAACTACATAAATTTTCACCCCACATGGTTAAGGTTAAGAACTATAGAAAGACACAAATCGTTGTTCCACTTTGATAAATTAGGTAACAAGCACCAGGTTTTTCAAACCGTTTATCTCTTTTCTATAAATTCTTCAAGCCTAGTTGTTCTGGCTGACTTGGTTGGGTACACTCCAAAGTCTAATTAAACCGTGCACGAACTGGCTTGTTTTGTTTATGTGACACCCCGTGTCACCTGCAGCCCAAACACCTGCACATCACCTTTCAATTTGAACCAAAACTAAAATACATCAAATCTGAATTCAAATTTCAAATGTTCAAACACATAACAAACCTAAGCTTGTGAAGCAATTCAAAATTTTCAATAACAACTTGACCCAACCAAAAATTTCTGTGCAAGCTCTGCAGAAATGAGAAGTTTGGAGATTTTTCCAAGATTTTTGAAATTCTGGAAGACCCTCTAAAAATACAGTGAAGTGAGCACAAACTGCTGACTTCCTGAATTTTTCTGTCAAGTTCTCTTGCTCAAAACCGCATTGACCCAAAAGCAAAGTTGGAGCTGGATCTGCACTCTATCTTCCCAGAATGTTTCAGAATTTTTGGAGGTCGGGAAGTGCCCTAGTTAATTGAGTAAAGTTTGCTCGATTTAATTCCTGGAAAATGCGAAATTCAGTCGGGCCCACCTGTCATCCTCTTCGGGCCCGCGTCTCCTCCACCGATTGGCCATCGCCGGCGGTCGTCTGCCGCGTGGACGCCGACGACGCGCGCGCCTCCGCGCTCCTCTCTCCCCGGCCGCGGACGCCGCTCCCTTTTAAGCCGCCTCTGCTCCCCCGGTCAAACCCTAGCCGCCTCCCTTCTTTCCCTTCTAGCGCCGCCACTCTCCATTGCCGCGCGCGAGAGCTCCAACTCGCCGCCGTCACCTCGGCGTCTCGCGGTGGGAATTGCCGCGTGCGAAGCTACACAGCGGAGGGCTCCGAGTCCGTGCCGGCGTCCCCCTTCCTTCTTCCGCGCGTCAAGTTGGGAAAGAGACCGGTTCTTCACCATGGCCGCCGGATGAGCCCTCGCCGCGCCGTCGCCAATTTCTCTCTCCCCGGTGAGCCGTTTGTAGATTCTTTGCATCCTGAGCTGCGCGCTGTGTTCACGAGCCTCCCTAAACTCTTCCTAATTCCGCAGTCCCAGTCGCCCGTCGATTCGGAAGTTTTCTCCCCGCCGTCAAGCTGCAGGGCACCCCATCGTCGAGCTCCGCCCCCCGAGCCTTCTCCACGTCGACATCACCTGCGCCGGAGTCCCCCACGTCAAGAAGAAGCTCGCGCGTCAAGAACTGCAGCTGGAGGACCCCTACACCAAGCTTGAGTCGCCGCCGAAGCTCCGCCGCCGCAACCGCTCGACGCCGTCCACCCTCCGGCCACCCTCGCAGGTCCCCGATGCCCTAGGTGAGCTCGCCGTCCCGAGAACTACCCTCCAGTACCAACCTTCCATCGAATCGACGTCGGAACCCGCGCTCCAGCGAGCCCGCCACCGCGCTCCGATGAGCTGCCGGAGTTGCGGCCAGATCCGCCGCCCGGCCCAAATCAGTGCGGCCCAAACCCTATAGCAATCCACGGCCCAGATCTGTTCGGCCCGACCTTTTTTCTTTTTCCGAATTTAGTTAATTCCTCCTAAAATCCAAGAAACATATAAAATTCATATAAAATCGAAAATAAATCAGAAAAATCCCAATCCAATTTTGTTGGACTCCTTGTTCCAAGATCTATCCAACAAAAATGTCAAATCGCTCAATGCACCTCCTCTGTTTTCTGTAAAAATGGAAATTGTGTAGATCGTGTTTAATTCTTAATAAATCCTTTGATGCTCCTTAAATCACGAACTCTTGCATGCTTGTAAAGTACCAGATAACACACTTACAGAGCATTTGTCCACTGTCATATCGTGTTTAATTATTTTCTTATGATTTAAATCGTGTTCTGCATTGTTTAAATTGTTATAAATAATCTGTATTACAATAAATCACCAAACTTCACTGTAAATCACTTTCAGTGGTGCTCTTCACCAGAAAAATGCCACTGGACATAAAATAATTTTCAAAATTAATTTAATCTATTTAACCAACTTAAGTTAATTTATATAATTAACTTAAACAAGAGTTAATGAAGGAAATACCTCAGACGAAAGTAAAATCAAACTTAATTGCATCATTTCATTGCATCTAACTTGCATTCCCTTGTCCTGCCATATAGCTCGCGAGGTGATGGAGGAGCAGATGGAGGACTATGATGTTGAGCAGCTCAGGAGGAGCCACTGACTGATCGCTTTTCTGACTGTGCTGGTTCTAGCGTCATCCCTGAGCCAGGCAAGCCCCGGTGCATTCCGACCTGTGTTTTCGGTTTTCTTTTCTCACTATGTATGAGGTCTAGAAGTGTTTATACATTAGGTTTATAGGAGTTGATTGGAGCCGTAGACTTGCACTAGGTTTACCCTTCCTGATTATCCTTGGTTAATCCCTGTTTAGAGGTAGTTAGGTCTTTTTGGTTAGTCGTTAGTGTTGCTAGGCGTAGTTGATAGCGATCGGCAGAAGTCGAGTGGTAGGTCCCACTCGCATGGCAGGTTTATGACACCCTGGATTGTACTAGAAGAATTATAGGTTTGTTGGAGACCGGACGGGGATTGTTTGTATAGGATGGTTTGGGAAGGCTGGGCCTTCACGGTGGTAGCCCCGTCTGTGTCGATTAAGGACCGTTCGTTGTTGGCCCTATTGAGCAAGTTTGACTTGTACTGATTCACATGCTGGTGATATGGGCACCAGTAAACTGACGTAGCTTAGCAACCGTGGGGACGAACCTTACCCTACTGCTAGGGGGGAACGGGACAACCCGCGAACGACGGCGGGGTCGGTGTTGCGTGGGGGTGGTCCTAATATTTCGCCGGGAGCAGCAGCTAGATTTCGGCCTTGCGGGGGCTTTGTGAAAGATTGCCATATGTTGGCGCTTTCTAAGTACACATTTTATGTGCCAACTAGCCATCTACCCGTGCTTTGCTACGGCACTCTATTCAAAGAAATCCAGTTTAAAAACAAAAGCATGCAATTGTTCCAATTTGATATGAATTACATTAAAATGCATGATAAATTATTTTATGAATGTGTAAAGACTGATATGTTCCTCAGCTGAAATTTTTCACTAATGATACTTTAGCCTTTCCATTAGGAAAATTAGTAGTAATGTTTTCAGTAGATACAGAATAGCAAGACGGATGACCTGATTAGCCCAGCTCATAAGAACTTATCTCTATGCATCTTTTTTCATCCAAACTCATGTTAACACAAAGCTCCTGAAGCTTCACCTCTGTCCTCATGGCCAACAAAAAGCTGTCGCCATTCAGGCCTTATCCAGTGCCCCTCTCTCTCTCTCTCTCTCTCTCTCTCTCTCTCTCTCTCTCTCTCTCTCCCAACGCTTGCTTCTCCGAGAAGCTTTACCTCTGTCTTCATGGCCACACCCAAGAATCAGAGCAAAAAAATTGCAAGAGGAAAGGTGTATAAAGGAAAGACACCACGCAGGGATGAGGGAACTGCCGGTCACAGCGGTGACCAGCGCCGCCGCGTGGGGCTCTGGTCCGCGGAGTGAAGGAAACGGCGCGTGGCGGCGTGGAGCTCTCGGCCAAAGCGGTGAGCAGGGCAGCCCGCCGCGGCAGCAAAGGCACCACGTGCGGGGCTCCCGGCCACGGCGGCAAACGGCACGGCGCGGGGCGAACGGTACGCCGAACGCCCGGAAGGCCGTCCCGCGCGTTTCCCTTTCCCCTCCACTCTCCATGAGTTCTTGCACGAGGAGGAACCGCGAGCCATTCGGCCGGGAAGGAAGCCGCAGCGGCCGCCTGGGTTCTTGTTCCGGGCTAGGAGCAGTCCTGGCTGGGAGAGATGACGCGGCTGCGATGCGGCAGGAGAGGCAGGGGCGGCGGTGGTAGGTGGAGCCGGGAGCGATGCGGTCGAATGGGTGGTGGCGGAGGCGTCTAATGGGATGCGGGGCCCATTTGTCGGCGCCAAGGGAGATAATGGGACGGAAGGCATACGTCCGTTGGATGCAAATCGGATGGCGCAGATTGCAAGATGGCAGGCATACCATCATAACCAACTGCCTTTTTTAAGAGAAGTAAAGATAGCAGCCATATTCCTTCATATTCTCACCATGTTCTTGTCATAATTGTGCATTATTACCCCTAACCTTGACGAATTTCACTTGTAGTGTTGTTTAAGTGCTATGTTGCAGAATTAGGTGAAATGACACTATAAAGGCTCAAGTATGAGAAGTAACGACATGAAGCCCGACTCGCTATGCAATGAGGGCTTCCCAATAGCCCATGACGCATCCAAGGCACCTCTGGACATCCATGGAACCCAACATGCAAGCCCAAGGTCGTGGCCTAATGCCTAAGGATTTCTAGAAGGTTTATCCGGAAGGAAAGATCAATTCGCGCAGTCCAGAAACAGCACTGCATTGCCACGCAGTTTACGAGTTCAAGACGTGCTCTAATGGGAATCCAATATAAAGGAAAGTTGTAGATCTCGTCGAGAGCTTTCTGGAACATATATGGATTATCCCGTTTGGATTCTAGAGCTAGGAGATATGGGCCCCGCAAGGAGACCTGCGCAGAGGAGTCCGAATCAGGACAGATATTTTGGCATCGCATATTTGGGAACCAAGATGGCCGAATCTGGAGATCCAATGATACCAAAGTTGTAGATCTTTTCGAGGGCTATGAGATAGAGTCTGAGTTTGCCTCATTTGGACTCCGGACGGTGGAGATATAATCTATGGAAGTCGGAGCTGCGAAAAAGGAAAATCGAGTCCGAACTGGAAACGAGTCGTGCCGATCGGCACACCTTTGGTGCCGACCGGCACCGACCTAGATTCGGTTCCTTTCGCCTCCAGACGCCTCCCCACTATATATGAAGCCCATGGGACGCCCCATGACGAGAGTTGGACGACGGAAGACCTAGGGAGACGCCTCACACACCCAAGATGCCGCCCGGAGTTGAGAGCCACCACATAGACAATGTAATCTAGGCTAGTTAGCTTGCCGGCATCGCCTCCATGCGCGGTTGGCTATGCCGGAGTTCTTGAGCCTCCCTTGATGTTCGTCAAGGTATGTAATTGATGGTGAGCATTGTGTCATTGTGAGAATTCTTGGTCTTTAATCGGATTACTTTGGTCTATGCGATTGTGCTTGTTCTTAATTCTAGATACTTAGTAAGAATAGACTCGTGGCGAAGGTTTGTTCTTATGGATCTATCGCATAGTGCAAGAAACCGGTGGGGAGCTATTAGTACTCTGTCGTGACAGGATGGGGACGAACGAAACCACTATGTCTTGTAGAATACCGGAGTAGTTTGTGTAAGCTAAGACCTTGCTTTGACGTGATTTCACCTTATGGCTGGAACTACTAGATTATACAGGTTAAACTCTTGGATCAGATCTTGGTGAATATCAATTTACCTGTTTACCACTCACGGTGCTGATCGGCACGGCCTCCGTGCCGACCGGCACAACACCTATCTTCTTCACAACTCGCGTGTGTGCAATAGTACTTCATGCTAGGATTGCTCTGTTAGATGAAATAGTAACCTTAATCGTGTTCTCTTGCTGATCTCTGTGGATTCGATATAAACATTGGAATACTCTAAGGGAAAGTGCTACAATGTACACCGTCCACTTGCGGTATACAAATGGGTGCATATAAACGACCAACACCATATGTGGTCTGTTCGCGGGCGCATATGTCGTGTGGTCAGGTTTCTCCTGCAAGATGTACATCGATGCCGCCGCTCTCGGAAATGAGCATCCTTGTTCAGTGCGCTACATCGTAGTGTGATTATGGATGATGATGATAATGATATATATGATTATTGCTTTACTTACTGTATTTACTGTACTATATTGCTTGATTATTCTACTTGCCTGTTATAGTTGTTAGTTGCACAACATGATACTTGGTTAATTACTTAAATTGAGCTAAAACTTGAAAGTAAGGACCAAGTAATTAGTGCTATTTTCGCAACTTTGAGTCAGCCTACCCCTTGTAGCCTTTGCATGCTAGGAGTCGGCTGTAATTGGCCCTGTTGACGGGTAAGTCTTGCTGAGTATTAGTTGCTTAGGGTTTGGCTCTTTATGTTTTTGTGCAGGTATCGTCTTTGCTTCCGCTGTCGCTTGGTGCTGTGAGCATCTCCAGGTCCACATCGTAGGGCTTCGATGTGCGG
Organism: Eragrostis nindensis; assembly: GCA_012490785.1. Lineage (NCBI taxonomy): Eukaryota > Viridiplantae > Streptophyta > Magnoliopsida > Poales > Poaceae > Eragrostis > Eragrostis nindensis. Next base: position 220,544 of record JAAXCT010000476.1, on the reverse strand, counting down.
CCATGTATCGTCGAGAGTTGTAGTTGATGTACTTTTAGACTTCCGCTGTTGCTACTCATGTGTTTTAATTTATCTGAGACTTGTAATAACTTAAAGATGTAAATTTGTGCTATTTATGTGATGTACTATCTGTGTCTGTTCATCAGCACCTCCTACTCGATCCTGTGAAAAGCGAAAACGCTACAGTTTAGAACTGAACCACACTATGTGTGTGCACGGCGGGGGGCAGGGGCAGCTTTTGTGACCTTTTTTTGGCTGAGCAAAGGTTAAGCTCTTCCTAATGAAATACCATGAGAGCAGTCTTTCCCACACTGGCTGTTTTTGTTTTTGAACCGAGCTACAGTCTTCCGGGACCAGGCTACTACCATTCTACTGCAAGGAGTTTAGAAGCTAACGTCAGCTATGGGAAAACAATTCGACAATTTGTAGCTATATATGTGAAGTGTTTATCAGGAAGGCTTACATTATAGACTTGCAACTCAATTCCCATAATTTGCAAACCCCGCAAGCTTCAGAAAGTTTCTTTTTAACAGTTTGAAGAATACATATTCATAAGTATTAATCAAGAGTCCTGATTCAGAAAAACAACAATGAAAGTTGCTAACAAGGGCATAACAGAATGGGATCCGATAGTAAACTAAATTAGAATTTGGTCAAGATAAGAAAAAAATTGAAAGCAATCATCCTCTTCCTAATAGATCCTGGGTTCTCCAGAACATGAACAAATACTATAAATTTCTGGAGACCATAAAATACTCTGAGAGATATGGACTGACAAGCATCATAGGAACTGATGCAGCACAAATTTTTTAACGCTTAAAGTTTGCAATTGATTTTCTGACACATGAAATGTCTATTTAGATACATGTATCTGAAGCGATTTGCTCATTGAACACGAGGGAAAAAAAACTGACTAACGCAGGGCAGATAGTGTAAAAATATTGAGCTCATTCATACCCAGTCCGGTCCGCAGATGCTAATTAATAGCAAATGGAGGTCTAAGAGGTCTCTATATAGTATATATGATACAATTTGACTTTGGTACCTGAATTTGTGGGAGTGAGGTGCTGGGAAAAAAGTGTCCAATTTTGCCCACAAAGCAATTGTCCACCTCTTATCCACCTTTGATCTATGGAGTTCTAAAAGGGCATTTTCGTGGAGGATTCACAACTTGGGGCTCGAACATATGGTGTTTGTGTTTACTAATTTTTTAGTTGTCTGAAATTTGACTTTCTTTCTTCCGACATCACAACATTCACAAATTACTACTGCAACATACAAATATACTTTGTATCAACATCTAAAGATGCGCAACATCACAAATTGCAACAACTACAAGAAAATTAATTATTAGTCACCAAAGTACTTGGTCACTATATGTGTATTGTTGGTCACAACATTTATTTTGTCACTAACAACCTTGGTCACATTTTGGTGGCTAAAAGCTTGTCACTATATGTATATAGTGACCAACAATTATATGTGTTGGTCACTACAACCGTGTATCCACAAAAAAAAAAATCTTAAACTTGGTCACTACTGATCAACTTTTACTGAACAACAAAATAAAATTTTCTAAAGCTGACATGGTTTGGTACACTCTAGAGTCCAAATGGCTAGCATCAACTTGTTCCTTTTGGGATTGAGTCACAATCTTCTCAGTGGAGGATGTTTAGCCCGCAACTACAAGCTCTAATGGCCCACCACTAAATACTCCTATTGTACTAGTGATTGATTTGCTGTTATCTTTGGCTCTAGAGATACTGACATTACGGGTAAGGTCCCTCTAAGAGATAAAAGTCATTGTAACATTATGGGCTTGTTGAACAATTTTGTTCTAATACTAGCACAAATGTTGTGATGCAACTCAGAGACCGTGTCCGTATTGGAAAAATTCCGAGTCCCCAACTTCCTGATGTCACAGCTCAGACTGGAGCTCTGGTTCAAGTTGGTGCTGCATCAGAACGGGCACACTCCCATGAATTCTGTGACTAGCTAGCTACAAAATCCAATTCACAAGCAAGCTTGCATCAGCCATGATCCATGAGAGTACCATGTAACTAAGCATCAATGAATGCCAACATGTTCATGTAAATCAGGAAACCATATCCATGCACCTATTTGAATGTATACTTACGGATTCATAATTAATAATTTCTAAGCACATGTGCGAGAAATTAAGAACACATTACCATTCCTTTCCTCGACTGTGACTTGTCCATTCCTGGTGTTTCCCAAGCCAGATTAGTAAGCCATACGCGCATTTCTAACATTTGAAGGGGTGACTAAAGATGAATTATGCCGCTGTAGCTTGCGAAATTTGAAGAATACATCCATTAATGTAGTGTAGCCAAGTTAGAGAGTAGCCTAGCTTGTTTGGCAACATTTATATATATGAGAAACTAGGTGTACCAAGGACAGGTATGCATGACTCTCAAGGAAACTAAAGAATGCCACGGACACGACTGGCCAATAGTTTAAGAGGGAGTGCGTTTCCATCTACTCCAGATATTCTTGGATCTATTTGATGTGCTCCCTTTATGATTTTTTCTAAGGCGTACACATACTCATTTTGCATAAAAGAAAAGCATCTGCTCATGCCTGAGGGAGGGGTTTGTCTTGTGGTGGTAGGTCTGAATGAAGAGTTTGGAACCCAATTAGGAGGACTAAACATAAACTAATTGGAAAACCTAATTGCAGTTTCATTGGCTAATTTGTGAGTAGAATCTATTGATCCTAATTAGCCTGAGCAAATCCAATAAATTTCTGGAGACCCTAAAATTCCCTATGAGATAAGGACTAACAAGAATCATAGGAACTGATGCGGCACACATTTTTTAACGCTTTATAAGTACGCATTTGATTTTCTCACCCACCATGAAAAATGCATCCTGCATTATTTTAGAGATCACGTGTACTTGCTGTGAGGTTTTGTCCAAATGCATTTTTGGCGGATTCATTGGGTGCCATTCGTGATATGAAAAATGTGTTCGACTAAAATAAGGCTGGTACATACATTTATATATATGAGATTTCACTTGATGTACCAAGTACAAGTATGTATGACTCTCAAGGGAAACAAAAGATACCACGTACATGATTGGCCAGTAGTTCAAGTGGGAGTGTATATTTTCATCTACCCATGGTTCAACTTTTTTATGTATTTGATGCTATCCATTATGATTTTTCGGAGACATACGAAGACATATGGGTCAAAAGAAGGCGTCTAGGATCAGGCCTTTTGCTGTATCATAACGAGATGTTGCACCGATTCATTTTACACAGTCCAATTTCTGTTAACGTCATGGAATGGTCCCTTTTGCGACCTAGGCCAAACAAAGAGAGTTAGCACTCCAATTTCTGTTAACAGCAGGGAATGGTTTCGTTTGGTGACTGGGCCTATAGTTCCCACAGGTGTTGAACTTGAGTGGGGTAATTGGGAAATTCTTGTAAGAAACGGTCTTTACATAGGAAAATCATATTCCCATCTCTGATCCTTTTTCTTGCACAAGAAAGTGCTCGTTGAATTTTGGGCAGCTGCTGAACTGTATACTCTTTTGTTGGGTCGTGCAGATTACACCACTATCAATCCCACATTTGTCTCAGCTCGGACTCAGTTGTGAGATCATACAGCAATCACATGCACCACGCGCCTTGCCGTGTGTGACCCTTCAGGAAGCTACAAAAAGAAAATAGTGAATGGGCTCAGAGACGGTACACCATTTCTTCTTGAAATAATCAAATTCAACTTTGATGGCAGCAGAAGCAATGAGTGAGGCTAGCTTGTTCATGGATGTATGCATTTGAATGTATATGATTCTAATTGGGCATGAATGATCAATATTTTCTAGAGCATATGCTGTTGATAATTTGAGAACTTACTAATGTAATGCTTATTGGTAATTTATTCATTCCCGGTGTCTACCAAACCTAAGCCTGTAGTGCGCAAATATTGCATTTTAATTAACTTTTGATGGGTGAGTAGCATCAAAGTCATGCAAGTAGTAGCTAAGGAGGTTGTCATGTTGAGCTATAGTGGCACACTAGTATTACGAGACTGTGGAAAATGTTTGCATATATATTACATTCAGCAGAGAAGAAGTAAAATGATGTTTGGAACAAAAGATATTTCAAGTACATTATTGCACATGTGTGTCAAAGCTTGGATGGCCAAAAAAAAAAAAAAAAAAACTAGGCTAGCTTGTGCATGCATTTAATTTGAATCTATATGTTATATATACTCATGCATGGATGCTTGATCAATATTTTCTATTGCACTCGTGTGCAATAAATTGAGATTGGACTATGAGATAAAAAGAAAGGAACATGTTCATTCCTGATGGCTCTTTAAGTCTCAATCATTATGGTACACGTTTGCTTCTAATGTTTAGCCTGGATCAAAGCTAACTAGCATCAAGTCATGCGTGTCGTCACAGCAAGGAGTTAACTATGCTAGAATTGATATGGGCCTAATTTCTATGCTTCGTAACCGAGCTAGGAGGCACACTGTTTCTATGAGATTGTCTAAAAAAAAATGTTTGCCTATGTAGGACGCTCAACACATATTTAAAAGGACAGTGACGTTTGGCAGAAAATCATGTGTTGCTATGACATGATTTTCAACAACTAGTCGCTGCTCAGCTTCTCATTTCAATTTCTGGTCACCCATGGTGAGGTCCGCGAGAAACGGGAGGTCTTGGCTCATAAGAAGCAAGAAAAGTACTGAATGCGGTGGCATTCTGGTCAGCCGAGGCGGATTGCGGTCCGTGTGCTCGCCCCCCATGCCTGAATCGCCCTGCAGGTGGCTGACCTTGCAGAGGCCAGACGAGAATGCAGACCTTGTGAAGCTTCGAGATGTAGCCCCATGGAGGTGAGTGAGCGCACAGGAGCTGCCGAGAAAACTTTCCCTGGCGGCTGACGCAGGAAGGAGCCAAGCGCCGGGAGCACCGGCCGCACGACTCGTGGCCCGCCTCAAGGATAGTGGTTGTTCTACTGCAGCTTCCAGAACGCATCACGGGGGATGATGCGTCAGGGATTATTTGAATTGCTAAATCTTTGTTCCAGTGATACCGAGACACTGGGGCCACCCACCGTGGCAGACTACAATCCCTCTAAGAACAAGCGTTCTTGCTCAAAAAATAAAAAGAAGAGGGCATGAGGCCATAACAGCGACCATCACTACCTGTAACTAGTTCATTCCTGTTGTTTCCCAAGCCTATACTGGTAAGCCATGCGTGCATACAAAATGTTTTGAGCAGTGATTAATTAGCATGAATCACTCAAGTCATTGTTGCTATAATTTGAGGAATGCATGCAGCAAACTAGGGAGACAGTAATGCTATGAGAGATGTCTTGGAAACCTTTATATATACTTGGTGTACCAAGGGCAAATATGTAGGAGAAGAGGGAAAAAAAAAAGACACCAAGGACTAGTTGGTAGATGAAGAGTATATGTTTCCATGAATGATAACTCACATAATCCATTTATAATACAGAAAATATTATATATTATCAAATAATTAACTGAGAAAAATATACATGTCTTCATATGGCAAGACAAGAAAGTATATATACGCGCTCCCCAGTTCTGAACTATGCAATATATACTGCAATGAACTAAATTTCAAACTCTCGGATACAAAAGATCATCGTCGTTTAATAACCAAGTGAGTCCACTAGAATACAGATACAATACGCACCAATATATGCCATTTTTTAAACTGTTATATTTAAAGGGCCTAGAGATGTTTGGCGCAAAGCAAGATATTTTAGTTTTCAGAAATGGTTATTGGGAAAGATTGATAAAATTTTTGAACTACCGCTGATATTTTAGTATACATTTTCATCTACTCAGGATTTGTGTGTAGGCTTGATTTGCCAAGCCTCCTAAGTCCTGTCGTGTCGTGTGTGGAAGTATATGTAGGTCGCACATATTGTCTGTAGTAGTATGTTGGTCTCACATGTGCAGAATCAAGAACGCTCTAACTTATGTGTGTTCAGATATATGCTCTATCTAATGCATATGCGCTCACATGCTCTTGTTATGTGTCAGACGAGAGTGCGAGCGCCTCGTTGTGCAAGGCAAGCCACCGGCACCTGCATGGTGGATGAGTCTACGAACCGTAACTAGATACTGTACATCAGCCCTTTCATGTGCGGCTGGGATCGGTTGAGTCGTTGACTTGTCGTCGCATACTCGCATGGCTCCGCCTGTCTACTGCTGCAGAGCTCTTTTTTAGTGCATCTTCGTCAGCCTCTCAAAGGGAAACGTACGATCGATGCAGCACCAGTGCTCGATGTAACCGGCAGGCCATCGGAGACGGCCGAGCTAGCAACTGGCTCCAGAAGCCGGTCTGCACCAGAGGCGGACGATGTTATTTCCCTGAGCAGTCCTGCTATCCGGCGTCTCGAACGCGTGCACAGTAAATAGTAACTGTGATATTTTATTTGTGCAAGTTTCAAGATGGAGGCTGTGCCCTGCTTTTGACTGTCCGCACTGATTTGCTGTTAATCTTGGTTAAACACGGTCCCGAAAGAATAGTGTTCTTGCTCAAAAGATTAAAGAACAGCATTGGGTCATCATAATCAGTACCATCAACTAGCCATCACTTACTATGAAAGTCATAATCAGATTTGTTTTTCGGTGATAAGAGTCATAATCAGATAATGGCTCTTCAAACATTTTTTTTTTCTAATAGCATAATGTTGAGAAACAACTAAGAGATCGTGTCCCTATTGGGAAAAAAACCGAGGTTAGCAGTTTCGTCAGGCCACGCCTCATGGAATCACTGGAGCTTCAGCCCTACTGGTTGCTGCATCACAACAGGGCACACCCCCATCCACTCTGTGACAAGCTACAAGATGCAATTGACAAGCATAGCTTGCATCAGCCATGATTCATGAGACCGCCACATAAGTAAGGATCAATTAATGAATACCAACTTGTACGTTCGTGTAAATAAGAAAACTTTATGCATGCGTGTATTTGAATGTGTGCCTGAACGTACGGATGCAAGATCAATATTTTCTAAAGCACGAGAGAGATATTAAGAACTCATTACCTTAAGGAACCAGCAAAGTATCTTGTCCATTCCCAGTGTTTCCCAAGCCTAGCTAGAGTCATAAGCAATACGAGCATTTCTAAAGTGTGAAAGCGTGACTAACACTAGTACAAAAAGAGCTTAATATGACAGTTGAATTTTTATATCAGTGGCGCACACAAATGGATCCGTCACTGCTAGCCCGACGCTAGTTACTGTAGCAGACATCAGTGGCGGACGGACTGGCGTCATCACGGCTACAGGACCAGCATGACGTAGCAGTGGCGGTGGTAATGGCATCACATACGTCCGCCACCGGAAAGAGGTCAACAGTGGCGGGTGGACTGACATCACAAGCGTCCGCCTCCGCTGAGCTCGAAATCAGCGGCGGACGATGACGTCAGCGGGGCCGCCACTGATATTGAGGGCGTAAGTGGCGTACGGCGTGACGACACCGACCGCCACTAATACTTATCCATCAGTGGCGGACGAAAGTGTCGTCACTTACATCCGCCACTGATGGTGCTGACGTCACTCCGTCCGCCTCTGATTTGCGTAATCTGTGGCGGATGGAGTGACGTCACTACGCCCGCCACTGCTAGCGCGCAACTATATACTGCGCGTCTTCTCCCCGCGCGCGACCAGTACCAGACTCGACATTGATGTCCGTACGGCGGCGGGGAAAAAGTAGAAAACATGGGGGAAAGGTTTTGATCTCCTTTTTTTTGGAGGATTTGATCTAGGAGGTAAATCTTTGATATCCATTGGAGCCATTTTGTGTTTTGATGTCTTTTTCATGGTTAATTTTGAGGATAAAATTTATTTAGGATTGCAAACTTTTTTCCTTCAATTGAGATGATTCTATTGTTTCTTTAAGGGGAATTAGTAGATCCTATCTAATATGTTCACATTCCAAGTCTTGTGTTGTTTGTCTTGTGAGTTTTTATTGTAATTTAAGAGATCAATGATTTTGATGTATGCACCATATATGTAAGAGAGAGGGGATGGGGAATTAATATAGTCTTGTGTCAAATTTGTATAGCCAGTGGCGGAGCTGGACGAGAAATCCAGGGGGGGCCGGTCCTCCATTGAACATGAACAAAAAAAAAATTGGTTGCAAAAAAGTTACCAATTCGCTTTGTATTCTAATAATTCGTAGAACCATGTAATATATATATTATAGAACAGATTGTGCATAGAGAAGATAGTTAGCAAAAGGGTGAATATAGCTTACTTTAGAAACTGGAGACGCTTGTGAAGAAAAAAAAATCCGAAAGTGACAATACCAAAACAACAAAGTGGTTGTGAAAGGTATGCTGCATACCTGATCAATTGGTCCATAAATTCCTTGTGCAGCTGGTGAAATGGAGATGCTTCTGGCTCTGCCTCTGCCCTCTGGTTGATTGAGCATGCTAAAGCCCTGATAAAAAAGCAACATTGCAGTTATGGAATTTTCCCATGTCCCTTAGCTGAATATAATCTATTGGTCACTTCTTGTTTTCTTTGAACTATCAGTCAATCATGCGGAAGAGCTAGCTTGTTGAAAAGGATGATTTAGAACTAGAACTCACATTACAATGCACAAATATTCCCCTTTTGGTTTTGCTTTGGTTTTCTGGAAACATTACTCTCGATCAGTTTCCACACATTTTCTTTTTAGAAATGGGAATATATTTCAATATTTTTTCTTAAATAGGGGCAACATCCCCCGGCCTTCTTTGGAGGCCATGCGGGGAACAGGGTTCGAACCTTGCCAGGCAGTTTCCACACATAAAGATACTAAAATGTGTCATCCTATTGCTATACGAAACACCAATTTATGTTTTTTCGATACATAAATATGACTTGGGATTGGGGAGGAGAGGACCAGGGGAGGATAGGGTGGGCTTACATTCGTTCCCTTCTGCATGCGAAGCTCGGGAGGGGTGCTCTGGTTCGCTGCGATCTCCATCTCCGGCGACGGCAACCGGAGCTGCCGTCAATCATCCCCACGCCGCCACAATTTCGCTCGAGCAGCCGAGCCGGCGTCGGCGCGTCGCTGGTTCGCATCGCATCGCGGTTCCTTCCAGCCAAAGCGACCGAACGTGTTTTCTTCTTGCCGCTGGCTGCTTTTTTTTCTTGAGGAGAATTGCCGCTGGCTGCTGGCCGATTCGTCTTCTTGGGCTGCTGCGATTCCTTTCCTTGGGCTGTTGCCGTTCATTTTCTTGGGCTGCTGGTTCGATTCCTTTTCCTGAGCTAATTGGCTGTTTAGTTGGGCTACAAAGCCTGTGAAGATGAAGGGCTCCTCTGCTAAATTTCAGAAGTTAGGGGGGGGGGGGGGCCATGGCCCCTGCCGCCCCCCCCCCCCCCCCCCCCCCCACCTCCGCCGTTGTGTGTAGCATTGTTATTCTTAATTTATAATTCGTATTCGTTTGTTTAATTATTGTTTTCAAATATTGTAGATGATGGATAGGTCTTGGATGTACAATGGGGGTGGCGGAGATCCAATAGTATATTTCGAGGAAGTCACCAAATTTCTCCAAGCCGCCAAGGTTCACGCTGCACGTCAAAATACAAGGGCTATATATTGTCCTTGTAAGAGATGTAAGAATAATGTATTGTTTGAGGAACATGAAACTATTCGTGAGCACTTGTTGGAGAAGGGTTTCATGGATCACTAAGCGAGACGGGTGTGACAACCTGGACCATATCTTAAGATATTGGATACATGTTGCCACTCGAGTCAAGGACCTTAGAGCGTTGGATGGCCGTTAATTCGGCAACCCGCACTGAGAGCAATTTAATTTGTTTATTTGACAACTTTCTTTCTCGGCAAATGATGAGGTAGGATAGCCATAGGTAGACTTCCCAGAGTCGACGTGTCGTGTCGATGCGAAGTGAAAATCATTTGGCTTGACATGCCGCGCGGCTCTGGGAACTCTACCTTTTGCATAATAATAATGCTATCCTCATTCTGATGCCGACGCATGTTTTTTTTTAACAATAATATTTAGTAGATGAATAAACCTAACAAGATTTCGGTTATTACACAGTAATCATTTAAGAGTCTAAAAAAATAGACGAAGGGAATCAAGCAGACAGGAGCCCAACTGCTGAGGTACTTCCCAGCGATAACGATGAGGAAGAGGCTGATCCCTATGAGGCTGAATCCCCTCCTTTTCCTCCGTGCGGTAAAAGGCAGCGTGCTGAGGGACCCCCAGACCCCGATTACAATCCGAATGATGAGGTATCGGGTCATCGACACCTATTACATCAGGAGTTAAATGTTTCATTAAACTGACACATGGTGTGCTATTTCGTAGATTCCTTCACAGCCACGACCACGGCGAAGTAAACGAAAACGGTTGTTCGTGGAAGACGCATCTGCCATAGTGCCGGCAGACCAAGTACCCGCTCCTGAAACGAGCTCTATGCAGAAGGAGAAAAATAAAGGAAAAAGGAAGCGGAACAAGCTAAGTTCTGGCATCCACAGAGTGGATAGGGTCAGCGAAGAAGGGTCGCCAATCGAGCCGCAGGGAATCTTGGCAAACTGGCGTAATGATTGCGGGTGTTTAGTTAGAGAGAAAGGGAAGATCACTTGGTCGAATTGGAAGAAGGTACCCGACACGGAGAAAGATCGTTTGTGAAGTCTCATTAAGGCCAAGTACATCTTCCCTGCCCACTCTCTTGAAGCCGCAAAAGCGGCTACTTCTAAAGACCATGTCGAAGTGCCTTCGCACATTCAGGTATAACCTGGACAAGGACTTCATCAAAACTGGTCAAGACCCATTGAAGGAATTTGGGTTTATCCCACCCAATGACTGGAAAGCCTTCGTCAACTCCAGGTCCTCTGAAGAGTTCAAATCGATCAGCAAAATATTCACTGCTCCGAGTAAAAAGAACCAGCTGCATCATAACCTAGGGCCTGGAGGCTACAGAGGCAAGATCCCAATATGGAGGAGAAGGGAACGGGAAGCCCGCGAATCGGGAGAAGAGGTTGAGTATGGAGACATGTCTATCTGTACTCAAAACTGGCTCTTTGCACGGCTGAAGAAACTTGCTAACGGGAAGTTGGTGCCAAAAAACTCCCAGGTTAGTGAAGTGGTGCAGAGAGCCAGGGACTTTGCTGCGTCCCACAAAGCAAAGAAGCTAAAGGGAAAGGAAGCAGATAAGCAGCTTAGCGTTGCCCTCGGGACCAAGGAACACCGTGGTCCCACACGAGGATTCTCTTCCATTGCACGGTGCGTTGTCGAGCCTGAGGACGAGCGTCCCTTCGTGGATCAATCGTTCGAGGAATTTCAGAGGAACATGTTCAGGTTCATCAAGGAGAACCCACACTTGGCGGCACCAATCCAAGTTCCTGAATTCACTTTGAGTATCGAGACACCGACAGCAACATGTAGCCAAAGCGAACCAAAGGCTCCAAGCAGCGCTGGCTCCACGGCTGCCGATACTCAAACGTACCCAGTGGATGATATCAAGGAGCCTACACCATGCTCTCTGTTTCTGACAATGGAGAGGAAAGGGAAGAGCCGGCAGTTCAAGGTTGCAGAAGGCACTGCTTATGTTGGTCGCGAGATCAACGCAAAGGAATTGCCAAAAGAGTGTGCCAGGGTGTTTGTCAGCTGGGTCATAGACGATAAATTCCTCAAGGAGGAGGTTGACTACCCAGATGAGGAAGAGGGGATTGAGACTCTCGAAGATGCCATCAACAATTTCGTGGCATGGCACAGGAAGGACATTGTTGTACACACCGTGTCTCCATCTCCGCCTCCGCTTCCGCCCCCGCCTCCGCCTCCACCTCCTGTAGCGGACTGTCCAGCTCCGGGTGCAGGTCGAGCTGCGGAATCTCCAGCTTCAGCTCCAGCTGCGGAGTCTCCGGCTCGAGAGGAAAGGGAAGAGCCGGAGATGGATATTCAAGCTTCACCTCGTTCACCTATAGCTTCTCTGGCCCATGAACAAGAGGACACTCGCAATCCTACGCCTCCTTCGTCACCGAAAAATGACAAGGAGGCCGAGGGTACCAAGGCTACGCGTGCTCCTTCACCTCCGCGATCACCGGAAAAGGACAAGAAGGCCGAGGGTAGCAAGAGATCGCGTGATCCTTCACCTCCACCACCACCAAAAAATGATAAGGCGACTGAGGGGAAAAAGGCAAAGAAGCAACAAAAAGAGAAGCCCTATGATGCTAAGGGGATTGTCCAAGGTAAGCCTATTTGCTTAATTATCCCTAAGAAGACAAGACTTCATAACGATGAGCAACCGGCTAAACCACTTGATACTGCATGTGCAGCTTTCTTTCGCACCTTGGCCGATAGGATGACGAAGTATGCTACGGTGCAGGCCGTTGAGGCGCCTAAACGGACGATGAAGCCAGGTGTCGCGGAAGGGTCTTGGGATTATGAACAACATGATTTCCCGCAGTACGTGCACAGCATGCCACTCCTTCCAAGGAATAAGCTCAATGACTGTGATTGGGTAATGAATAGATTTCACGAGTGGTACATTGAGGCGTGTTCCCGAAGCATTGAGAATATCCCATGTCGCGTTCCTGGGAAGATTTTCAACTCTACTGATTTCGAGATGAAGGTGCTTTTTGAGGATATCCATCACATGTATCGTCTCGATCGGATCGACGGGACGATGATAATTCTTTGGTGCTTGTAAGTGCTTTCCATATTTTCATTCTTTATGGAAATGATTACTAAGCATTACTAACGCAATTTAAGTAATATGGAAATGACCAAAAGCATGTTGGGTTCCTCCACCCGCATCTCATATCTGAATTACACCTCACCCCGAAGATCGATGAAAATGCGCCACAATACGCTGGCATGTCTCGAAAAGAGCGGCGTAATATGGTCGACCAAATGACCACAAATATGAGGGAAGCATGTTCGGTCTATATTGGTAGATGCATGTACGAATGGCGAGACAGACACTGCATCGTGGCCCCTTACAATTTTAAGTAAGTTTTCTCAATCACGTCGTCGTTTATTTCGTTGTTCATTGCTAAACTAGGAGAGTAACATAGATAATTCTTTGTGTAGGAACCACTAGATATGTTTTCTGATATATCCGAAGCAAGGAAGGGTTTGGGTGTTTGACTCTCTCGACTATAACCACAGAGACTACATGATGTTTATGAAAGTCATAGAGCGGTAAGAACTTGTATCTAAGGGACTCTTGTCAATATATATAGTTACATCGACACTAAAGCTGACTCGCCATCGTTTACTTTTGCAACAGCGGGTACCAGCATTACATTCATCATTATAACGGCGAGCACCCAGCGAAGTGGGAAAGCCATATGGGATGGCGGTGGAACTATCCGGTACTACAATAGAATGGGCTCTCATTTCTATCACTGTATAGGTACTTATGTCGGAGATTGAGCATAACGCTAACGTCGTTTTCATGGTTACCCAGTGTCGAAAACAGCCTAAGGGCTCCGTGCACTGTGGCTACTACGTGCTTGGATGGATGTCCATGGGCGTGCATAACAAGTTTCTACACTTGCCTCGCGAACAGGCTACGAAACACGTAAGTACATTAAATCACGCAATTTGCACACATACACACACACATAATTGCTATAGTTTGTTATTCATTGACAAAATCTTGATGTTTGTTTTCGTCATGTGGGCAGGACATGAAGAAAAAAGGCGTTAGTGGGTATAGCGACTCAGAGCTTTATAGCTTCACATTTAGGATATGTCGCTTCATTATGCATCATCTTGTCCATCCCGAAGGAGTATATTTTGATCCTACAAGTGATTTGGCACAGCACATCGACTTATGCACTTGGACCGGAAAATCATTTACAAGCCACCACCAGACCGTCATTGAGAACAATTGGAAGGATGATCTGCTCGTAGGGACTTGATAGACTATAGTTGGCCGTATGAAAGCGATGTTGCTCCATAGCTTGTGTACACTATACTTGACATATTTTTATATATATGTGCATGGATGAACTTGTAACTTGTATTTTGTTGTTATTATTGATTTTCAATGTTGGTTATATGTTATGTGATGGATATTCGATATGTGATGATGATCTGTGATGAATATTGGTTTGTGAAAGATATTTGAATTTTAATTCCTGGGTGTATTTGAAATTCAGCATGATTTTTGAATCTGGTACATAGTACCAATGGCGGGCAGCATGACGTCACCCAAACCGCCACTGATGTATACCAACAGAGGCGGACGCCATGACATCATCGTCCGCCACTGAACTCTGTGTACTTGTGGCGGACGGTGTGACGTCACAGCGTCCGCCTCTGATGTCTGAAGCTCAGTGGCGAACGGGTGACATCATAGTGAACGCCACTGCAGGCTCCAACAACAGTGGCGGCAGGCGTGACGTCATTCCCTCCGCCACTGATGTTGTTGTCGCGGTGGCGGACGGTGTGGCGTCATCGTCCACCACTGTTTCTCTATGTCAGTGGCGGACGGTTTGTGCGCCACCGTTCTGGACGGGCTTCTAGTGGCGGATGCTCGGTGGCGCACGCTTTGACCGCCACTGCTGGACCAAAAGACCCGCCACTGAAGGCCCTTTTTGTACTAGTGTAAGCATGAATCATGCTACTGTATCTTTTGCAAAATTTGAAGAACACATCAACATATCTAGTGTAGTCAAGTTAGGGAGTACACTCATGCCATGACAGCTTGTTTGTCAACATTTATACATATGAGATACTCGGTGTACCAAGGAGAAGCAGCATGTATATATATATGACTCTCAAGGAAAATAAAAGAAAACTAGGTATATGATTGGCTAATAGTTTAGGAGGGATGACACATTTCCATCGACTCTGGATTCATTCATAATGGACCTATTTAATGTGCTCCATTTATGACTTTTCTAAGGCGTACATAAACACATTTTGCTTATTGGAAAAGTCTCTGATCATGCCTGATGGGCTTCTCTTGTTGTGGCACGTCTAAGGGTGTGTTTGGTTACCAGCACTAGTTTAGTCCTGCATAGGATCCTATCCAGGCTATCTCAAACCAGGCTAAACCAATGCAAGAACAAAAATAGGCATATGTTTGGTTGGCTGCATAGATAACTTTTGGCTAGTGCAAGCTTGTGTTTGGTTGGCTGCACTGGGTGAGTACCATCACCTTGCATATGAGATGGCTGGGCCGTGGGCGGAACGGCTACCAGGACGGGCGGACGAGGGCCACCAGCACGCGGCGGAGGTGGTCGCCTCGATGCGGACTAGCGGGCTCGCCATCGACGGCCGCCGCGCAGTGTCCAACCTCCTCGACATCGGCGCCGCAATAGAGGGGCCGCGGGAGGAAGGCGTTCCGGCGGCGCAAGGAGGCGGACCGCGTGGAGAACCTGTCGGGGCAGCTGGATGGCGTGGCGGCAGTACGCAGTGTACGACGGTGGACGCAGCGTCGGGTCGTGCCACTCCCCTCGCGTCGTGGTACGTACGGGCCGTGCGGCGGATGGTGGAGCTGGCGCGCCATCGTGTGGAGAAACTCCTCTGTCCTCACATACTTTGAGGCGGAACGTGCTGGTGAAGAAGACGGTGGAGGAGGCGAGCGCGTTGTGGATCTTGATAGTGGGCGCCTAGGCAACGGCCGCGGCCGCCGCCGCCTCCACCTGTACCACCACCGCTTCCTTCCTCGGCGAAGCAGCAGCCTCCTTCACCGGTCTCCGGTCCACCTCATCCTCTACCGCGGAGATCTCAAATGACGACCCGTAGATTGGCAGCGGAGGCGCGGTGGCCCGTACCGAAGCATGGGAGCGGCTGCACCATGGGCCATGGCTGTCTGGAACGGAGCTTTGGGGGGGGGGGGGGGGGGGGGGGGGGGGCGGTGCCATGGCTGCCCGGACCAGAGCTTGGCGGCGGCGCCATGTCTGCCTGCAGAACTGGACCCGAACTTGGCGGCGGCGGCGCCATGGCTGTCTGGGCCGGAGTTTGGGCGCGGCAGCAGTGGGGCGGTGTGGAGTGCTGACGGTCTGGCGGCAGTTGCGCGGTGACGACACGAGGGCGACAGCGGCCGGGAAGGTGATGGCGTGGTGTGCAGCGGTGAAGGGATCGGTTTGTGTGGGCCACGATGGCTAGCGCAAGCTGGCTTCGTGGGAACGGCCGAATCTGGCATTTCCAGTAAGCCTGGCTAGGGGGCCTCTTTTGCATTACCAGGCCTGGCTACTTTACAACCCAGGCAACCAAACATCTCATAAAGTAAAGATGCTGCATATCTCTAGTCTGGTTGGGCTTTAGTACACAAACCAAACACACCCCTAAATGAAGAGCTGTTTCCTTGGTGTTAAAAAATGCGACAAATATAGTGTGAATAATATTGTTAAAAAAGTGAGTGATGAAACATCTGTCTATCAATTAGTTAAGGTGAATGTTGTGGAAGTTCGTCAATGGTTGCATTTTCATTATTCTATATGTAAGATGGCAGTAGAAGTATGGATTGATGTTCACATTGAGAGTGACCAAATGCAAGATCAAGAAAAAGAACTGCAGCAATGCAATGCAGTTCGTGGCAAAGGACCTGGCCAAGAATGCGAGCGCGCAAACAAATTTAAAATCAGATGATTTGGCGACTACAGAGCACATGCTGGTTTATCCCCTGCTGGCCTTCCTGAAGATCACGGTCAGTGAGAGCTGAACCGTAACAGCTGAAGAGGTCTTCAGCTGTGGGGAGGAGAAACTGCCATCTGCTAGTGGCCCAGACTGTTCTGGCAACGGGCCCACGACGCGATGGCACCTATGGACGGGCGAGGCTGTGGGTGGCGGGTGTGTGGATCTGACGGAGGCAACCAGAAAACAGAGCCACGCCGATGCCAGATTGCCAGTTTCCGTGCTTCCAGCCAGGGAATTTCGTAGATAGCAGCCTGGTTTGGACAGCGGCTATTAATCATGGTCAAAATTAAGGTTGTGTATGCAAATATATGGATCACTATTATTACTCGTAATTCAAATATTTTCATTTAGCCCCTACTCGTATGGCAGCTGCTCCCTTCGGATTTTCCCGTTGACCTATCTTTTTTTTTTTAGATTACACAGTACAACTTAGACACTCACAACGCGCGGACACTCACCCCTATGAACACACGTACGCAAACCCTACCCCTATGAGCATCTTCGAAGACTGAGTCAGCAAATCTAGAGATACGAAGTCACCACTGGCGCCTCGCTGTCGACGGGAGCGTCGCCTACCACTGAAATTACAAATGCAGTTAAATCCTTCAAAATTCGCTCCCACGGGGAGTCGAACCCAGGACCTAAGAGGTGTTACTCGGATGTCTTAACCACTAGGCCAAGACCCCTTTCACTTCCCGCTGACCTATCAACGGAGTCGCTAGCCGCATGAGCAGCAGGGGCGGAGCTCGGAGGCCCAGGCCTGCTGGGCCGCCTGAGTGTAATGCAACCTGTCGAGGGCGCGGCAAACTTCATTATGGTCGATTTGCTACCAGAAGATTACGATTCATGCATGTCCACAACTCTGAAAGTGTCGTGGGTCGGCACAGGGGCGGAGCCCTGTGTCCTAGAAAACAATAGCTTGATCCATGCTATATTGAACACAATTCAGACCGAAATGCCCTCTATATAGTTTGCCTAATCTGACATCATTTTGATTCAGCTACAGTAGTCAGCACTCCTTTTGCAAGGTTTCTAGCTCCGTCATTGGGTCGGCATTGCATGACGTCAGCTCAGCACATTGTCATATGCGTGGAACATCTAATCTGGTACCCTCGCTTCCCCTCATCAGCCGAGCATCCATCTGAATCAGGTTATGCTGCCGCACCGAAAATAACATCTCATGTGTTACTGTGCATGTATGTATTCTGGATGAGATGCAATAAACATGATTGTTCATCGCCCGTTCCATAGTATTACGTTGTCTTCTTCCCTCACATAGCCGACTAGGTCTCTACCCTCCCGATTTGTCAAGGATCGAACAAAATCCCTTTATGGATCGCATCACGACGGACGGTAGGAAGAAAATAATGGGGAAATAAGTAACAAGTCCATTCCAGATATCTCACAAGCCTAAACTGGCAAGTTATGCGTTTGTTTCCAATATTTGGCATGGATGGGTATGTAGTATCAAGTGAGCATGCAAGTTGTAGAGCTTGGCTTAACTATAGTTTCTATGACTGGGTAACCGAGCTAGGAGGAACACTCAGGGCGTGTTTGCTTTATGCCCTCACAAAGCTGCCTGAGTCAGGCAAAGCGAGGCTGTGATCCGTGCCTAAGGAGCGGTGCTGAGGCGAAGGCACCTGTTGTGATAACGCTATCGACGGGAGAGAACAACAACAAAAGTAGACAAGAGACGAGACACAATGTAGGGTGGAGCTTTCTCTTTATTATTCTGAATAAACTTCTGTAATTACATCATGGGGTGCTCCACTATTTATACTCGGGGTAGGGGGTCTCCTTTCCTACTAGAATAGAGAGTCCTTTGGTAAATTGCCCACATACGGAGTAGGACTAGGATAGGTTCTCCTGAAACTTCCTTTCCTCCTCCAACAAGTATTATTATTATAACACTCCCCCTTGGGCATTTTACGACGACACACATGTCTCATTAAAAACTCCCTCATAAAAACCCAGTGGGAAAAATAGAGAAAAGAGTACATAGTACCGTTGCTTCATATTGCACACAATGCCTCGTTAAAAACCTCTTCTTTTGAGAAACCTTCAGGTAAAAACTCAAATGAGGGAAAAAGAGTACAATGCTATATTCTTTTAGAATTTACTATATTGTCTTCTTGACTATAGTGTTAGGATTTATGTGTTCAAGGGAATTCTCCCCCTGATTTGCACACATCTTTAAGTCTCCTCATTCCTATACCATGCCTATGCTTTTCAAAAGATTTAGCAGGTAGGGCCTTAGTGAACATATCTGCAAGATTATCACATGAGCGAACATGAGTCACCATAATTTCCTCATTCTCTTGCATTTCATGCGTGAAGAAGAATTTAGGTGTAATGTGCTTCGTGACCTTAGACTTAATATATCCCTTTTGTATTTGTGCAATACAAGCTGCATTATCTTCATAGATAATAGTAGGGGTTTTACTCACTTCAATTCCACATGTATTCAGTACATGGTGAGTAATTCTTCTTAACCAAGAGCATTCTTTAGATGCCTCATACAAGGCAATAATCTCTGAGTGATTTGTTGATGTAGCTACCATCGTCTGCTTTGTAGATCTCCAAGAAATTGCAGTTCCACTACAGAGAAACACATAACCAGTCTGCGAGAATGATTTGTGTGGATCCGACATGTACCCAGCATCTGTATATCCTTCTAGGATTACATTTCCTTTCTTCTGGAAGAACAACCCCATATCTTCTGTTCCTCTAAGGTATCTGAGGATATGCTTAATGCCATTCCAATGTCTTCTGGTTGGAGCTGCACTAAATCTTGCTAGTAGATTAACAGCAAAGGCAATATCGGGTCTTGTACCATTTGCTAGATACATCAACGCTCCGATAGCACTTAGGTAGGGATATTCAGGTCCCAATACTTCCTCATATTCCTCTTTTGGTCTAAATGGGTCGGTCTCTACATCGAGTGACCTCACAACCATAGGGGTTCTGAGTGGGTATGCACTACTCATATTGAACTTCTCTAATACCTTCTTGGTATAATTCGACTGGTGCATTAGTATACCTTCTGGGGTATGCACTAGCTGCAAGCCTAGGCAGAATGTAGTATTTCCTAAATCCTTCATTTCAAATTCAGATTTCAGGAATGAACTAGCTTCCTCGATGTCTTGCGTCATTCCAATGATATTTAGATCATCGACATAGATGGATATTATACAATATCCCATCTCTGATTTTCTAATGAATACACAAGGACAGTCTTCATTCTTCAGGAATCCTTTCTTCAGTAAAAACTCACTAAGCCTATTATACCACATTCTTCCAGATTGCTTTAAGCCATATAGTGATCTTTGCAGCTTCACACTATATAAGTTGCGTTCTTCTTCATTTGGGACTTTAATTCCTTCTGGAACCTTCATGTGGATTTCAGTATCCAACGACCCATACAGGTACGCTGTCACAACATCCATCAATTTCATCTGCAATTCCATATTTACTGCTAGAGAGATCAAGTACCGGAATGTGGTTCCATCCATTACAGGTGAGTATGTGATATCGAAATCGATACCTGGTCTCTGCGTGAAACCTTGAGCTACTAATCTCGCTTTGTATCTTACGACCTCATTCTTTTCGTTTCTCTTCCGGACGAATACCCATTTGTATCCTACGGGATACATTCTTTCAGGGGTGAGGCAGACTGGTCCGAAGACTTGTCTTTTGTTAAGCGAGTTTAGTTCTGCAGTGATTGCTTCTCTCCACTTTGGCCAATCAGAACGCTGCTTGCATTCTTTCATTGATTTGGGTTCTTCAACCTCATCAATGATGTGGGCAATCTTTTCTGTAAAATATATGTCGACATTCTGGGCTCTTCTATCATACTTTTCTCCTGTCTCAACATAGTGTGTTGAGTTCTCCATGATTCTTTCGTCATGGTCCAGATCATCACTTATAGGTATGTTCAGATCTGGAATATCCGGTTTCGGTACTTCATGTACACTCATTTCACCATTCTCGGGATTCTCATTAGTACCAAGCTTACGCTTACGCTCCATCGGACGTCTCCTAGGAGGCTTAGCTTGCTCTTGTACTCTGGGTTTCTTCGATACCCTTGCAACCGGTTCACTCCCCCTCTTCCTAGCATTTCTAGCTAGTGAGGTAGTGGCTCTAGTTTGGAATTCCATTTGAGCTCCCACTTCTTGGGGTATTTCAATTCTTTCCGGTGCATTTACTGCTGGTATATGAGATTTCATAATTCCCTGTGTGTTGGTGAATGTCTCTGGCAGTTCATTAGCAATCCTCTGCAAGTGGATGATATTCTGAACTTCTTGGTCAGTTTCTTTAGTGCGAGGATCCATTCCATGGATTCCAGGAGTTTCCCACTCTATTTCTCGGCATTCTTTATTGAGGTACAATCCTCCCCCTAATGCCGGGAAATGGTCTTCATTGAAGATACTATCAGCATATCGAGCCGTATGCAAGTCTCCAGTGAGAGGCTCAAGATATTTTATGATCGATGGGCTCTCAAATCCCACATAAACTCCAAGTTTACGTTGAGCTCCCATTTGTGATCGCTGAGGTGGTGGGATAGGGACGTATACGGCACATCCAAATTTCTTTAAATGAGAGATATTCGGTATCTTCCCTTGCACTAATGCTAATGGTGATTCTTCAACTTTAGCAGATGGTCTAAGTTGTATGAGAGCAGCAGCGTGTAGCACAGCATGTCCCCAACAAGTGGTAGGCAGCTGACTATGCAATAATAGTGGTCTTGCAATTAACTTGATCCTCTTAATTAGCGATTCTGCTAAACCATTTTGCGTATGCACATGAGGAACAGAATGTTCTACCTTTATTCCCAATGACTTGCAATAATCATCAAATACCTTCGAGGTAAATTCTCCGGCATTATCCATGCGAATGGATTTAATTCTATGCTCTGGAAAATTATTCTTCAATTGAATTATTTGGGATGTAAGGCGTGCAAACGCATGATTTCTAGTGGACAATAGATATACTTGACTCCACTTCGAGGAGGCGTCTATTAATACCATAAAGTATCTAAAAGGCCCTGAGAAGGGACTAATAGGTCCACAGATATCTCCTTGTATTCTTTCAAGGAATGGTGTATCTTCTGCATGAAGTTTTAATGTAGAGGGTCTAGTTATCAATTTCCCAGTTGCACATGCAGCGCAAAAGAAATCTTCAAGATTATTAGGAAATTGTCTCGGTTGCAATTCATGCCCACTAGAATTCTTCAAGATTCTGCCCATCATATTACTTCCTGGGTGCCCAAGTCTTTCATGCCATATTCTGTATGGTTCATGATTCTTCAAGATCACTTTAAACGCAGCTAAGCCATTCTGTGGTTTAATATAGGTGTAGTACATGCTTTCCTTAAAGGAGGGGAAACTTTCCACAATAGTTTTCTGATCTCCGTGCTTCTTAGTCATGATAAGACGTTCTTCGCCATTATCGTCATTAGTTTCTACATGAAAACCATTTGCACGGATATCTTTGAAGCTCAGCAACATTCTAGTTGCGTCTGGATATAGTAATGCTGCTTAGATTACTAATGTCGTTCCATTAGGGAGAGTAAAGGTTGCCCTTCCGGAACCCACAATCTTTCTCCCATTTCCAATGAGAGTCGTTATTCCTTCTTCATACTTTCTGAGTGTTTGGAAATAACGAGTATCCCTAAGAACTGTGCTAGTGGTGCAACAGTCTACAAGACATAGTTCCTCTTCCATTGTACTACACTTGTAGGCAAAAACAAAGGCAAATACTTCAAGAAAAAGCCAAATAACGACAAGGTAAAAGAAAAACCAAGGCGATTATATAGACTGCAAGTACTATATATTAAAAAAAACGAGGTCTCTACTAGAGATTACATTAATCCACTTAATTCATTGCAGGAATTTAAAACTAAATGCATAACTACTACTCAAAACCATCTACTAGATAGTATTATAACTAGGGAGAATTATTTCATGTCTCCATGCAAGTCTTCTAATTCTTCTCCAAGAAGATCATCTTCATCCATGAGATCATCATCCAGAGACAAATCTCGAGATCCTTCAAGGTTCTTGTTGTCATCTTGTGGTGTACCCATGTCCATCTTCGCGATGTCTTCTTCCTTCTCTTCATGCGAAGGTGACCCCTCTTCAGGTGGTGGACATTCCAAGAAGTGTGCTTCCTTCTGGATTTTCTTTTTCGTGCCATGAAGCTTCTGGTACATCTCAGCAACATGTTTAGGTGCTTTGCATATGCGTGACCAATGACCATGCTCACCGCACCTATAACAATCTTGGTTTTGTTCACCATATGCTCCCCCTTTAAGCGTCTTAGGCTTAGCGTTCTTCTTCTTGGAGCGCTTAGCTTTCCGCTTACCCTTCTTTGATCCATTCTTTGGACCCTTCCCCTTATCATCCTTCTGGAATGAAGTAGCATGTGCTTCTGGCGGTGCAATTGAGCCAGTGGGGCGAGACATATGATTCTGCATAATAGTCTCATCCTCCCCCTGATCTTGCTGCAAGGCATTGCTCAATTGTACATAAGTTTCATACTTTTCTTTCTTGTATTGCCTACTCACATAAGTGAGTTTGGGGTGAAAGGTAGTGAGAGTCTTCTGTATAAGATCTTGATCCGTAAGATCTACTCCACATAGTTTCATGCGGGTAACTATGCTATACAGAGCGGTGTTGTAATCCTCAATAGTCTTGAAGTCTTGGAAGCGTAAGTTCTGCCAGTCACGCTCCACTTTAGGCTTTAAGACAGATTCTATCTGCTCAAACCGATTCTTCAATGAATCCCACAAGACTTTTGGATCACGTTCAGTCATGTACTCATTCTTCAGGGTAGTACTTAAATGATGCCTCAGGAAATGCAGTGCCTGAGCCTGCTGCACATTCGTTGCAGCAGTATCTCCTTTTTGAGGTTTGATCGTCTTCAAGAGATCTTTTCCACTCAAAAGGATTTCGGCATCAAGTGACCAAGACAGATAATTTAGGCCATTTGGTGCCAGCACTTCAAATTCTCGTTTCACAAGATCAGACATCTACAAGATGTATAAAAATAACAGTGCATAAGTTTACTTCTTGTAAACCTAGTTGGTAGAATGCATAAAGTAATGGATTAAAAACTCGGAGCAAGTCCTAAAACCATGTTTCTATGATTAAAGGCACTTTTAATCATATTTTAATTGCTTAAACATGATATGCATGATTTCAGATCAAGTTACACAGTAAATATGCACAAACAGGAGGATTAAACAGCAAAAACAGCAAGCTTATATGTTTCTGACATAAAATTCCTTAAACCCAAGGTGTTATATGCAATATAACATTAATTCAGACAAATTCCATAGACTATAGGGTCTATTTTGCAATTTTTCTGGGTCAAATCATAATTTCGGAACAATCTGGACCTTTTTGCAAAAATTTAGGACTACAGGTTCTAATATGGAAAACTTCAAGGTCTTTTCTGCAAAAATTCAGGACTTAACCGCAATTTCTAGCTTTTCAGGGGGTTTTTCGCAAAATTTTAGATTTTTCCGATTTTCCTCGTCTTTTTCGTGATTTTTCCGAAATCAGGCCGGCCTGTGGGCCGAACCGGCCCACCAGGCCCACCCCGCGACCCAGCCCACCATCCCGGCCTGCCCGACCGGATATAAGAGGGAGGGGCGGATCGGAGCGAACCCTAATCCACCTCATTCTCTCCCTCACTCCTCTCCCTCACTCCCGAGCGACGGCGGCGGGCGAGCTCGTGCGACGAGCTCGCGGCGGCGGCGGCGTTGCAGTGCCATGGTGCGACGGTGCGAGGAGGGTGGAGGCGGGGTCCCCAGGCGAGCGCTTGCGGAGCTCGTCGCCGGGGTAGTGGTGGTCC
Organism: Eragrostis nindensis; assembly: GCA_012490785.1. Classification (NCBI taxonomy): domain Eukaryota; kingdom Viridiplantae; phylum Streptophyta; class Magnoliopsida; order Poales; family Poaceae; genus Eragrostis; species Eragrostis nindensis. The sequence continues at coordinate 196,054 of JAAXCT010000476.1, read as the reverse complement.
GCGGCCCCGGTTCGTGGAGCGCGGAGGCGGAGCGGCGTCGCGCGGCCTTCGGGCCCGGCGCAGCTAGGCGGGAGGACGGCGGCGGGTGAGCTCATGGCTCACCGCCGTCGCGCGCGAGGAGGACGATAACCCGGGGCCCCCCTTGCGGCGGAGGGGTCCCGGACCCCCAGATCCGGCGGCCCCGAGGTCAGATCCGGTGACCTCGGGCGCGGATCCGGGCTCGGCGAGCTCGTGGGAGGCTCGCGGCGGGTCGTCGTCGTCGCGTGGCGGCTCGGTGGTGCGGCGGCAATGCGGGCCCCGCACGGCGAGGAGACCGAGCCAGGTCGAGGTGCGGCTCGGCTCGCGGGTTCGGCTCGCGGGCGTAGCTTGCGGGCTCAGCTCGCGGGCTCAGTGCGCGGCTCAGGTAAGTCGGCACGGTAGTCGGCGGCGAGGTTCAAGCTCGTCGCCGGTGTGCTAGGGTTAGGGTTGCGAGGTACCGGGACATTCAGGCCCACATATGCGATCGTTGGATCATCCGTTGGCTCTACAGTTTGTACTCCGGCGAGTTCCGTCTCCCCGGTTAGGGTTAGGGTTAGGGTTAGGACTAGGGATAGATCTGCAGTCTCCCCCTTTGTCCTAACTTTTTCTGCTTCTCGCACGGATTATGCTGTGTGGTGGCCTTCGAGCCACCAGTTTGTACATGGTGTGGACGCCGGCGATGCTTGCTGGCGATGGTGGCGGCTAGAAGCCCCACCTCTGTGTGTATGCAATGCGATTCATGATGAACTACTGCTAGGTGTAGTTTAGACAAAACTCGGTTTAGAAAAACCGAGGCCAGATGCAAGGGGTTCTACCAATCCTAGACTGCAGCGAGTCTACGCGATCAAAGAACGACAAGATCGATCTGCTAGATACCTTCGGGCTTGTAGTAGTCGTTCTCGTTGATGCAGGCGAAACTCGATGCCGTGTAGTCAGGATGCAGTGTAGTCGTTCCCCGTCAACAGCTTCGCGTTGGCGCGGACGTCGATGTCGTCGAGCACGGAAATCGAGGTGGCTCGATTCCCGAGGTCGGCGCGCTTCCCGAGGCGGCGCTAATCCCGAGGCGGCAAATTGAAAAAAAACTCGCCGACTCCCTTCTTCTCGGCGACTTCGGCGGCTTCTCTACCAGCTCCGTAGAGCGTGCTGATAACGTGTTGTGATAACGCTATCGACGGGAGAGAACAACAACAAAAGTAGACAAGAGACGAGACACAATGTAGGGTGGAGCTTTCTCTTTATTATTCTGAATAAACTTCTGTAATTACATCATGGGGTGCTCCACTATTTATACTCGGGGTAGGGGGTCTCCTTTCCTACTAGGATAGAGAGTCCTTTGGTAAATTGCCCACATACGGAGTAGGACTAGGATAGGTTCTCCTGGAACTTCCTTTCCTCCTCCAACAAGTATTATTATTATAACAGCACCAAGCAAACACACCCTCAGCGCCATAAGCTTGTACCTATATAAGAGACTGAACATTGAAAGGACAAGGATCGACGGTTGGCAGAGAAGGTACCGTGTATATGACTGTCTACTTGTTGAAGTTAGCGTGTATTGTACGATTTCAAGTATCTGAGTTCATTTTTTGATCTTTTGGTACCTTCTTTTCATTTAAAATGTACAGATACATGTGGCTCCGAACTTGCTCCGCGCGAGTTCCATTTTCTGAATTCTGACTAATTTGCACTGAAATTTGGAATAGTCCTTTTGCTTCCACCAACCTCATGCATATATGAAAGAAGTGGAGAGACCTGGTTATGGGAACATAAATAATCTTGGTCAAAATCAAACAAATCTTCTCTCTTTATATATTTACTAATTGATAGCTCTTTTTTGGAGCCTCCACGTTAATCATAGAAAAAATTCTAAAAATTACCAAAAAAGGCAAAAACATCCGACCGACAAATTGGATGCTTGACAAATAGCCATTAGATTTAACAGGACCTAAATTACCCACCTCTACCACTATGAAATAAATAGCCCAAAATACCTCTAATGCATGTTTAAAGCACCCACATCTGCCGTTATGGAAAAACTACCAGTGATCTCTAGGGACACATCATAAAGTGCAAACCGATTTAGAAGAAAACTCACCTAGGCTAGGAGATTGTGTCGAGATCAACATTCATGAAATACAGGAAACAGAAAAGGTGCCAGTAATCTCCAGGGACACGTGACAAAGTGCACACCGATTTAGGAAAAAAACTCACCAAGGAAATTGTGTCGTGATCAACATTCATGAAACACCGGAAAAATATGCTCATCGTCAGGAAAGCCAACGGTATTAGTCCTGTGGTCTTCATCCTATCCAAGGCCGTCAAGGACATGGTCAACTTCCTCCTTGGCCTTCGTCAAGCTGCTCACAAGGGGAATGTAGGAGATATGTGGACATGGAGATGCCGCGCAAAAGAAGCTAGACCAAGGTAATTGATTATTAGCGTGTGCAAGTGTTTTCTTTAAGTAAATTAAAGCGTACAAACTGGGTTGCAGTTTACTAGCGGATATTTCCTCGTGGTTGAAGATGATTTAAAAAATTGTTGGCCAGTGCGAGCTAGGGAGTCATGCTGGTGTGCTCAAGGTGATGCAGTGGCGCGGCACGGCCGTTTGGGAGAACTTACCAATTCAAGGAGAAAAAACGAGAGCCTGTGATTGGAGCGACACGGATGGAGCGACGGACGTCAGTATGATAGCGTAGTCTTGCATCAAGTCAGCTAACAGCATATGCACGTCACTATGGAATGCTGCATCCAGCAACTCTGATGGGCATACCTAACTCGTTCTCTTGCTGGGACACCAGTTGCTGCAATGCAATAGAGCACACACCCTTCATGTCTCTTGTAAGCTCCAAAATTAAAGAAAATTATCAGTTCTTGAGTCACGATCAGGAGACGGTATATAATTAGTCCATAAAGAGTATTAGCTTGTTTTCAAAGAATGGATTTCAACTAGGATGGCAGCACGTATGAAGTCATGCTAGCTATCTTGTTCATGCATGCATTTGGGTGATAATATTTTGTAGAGCACATGGGTGTGAATCGTGAAGGATGTACAATGGAAACCCAATCGGGTAATGTGTCAATTCCTGGTGTCTCCCAAGCCTAAACTAGTACACCTATATACGTGCAGTTCTAATCTTTGGTGAGCGTCAATTAATCAAGCAAATTGTAACGTGGAAGGAGATAGGATAAACTACAAAATGCTTGGAATCTAATTTATATCTCTGGTAGCTGGGCTAGGGGGCACACTAGTGCTACAAGATCTGTTGGAGCTTGTTTACCGATATAAGACACTTGGTGAATTGGTGTACTAAAGGACAAGAATGAAGTGCCCTTCCCACCTGGGCGACTCTGCCTTTTGCGAGAGCACGTGGATCACAATGAGAACCGGTCACAGGAGTTTTGCGGTGAGCATGACATGATGGCTAAGGAGAGGAACAAAAGTAGGACGAAGGAAAAGAAGTGTTGTAGGCGTTCATGAGGACGTGCACGACTTGCCGAGCTAAGCGAGACAGCAATGTACAGAACAGGTGATTCCACAGTTGAGCTTTGCAGAAATGAAATTAACATGTAATTAATCAGATAAATATCAACTTGGTCTAAAATCATGAAATTTAAACTTCGGTGGCAGCAGAAATGAATCAGCAGAAAGTTGGAGCAGTTGCCTATGTTGCACTTACAGATGCTTGATCAGTATTTTTTTATAGCAGACATGTCGTGAGAGATAAATTGAGAACTTACGCATGGGATGTGAGTAACATGCCCAGTCCAGATGTCTCTCCAGCCTAAAACGTACACGTTTATTCTAATGCTAGGCCTGAATGGGAACTAGCATCAAGTGATATGAGATTGTTTGTAAAGTCAGAACCTATATAAGGCCCTCATCATACAAAAAGGACAAGGATGCCTGCTAGAAAAGATATAAAAGACATAATTGTCTAGTTGTCAAAGTTAGTATGTGTACGTTCCTCTCTCTTAATACATCTTGCACACATATGCTATTATTATGTACCTGGAAGCCTTGTGCTCATTGAACACCTGAAGAAAAATTGACTAACGATGCTGAGCAGATAGTGTAAGTACAAGTAGTGTCACTGGTGCCAATCATCTGACCGCCAATTGGGAATGGATATCAGTTGTAGATCCGAGAGGTTTCTATATATATGACATTGGAATTTGTCTATGGTACCCCAAATTTTGATATATGGAGTATGGATGATTTTCTAGATTAATTGTTTGATCCCCATTAGTGGGTGTGAAAGGTACTGGGAATAAGTTTATCTCCACATCTAATTGCTGCTCAACTGGCTTTCTCCCACCAACCTGAGTACCTGACCAGGGGAGTATCATTACTGTCCAGGGGAAGAATTAGAGAGGCTGGCTGATTGGGACATTAGCAAGTCAATATTCTGTGGTCTGAATCCGAAATCTATTAATTTTCTTTTTGTGGAGGATTCGCCACTCTGGGGCTTGTGGACCTGAGTTATGTAGGAATTTCTTCTTGCAAGTCAGATGCATAGTACAAATGTACTACGTGTTCGTTCAAGGAGACTAGTTTGATAGTAGTTTCAAGAGTTACAATTGGTTATGTGAACATCATTCATATTTTTAATTTTCTCCTTGAACAATTTGCAAAAATATTTGATGGTGCATGTTCGCGAACAAGTAGTCATTGGCCAGCTTCTCCTCTTCTTTTTCTGGTCACCCATGCATGGAGATTTCGGAGAACGGGGAGGCATTGGTAAGCAAAAAACGTTCTGAAGAATGCGGACACTCTGGCCAGACGAGGCATGACGCCTCAGCGTCGTTCTTTGTAACATGACATGTTGTCATTGAGATTGGAACGCCGTGGCCCCGTGGAGGCGGGAGCGAGCGCAGAGCAGGCGGAGGAGAACGTGTTTGAGAAAAAAAACTCAAAAGTCATAGTTTTTTAAAAAAAAATTAAACTCAAAGTCACACCTAAAACGTCTAGCCCGTGCAGGTGCACGAGTTGATGAGCTAGTAATAGCAAACTGATGTTGCACAAATTTATTGGCGCATTCAGTTTGCACTTTATTTTTGCTAAACCACCATAGCAATACATCCTGCACACATATGCTATTATTTTGATACATGTACCTGGAAGCCATGTGCTCATTGAACACCAGAGAAAAACTGACCAACGATGCTGAGCAGATAGTGTAAGTACAAATAGTGTCACTGGTGCCAATCTGACCGCCAATTGGGAATGGATATCAGTTGTAGGTCCGAGAGGTCTCTATATATTGTCTGTGGTACCTGTATTTTGATGTATGGAGTATGGATGATTTTTTAGATTAATTATTCAATCCCCATTAGTGGGTGTGAGAGGTACTGGGAATAAGTTTATCTCCACATCTAATTCCTGCTCAACTAGGTTTCTCCCACCAACCTGAGTACCTGACCAGGGGAGTGTCTTTACTGTCCAGGGGAAGAATTAGAGAGGCTGGCTGATTGGGACATTAGCAAGTCAGTATTCTGTGGTCTGAATCCGAAATCTATGAGTTATGTTGGAATTTCGTGGAGGATTCACCACTCTGGGGCTTGTGGACCATGAGTTATGTAGGAATTTCTTCTTGCAAGTCAGATGCATAGTACAAATGTAGTACGTGTTCTTGTTCAAGGAGACTAGTTTCATAGTAGTTTCAAGAGTTACAATTGGTTAGGTGAACATCATACATATTTTTTCTCCTTGAACAATTTGCAAAAATATTTGATGGTGCATGTTCGCGAACAAGTAATCATTGCCCAGCTTCTCCTCTTCTTTTTCTGGTCAGCCCGTGCATGGAGATTTCGGAGAGAAAAGGGGAGGCATTGGGAAGCAAGAAACGTACTGAAGAATGCGGACACTCTGGCCAGACGAGGCTCGACGCCTCAGCGTCATTCTGTGACATGACATGTGGTCATTGAGATTGGAACGCCGTGGTCCCATGGAGGCGAGAGCGAGCGCAGAGCAGGCGTAAGAGAAGGTGCCCTTGCGCGAGACGTCTGGAGCAGTCGAACGAGCGCGTCACGTCTGTTGCTACGGCCACCGTGCATGGGAGAACGAGGACGGAGTAGCTACAAGAGTCGCCTCGGAGGCTCTGTGTCAGCTGAGCATGCGAGCCCCACGGGGCGTGTCAGCTGGGCAAGAACGCGCACCGTAATCGACAAGCATCAGTGCCAGTGGAGCAAGCTCCTCCTACAACGCCGGCCAGACGTACATACACCCTCCTTGTTGTTGCATGGCTCCGCCTGTCTACTGCTGCCATTGGAGACGGCCCGCCGAGCCGCTCACTGCAGAACAAGTTGGTTCTGCGTTTCAGAAATGCACGCGGGCTACGGCATGGATCGTCGCGTGTCACCGCTCCGGCGAGCCACTGTGTCTGTGTCACGTTGCCGACACGGCGTCCTAGCTAGAGGCATGATGGAGTTGCAATGGCCGGCGCGAGAGGTTGCATCACGGATGGAAGGCCTCCATGATTCATGACGTGTGTAAGGCTAAATATGGCTGGCAGAAACTACTCGTATAGTATTTGTTGTCTTAGTTTGTATAAGTTTCAACTTCAAGCTGGAGGTTATGCCCTGATTTTGACCGTCGGCACAGAATTAATGTTAATCTTGGTTCCAGGGATAATGAGACTAGGGGCACGGTCCCTCTTAAAGAAGAGTTTTCTTGCTCAAAAGGCAAAAGAAAGGGGCATTAGGCCATAATAATCTACATCATGAACCAGTCATCACATACGTGCAAAATCATAATCATATGATTTGCGCGTTGAACAGTTTTATCTTAACAATAGAATGTTGTGAAGCAAATACTGTCAAGCAAATTTCAGTGGCACACATCAATCTCAAATAAATTGTGCTGCAGCTAGAAGTGAATGACTTAAGTACAGGAAGCAAGGTCATCTTTGCGATAGAGTAATGCATGAAATTATAGCCTTCATTTTCTTGTGTCAATAAGAGATCGTGTCTCTATTTGAAAAAATTGAGTCCAGCAGATCCTTGGATTCCAACTTTGTCGGGTCAGGCCTCATGGAACCACTGGATCTTCGGTCCACTTAGTTGCTGCATCACAACAGGGCTTGCTCGCATCAAGTGTGTGACAAGCTACAAAAAGCAATTAACAATCAAGCAAACTTGCATCAGCCACGGATTCATGAGACTGCCACACGTAGGCATCAATGAATTCAACTTGATCATGTAAATCAGACTACAACGTGCATGCATGTATGCATGGATTTGGAAGCATGCCTTTATAATCAATATTTTCTAACGAAATTAAGAACTGATAATTACCTTGGATAGGCATTACTGTAACTTGTCCATTCCTGGTGTTTCCCAAGCCTCGACATGTAAGCCAGACGTGCATTTCTATTGTTTGAAGGGGTATTGTTAAGGAAAGCTTGCGAAATTTGAAGAATACATCCATTTATCTAGTGTATCCGAGCTATGGAGTAAACCATTGCCATGAGAGCCAGAGCTTGCTCGGCTACATTTATATATATATGAGATGCCCGGTGTACAAAGGACTAGTACGTATGACTCTCCAGGAAAACAAAGAATACCACAGAATTGTGAACGGGTACTGCGATCCAATAGTTAAAATTCAGATTTTAAAAAAAAAATCTGAAGCAATCGTCATCTTATAACTGGTCCTCAGTGTTCGGATGAAGATGAGCAACCTAATTTTTTTTTTCTTTGGGAGAAACCACCCTCTTTGAAAATGGCACCTAAAAGAGCTTGGACAGAAAAGCATAATAGGAAACTGATGTGGCACAACTTTATTGTCGCTTTCAATTTGCACTTTATTTTTGCCAAACCACCATAGCAATACATCCTGCACACATATGCTATTATTTTGACACATGTACCTGGAAGCCATGCATGTGCTCATTGAACACCAGTGGAAAAACTGACTAGCGATAGTGTAAGTACAAATAGTGTCACTGGTGCCAAACTGACCACCATATGGGAATGGATATCAGTTGTAGGTCCGAGAGGTCTCTATATATGACATTGGAATTTGAGTGTAGTACCTAAATTTTTATGTATGGAGTATGGATGATTTTCTAGATTGTTCGATCCGATTAGTAGGTGTGAGAGGTACTGGGAATAAATTTTTCTCCACAATTACAGCTTGCACAACTAGCTGTCTCCCCCAACCTGAGTACCTGACCAATCCGGAAACTGTCTCGTGTCATTACAGTCCAGGGGAAGATTTAGAGAGGCTGCCTGATTGGGACATTTTAGCGAGTCAGTATTCTGTGGTCCGAATCCGAAATCTATTAATTTACTTTTTCGTGGAGGATTCACCACTTGTGGACAATGAATTATGTAAGAATTACTTCTTGCTAGTCAGATGCATAGTACAAATGTAGTACGTGTTCTTGTTCAAGGAGACTAGTTTCTTAGTAGTTTCAAGAGTTACAACTGGTTATGTGAACATCAAACAAATTTCTTTCTCCTCGAACAATTTGCAAAAATATTTGATGGTGCATGTTCGCGAACAAGTAGTCATTGCCCAGCTTCTCCTCTTCTTTTTCTGGTCACCCGTGCATGGAGATTTCAGAGAGAAAAGGGGAGGCATTTGGGAAGAAAGAAACGTTCTGAAGAATGCGACGAAACTCTGGCCAGACGAGGCACGACGCTGAGGCGTCGTCCAATTGTGACATAACGTCTGGAGCAGTTAAAATACGATCACGTCGTTGCTTGGAGATACGTGGAAGTATAAATCCACTAGATGGCTGAATCGATCCAAGAACAACTTGACCGAATTTCCTGCGTAGGTTACGATCTATCGGCTGGTATCGTTCCATATATACGCTGCCATGCGCCAACCGCCCGCCGCTGTCTCTTCCAGATCGATCCCATCCAACAACTAGACCCAAAGCAGGAGGCAGCGGTGGAGGAGGTGAAGATGGCGGCGCCGGCGAGGGAGGATACGAAGCGGAGGACGAGGGTGGTGCGGCTGGACAAGGCGCGCATCGACGGCCTCACCGCGCTGATGAATCATCTTCCGATGGAATGCATCCCCGACGAGGTGATGGACTGGATGACACCCGAGGGGCGGGTCGCAGTTCGCCGAATCATGGACGACTTGGACGCCTTCACTCCGAAGTATCTGGGCTTCTGCGCGAACATCCTCGAGCAGTTTCGCGCCAAGGGGTACGCGGAGGTCAGCGACGAGGAGGAGTATGGCGGTGGCGGCGGTAACGGCGGCGAGGGGGTGGTGGAGAGCACGACGGCCGGCGGTGGCGTGGTCCGGCATCTAGCACTATGTAAACTCTAGGCATGCTTGCTCATACGTGCATGAATGATTTTGAGAAAGATGCCATGCGTAAGGCAATTAGATTGGAGTTATCCTAGAGCCATATTAGATTGAATGTTCATTGACTACATACGTAGTACAACAGATTGAACACTTCTTGGAATTATTTTGTCGCATCGATTGTTAGTAATAATGTTCATGAATGCATGCTTTACTTCTTTTCCAATTCGGTTAAAAGTTTATGATTTTTTTTTTCTCTGCGCAACTAAGCCATGATCTTCATTGCCTTGCCGCACTACCGCACGCAGCCCATCACTGATCCCACCGCCACGCTCAACTTGGTTCTAAGCCCACAGATCTCAAAGCACCACAAAAAAGAACCCCATAACACAAGTTCTGGGGGACAATTTTACGGGCTCTCTTGGAGATGCTCACTCACTACCACTGATTTGAGGCCCGTCTGATCACCGATTTTGTAGTAGTGAGTGACAGATCATGGCTTAGAGACGGTCAAAGGTGGGCTGGCAGGGGAGGGTCTTGTGATTCATTAGAAGAGGAAGAGAGTCTTGAGGTTGCTGGAGGTTGAAGATATAGCCAGATGCTATTTATCTTTAATCTACACATACTAAGGGGTGTGCAAGCTATTTTTAGGAAAGCATATTGACTACAATTCTAGGCACCATGTAGCTTGAAGAAACAGGGACTTGAATCCGTTTGGTGAGCAAGTCTTTGGGGACCATTGCTTTGGAGGTGTTCACCACGCATCGATGGAAACTCAGGGTCCGTTTGGCTACCTGACGATTCAGATTCTCCCATGAATCGGTAGAATCACTTCCAAATGGTAAAAAGATGAAACGATTCGGCAAAGAATCGGAGCGAAACGCTCCAGCGAACTACACTACGCCCGTGAATCACCGGTGTTCCAGGCGTTCCGCTCCGATTCGCATCCCTCCCGCCATCCAAACTGCCCTCCAACTTCTACACGAAATTATCGGAACTGCCACCGCCTCATTTCACGAAACGCGTACCGGACTGTAGAGATCGGGGACGACGACGCCACCGCCGCTGCCGCCAGCACGCCGCGAGGGACGACGACGACGCCGCCGCCGCCGCCAGCATGCTGCGAGCGCGGCCCGGACGCTGCGAGAGCCGCCGCGACCTAGGTCGCCGCCGACAGCACGCCGCGAGAGCCACCGCGATCTGCGTCCCGCCGACAGCACGTCGCGAGGGATGCCGGAGGGGGCGCCGTCGGGCTCCGCTGCGAGCGCCGCCCTGGACGCCGGAGGGCGCCGTCGAGCCAGGCCGCCGTGCCGCCGCCACCACTGCCTGTCTCATCGCCGACGCCGGAAGCAAAGTTTTTTTTTTTCTTTTTGGGAACAGAGGGGAAGCACATTGTGAGGAGCATGTTAGAATTTTAAAGACTTCATTACATATTATAATATATCAAAAACAACAGAGTTAAACCAAGGGTAAATGAGTCATTTCGATCTTCTTCCTCTCTTTGTTGAAACTGAAACCAGAAAATTAGCCAAACGGTTTCTGAAGTGATTCTGTTTCAGGTTCTGAAACGTTTCTGGGCTGAATCTGAAATGTTTCTGATTTTCGCTTGTCAGACCCCATTTCTGGAATCTGTTGTGCATCCTGTATCAGTCTCTGGATCAGTAGCTGATACGCACAAGAACACAGATATGATAATCAAAAGCATACTTCGAATTGGTAAATAAAGTAGTATACCTGATTAGGACCATTAGTGGCGGTACGACAAGGATTTATAAATATTCAAGTCCATCCGTCCAACTAACAGTGAAGCAGACAGCAGAAACCATAGCCCATAGCTACAAGCAGACTTGGGAAGCAGAACCGAAAACCCAAACGTCGTCGTCTTATAAGAAGGCTGCTCCTACTAAACCAACAATTGCAAGAAAGTGAGTACATAAGGTACTCAGCAAGCCCTACACTACTCAAGGGGATATATACATGCATATTTAGTCTTAGCAAGGATTAGGCTAAATGGCTCATTTGCAGAAAGCACATTTAATGCAGGGTTTGAGCAATCAAGGATCATAGATAAAACAGAGAATTTGATTGTCCATATTTTAGTTGGTTGGTCCTGGGGGAGTATGAACATTCCCGCCAGTTCCCAAGTTTTAGTTGGGCCTTCGGACCTCAATGGTCTTACCGACCCGGCATCACTTCCAAAATACGGGCGTCTATACACCCACTCACGCGCCAAGGAATAGTAAGTGGCTAATCAATGTGATCTCATAACATAGATGTGTCATATGCCGTGTGTTGGCGTTTCTTACGCAAAAAGATTAAATTCAATTTCCGCAAGCGCACGGAACACCATTGTAGCATTTCACCCGGGAGTATTCCAAGGTTATCGTATTTATATTTTCCACAGGGAAGCAGGGATAAGAATATCGTGAATTGACAAGGAAACATCTATTATTTATAACTTGCAAACTAGACCAAAACATGGGTAAAGATGGAAGATATGATGGGTGGCAACCAAACACACGCAAGGATTCCATATGAAGATAAAGAGATAGAACTAGTCAACTGGGAGGACAACGAGAAGAAGGGTATCAGCCTAGGGGTTACAAATATCTATTTAAGCTTTCATTACAGATACATTCAAGCGCATCGGGGCACGGCCGCCGCCAAGACACGCAACTCGGAAACTAAGTTCAACGTATCCAGGCAACGGACCGTGTCTAGGCCCTACCTGTCCAACCCGGACGTGGTGGATTACAGAGACCGGTGTAGCTGTCACATACACTCGCGGCTACCATCCTCCGTGGGGTTGGGTGCACACTCACGCCTAGGAATAGTTCCTTGAACCATACAAGCAACTATCCTAGATAACTTACTCCAACGTAAAAGAGCAAGCCAACCATGCATAACAAAACTATGTGGATTGTGTAAACATTTGCGGTGCAAACAACCCATGCAGATAGACCTATCATACACAGACGTGGAACCAACACAAGAATTTCTCTATAATTATCACTTAAATAAATAAATGTAAACTAAAAGAAAAACTAAAATAAATAAATGAGAAAATAAATAAATAGGAAAAATAATTATATTAACTAATATCAAAAAGAAAAGATACAAGAGAGCTTTACCCAATATCCGAAGAAAACTCCGGAACTCCGAGGGAAGCTCTCACTTCTACTCTAACTCCCATGACCAGCTAGCCTACTCTAAACTACACAAGTGGAATGATCTTCCATGAGAAAGAGCGTGACCCTACATTGGATCTTCTCTTCTCAAGTGTGATGGTGCGAATTGTTTCTGCAGACGGCCAGGGCTATTTATAGCTTCACCATGGCGGTGGGAAATATATGGCCAAAGCTGGAGAGCCGGGCCCGCCAAGCTAGGCCGGCCGGCCGGCCCCCCTACTTGGCCGGCCGGCCGCCCGTTGTGGCGGTTCGCCACCGCCTCGCCTGTGGACGCTCCAGATTTGCTCTTGATGGCGGTTGTCCAGTCGGTGGCTTCGTGGGGGCGGCAGAAGAGGAGTGAGGGCCAAGTTGAGGCCCAAACGGCCCACCTTCTAGAACGTCGGTGGAATTCTTCTGAACAGGCTTTTGATTCTACGTTGTGGGCCTGTTTGCAGCCCACTGGAGGAAGGCCGTGGCCTGGAGCCATCTTGTGGGGCCGGCCGGCCTATGGGTGGGGCCGGCCGGCCTGTCTTTGTGCCAGCTGGGCCCACTTTCCTCCATATTTCCCTCCTGCATCCAAATATCACCAAAACTTGTGGAGTAGCATTAATCCTAACTACTATGTATAGAATCTTGGTGACATGCCTTTATTTACCGGTATTGTGGTGGTCAAAACAGGGTTTAACGACCGCCAACACCGTGACAACGTCCAATCGATTGAATTTTTTACTCTGCAGAGGTTGTACATCTTTTCCCACAGGCTACGCACCCTTAGCTAGAGGATACGTAACGCTTAATCCATCTTCTCCGAGTAGTCCCACAAGCCCACCGTGAGGATTAGGAGCATTCCACATAACAAAGAGGTGAGCGACACCATTGGCCAAAAGTGCGGGTATTCATGCCCGAGGTACAGTATAAGTTGCTCCTAACATCCGTTTGCCACTACCAGCCACCAGGTGAAACTTGCTTGCAGGAGTACCAAGAAGGTAGGAAAAAGTCCTGCCCATAACAGGTTCCGTGGTTGTACGGAAAAATCATCATGCTTACAGTCACAAGAACCGGTCCTTATGCGGCAGGGCGAGCACCAAACATTCCACATAAGGTGGACTATCACACGATCATCATATTTTCCAAGCACAGTGGCCTCGCCCTCGATCCATACCCATCCCATCATTACCGCCACCATCATCATCACCTAACACAGTTGTGCTACTCCCAACCCCAATTATCACACACACCACCAAACTCATTTAACGCATTTATAAAAGTAGATATGTGAGTGTGGTGTGGCAATGTAAACATTGCGAGGGGTCCCTAGCATAACTAGTAGCAAGGTAATCACGCCATCATTTAAATAAAAGCATTAAATGATGGTGTATTCTAGGGTTATCAAGGTGACAGGGTAAACAAGGATTCTGATATTAACGCCCAAGTAACAGACATCAATATCAATAAGCAAGTAGGACCATAACTACATAATCAGTAAAATAACAAGTAATGCATAGTGCGAGAATAGGCCATATAGGTGCATTGCGAAAACAGTAGGTTCAATCATGATCAAGGAAAAGTAGAGCTTGCCTGGCAAACGCTGTCCTAATCTTCGAGTTCCAAGTCTTCACTCTCTTCAACGAGTCGATGTCTTCAAGTCGTTTCTCACTGTGGTGCCGGTATCTTCTAGTCCTTTGTTGAAGCTGTGAAGTTGGTGTCTTCTGGCTTATCCTTGAGCTCTTGGATCTTTGGTTCTTCCTCAAATTCCACGCAAACTAGCGCATGGGAAGATATCGTATAAACAAGCTACCGTAAGAGGAAAATAAAGATCGAAAGGAACCAAGTAAGATCCAATTGAACTCCAAATAAGAACCGATAAAACACCAATGCAAATCATGCATGATGCTATAGATTTTATTCTATACGGGTATTAAGGGTGATTAACATGAACTAGGGTATTAATGCAACTAGGATGCTAAAACTGCAAAACATGCATGCTTGTATGTAAAGGTGGAGACGAGCGTGTGTACGTGTCATTCGTACGTTTACGACACTAGAGCTTTATATAGGTCGGAACCTATATAAAGACACATGCAACAAATGTACGAGGTGCGAGGTGTGTCATTTTAATTATCTTTATATATATCATGGTATTATCTAATGGTGATTATTTTATTAACTTATTTGTTTTTATTAAGCTTACCGTGATTGACATGAGACCTAGAGCATGACGTAATAAGTGCTCGTGATCATGACATGGATGCAAGGCTCCAAATAAATAACGAGAGAACATTTGACTAAGAACACGCGGAAATTTAAAATAACAATGAATAGTAATTCGACTAACTCCAATGAAAAACCATGTATAAAAGAGAATTATAGTTTGATAAACTTGATAATGATGGTAAGGATGGAATAGAGATGGTCGGATATGGTTAGGATTTAGATGAGTTACGACACTAGGTTTTAAGGTGGAATAAAATACATGATCGATACAATTTAGAAGGGATTTAAGGAATTGATGATCTTTTGGTATGCTTGGGGCTTCAGGAATAGCACCAAAGGGTACTACGCGTTTCTACGAACGCGTGAGCGCAAGAATCGCTCAAAACGGAGTTACGGATAAAAAGATATGGGCATTTAAAAATTCCAAGGGCTTATGTGTAGTTTCAGAAAGGTTCTAGGGACTTATTTGTAAGAACAGAAAAGTATAAGGACCAAACTGTAATTACCAAAAGTTTAGGGGCTTCGATGTGAAAAGATTGGGACCTAAAACATAATTACCGAAAAGTTTAAGGGTGTTTCTGTAAAAAGACAGGACCTCAACAGAATTACTCTAAAGCTTAGGGGCTTAACTGCAAAATTACAGGTTCTGGGAATTTCTGGGAATTTAAGGAATTATTTTTCTACTGGAAAAGATATGGACCGGGTCCATGGATCTGTGGACCGGATCTATGGGAGTGGTCCACGGAGATTTATGGTGGACTGATCGATCTGGATGGTTGGATCTGGGATGAACGGCTGGGATTTTATGAAATCGAAGGGGTATGTGTTGGTATTTCTTACACCAAACAGAAAACACCACCTTAGGCTGGTTAGGCCTAGAGTGAATATTCCCGGTTCGGCGCCAGAAATACCTGGGGTTAAGTTACTTGCTTAGGATACATAATAATCCACAACTAGCAACGAGTGCCAGATATGTATTATTAGTATTTAATCATAAAAGATAATCCGCAAGCGCACGGATAACCCGTTGTAGCATTTCACCCGAGAGTATTCCAGGGTATCGTTATTTATATTTTCCCAAAGGAAGACGTGGTTGACAAGTGTGTACTTATACTCATGGTGTTACAAATGATAGATCATAACCAATATCCAAATACAGGGGTAAGGCAATGTATGGATAGAGGATAGTGCGACACACACAGCAGGCATTTCCACTCTCTGATAAAAGGCGAGAGGCGGCTCTAGGCTAGACTAAGGTTAAGTAAGAAGAACTGCTACTCCTAATGTACATCGTCAAGTAGCGTGCGTAGCATCTACCTATAGCCTAAGCTGCACACAAGCCAAGACTAAGCTGTTCTACTGCCGAGCCATCATCGGGAGATCCAGCGATCAGAGTCTGCCCCAATCTCCGGACATTTCATATATACTCCTACGCCATACCCGAACGTGGAGGATTACAAGGGACGGACAGGGCTGTCACCACCTGCCGCCTACCTCTACAAACCGTGGGGCACGAACACGCATCCAAGGGTGGAAAGGAAACCCTAGCACCATGCTAGCGTAACTAACCACAACTCTAGATCCCTCGAGGCACCTCGCAAGGCGATAAACCTAGAGCACTCTTGCAAGACAATGGACCCGATGACTAAGAAAAAGGAACAACTAGGTCTAGCAAGCGATTACTTAGACAAAGGATCAAAGCTAGCACTACGTTAAGCATAGGCGTTCGTCGCTCAAGAACGAGAGACGAACGATGAACGATGAAGAACGATCATCGTTAACCGATGATCGAGTATGAACGAACGACGAACGAACGATGAACGATCATGAACGAACATCGATGAACGATGAACGAACGATGAACGAACATGAACGAACGAAGAACGTTCATCCAAGATCAAGGATGAACGATGAACTAGCATAAGCACATAACTACTACAAGAACGATGATATTCCATTGATAAAGAAATAAGTCTTACAAAGAGAGTAAAAGGATACAAGGGAATATACCCCAAACTCTAAGGGACTTGGGAGCCAAAAGGGCAGCCCAACTACTCAGCCTAAGCCTAACTAGAGAGCCCCTAGCTCTGGATGTGTGGAGGAGGGAATGAGCCTCTTGTGTTGTGTGTCTTCCAAGGGGAGGGGGTACCCCTTTATTTATAGCCCTCAAAGGCGGTGGAATTGAGGCGGTTCCGTAGGTCGGTGGCATTGATTGCAGGTGGAACCGACCTCCTGAAGTCGGTTGCAAACCGCCTTAGAAAGATGGACCCAGGGGGCCTCCCTGTCAGGTCGGCCGACCTAGGGTCTGGGGTCGGCCGACCTGGCCCTGGCCCCCCCTGGGCTGGGCTTTGGCAGGTTGGCTCCCCTCGGCCTTTTAGCCTCTTTTCCAGGTGCGTGGCCTCAGTTGATATTCTGAGTGGTTCTGGGCCTTTAATCCTTGAATTATATTCCCGCGGCGAGCGTCGTTTGATGGACGTGTTGGAATCGTCGCCTTGGGCCTTGTTTACACCTGGAAATCCCTGTTTTCCACCTGCACATCCAAATCTAGAGGTACACGTGGAAATAGGTTATTTGATAACAAAATGCAAGTAACAAGTGTTAGTTCTTCCTTATTTATAGAGCTAATTGACGGTCAAAAACTGGGTCTAAGGACCGTCAACAACTCCCCCAAGCTGTCCTCCTTGCTCGTCCCGAGCAAGAAGTAGGACTTAGGATGTTGATCAGGAGTTGCTACAATGTTTCATATCTCATAGGTACCATGCACACAACAAAATACTCTCCTTTGAGTTGAAAAAGTTGGCATGGCAACTCAACCTTTACCTTACTCCTTATGGGGCGTATGGCTTTTTCCTTGTCTTGGGCGGTTGAGAGATAGAACGGTTATAACAGAGCACCATTCACTTGTCCATTGTTTGACTTTTATTTTCCGGAGGTTTTCAAAAGTTTTGAAATAAAAGCAAAGTTCCTCAAATGATGCTCTCAAATCGCTCAATAAGTGTATATTCCTCACCAAGGCATTATTGTGTTGCCTCTTTGTCATCCTACTTCTAAGGCTTGTATGTGGAGCTCAAGGTAGGGATGATATGAGGCATACTTGCATCACACATATTGCTGAACCAAAAGAGTGGATCCATGGAGAATGCAAGTCATACAACCTTGATCAAGATGTGCATGTGTGTGTAAGGTGGTGGTGAGGTGGAAGAACTATACTCCTTTTTATTTGTTTCCTCTCTCTCTTTTTGAATTTTTGAGGAGAACATGGCTATCTTGCTTTCTTTCTTTTTCTCAACATTTTTCTTTCTTTATTCCCCATTTTTCTGCATCATGCTCTACTTTTGTATGAGCAGGGGATTATTCTTTTTCTTTCTTTTGCATAGCCATGTCTCCAATGATACATTTTGAGAGAGAGGTAACAATGAATTTTTGGAGTATTTATTTTGGTGGAAAGTGTGGTGGTATTGCTTAACTTCCAGTGTAGAAGTTTAGCATGCGAGGTGGAGTGTACGTGATCTTGATCAATGAGAGTATGACAAGCTTCTCACTAGGGTCACACAATTTTGATAAAGCTCAATGCAATGACAAGCAGCATATGTGTAAGGGTTTGCAATGTAAGAACAACATATGGCTTTGGTAGGAATTTTTGATCATTGAGGAACTTTATCATTTTTTTGTATTTTGTAAAATAAAACTCCGGAAGTCAAGTCCTACTTTGAACAAGATCATGGCAGCTCTATTTGTACCATATCATATCTCACAACAACTTAGACTTAGATCAAGCACTATGCGGCCCACAAGTTTCAAGTTCTAGGTAAGCATAAGCCAAAAGTCTCAAAACTTGGGAGAGCACTAAGTTGTGACTAGGTACAAACAAGAGATAAAACAGAGCAACTGTTCATCATCTCAACATAAGGAAGGCTAAACACTCATACTCGCATATGAAGAGAAACTACGAAAAACTAGAAACCACACTAAAGACTATTTTTGTTCTTTTTAGTTTTGTCATTTTTATTTTATTTTCAGATTTATCATTTTTTTGGTATTTTTCATGAGAGGTGCAAGAACAAGCAAACAAAAGAAACAAAAGGATACAAGTTGCGATACATGATACCTTAGCGGGGGGTATGGCATCCCCCCCAAGCTTGTTCTTGCTCATGGGTGATGTCGAGGATCGAACCCGGTGTGGCGAAAGTAAGCCAACATATCGGCTTGGCCCTGCTGCGTCATGTTGGTGAGGTTGGTGAGCTGGGCATTTGTGTTTTCTTGCCACTGATGGGTCTGCAGGACGTGTTGGTTGAGAGTGTACTCAACGTCCTCTCCTCGAGTCTCGATGCGTCCCATTTGCTCGGTGAGCGCATTCATTTGCTGCTCAAGATATGGATCACGAGCTGCAGACGAACGCCGCCCACCGGCCCGTGGTGAGTAGGACGTCGAATCGGAGGAGATTTCCTCCCATTGCGCGCGGGAAGGGTGCGTCCATTGGGCTTGGCCCGCACCCTGCTGCGACGAGCCGCCGACCTCGAACGGTGGTGGAGTGGTGTACCCACCGGGACCATACCCGGCGTGACCGTAGCTTGGCCCATGTGCATAGGCCATGGGCTGCGGTGCGGGTATCCCGGTGTCGGCGGTCGGCTCCGGCCTGCGCGTCCTCCTGCGAGAAGTACTCCTGCGTGCAGCCTCCTCTTTCTCGAGAGGTGTGGTTAGGTTTTTACAGCCATACAAACGAAGTTCCCGGTTAGGTAACGGGAATTCATTTGTATAACCGACATAATAAAATATGAGAGAATTATTTGGACCATGCTTAAGTGTATGACCTTGAATAAGATAATCCTCGGTGATAAGAGAGCGGGGTGTATCAAGATAAGCAACATTAGCATCATGCAAAGCACCAACACCCGCAGCAATACGTGTAATCAACGAGGTGCACTCAATTGGTCCAGTCATTCTAAAATTCTCTAACCACTGAGCAATCATGGACATGACAGGAGCAATCTTTATTTTCTCAACCATAGCATAAAGAATTTTCAGATCATCCTCGCGCACAATCCTAATATCACTTCTAGGAAACAAGGTAATGCCAAGCCACATGTGCAACAAGCGCAAGGTAGGATGATGAATGTGATTAGTTCGGGGTTTCTCACAAGTAGGAGATGCAGAAATTCTTTGCCAAAAAGCTAACTTTGAGTAACCCGGAATCGAACTATCAACATCAATGGTGCAGCGAGAATTAAAGCCGAGGCATTGACTAAGGATTTTCCATGTCAAATGATATTCCTCCCGGAAAAACCGAAAGGTAATACCGTCATCTACCACGCGTAGGGTGCATAAAAACTGTAGTGTAAGTAAGCGGGAACCCTGCTCATCTACACTTGCAAACTTATCCCACCCTATTGCTTTAAATACTCGAGAAAATTCAGCATCCATACCAATCTTTTGCAGCAGTTCCGGATCAAATGCTCGCGTAGGAGCAAATGTTCGGAGTCGGAGAGCTTCGTAGGCGCTCATCTCTTCGTCGCCCACCAAGTCGAGGTCGGTGTCGACGAGAAGACGATGCTCGGTGTTGGCTTGTTCCTCCGTTGCGGCTTCATGTTGAGGGCTTGACACTTGCTCGGTGGCGGTGCGGGCGCGAGTGCGAGGTCGAGATGAACCCGAGCCTGTGCTCCCGGACCGGAGCAGCGAGGCGAAGGCTTTGCCGGCGCGCTTCATGCTGCAGCGAGGTCGAGCAAGAACGCAAGAACGAAAACTCCGAACGGGTTATGAGAGTGAAAACCAATCGATGAAACCGTCGGTGTTCTTGCAAGCGAGAAAACGCAACTCGGAAAACCAAACCAAAACAAAACTGCAAAGCAAACCAAAGGAGAAATATTTTTGCAGAATTTTGAGGCAAGAACTCAATGAGCACAATGGAAAACTTGAGAGCAATGGAGTGAAGTGAGTTGAGGAGTGGAAATGAGAGTGTGAGAGGGAGAGAGCTTGTGGCCGGCCACCTCCTCATATACATGAGCCATAACGGCCATTTTCGAAAAGAGAAGAGGACAGGACAGGTGACCGTTGGGGCAAAGGGGAGCGCGCCCAACGGCACCCCTGGGTCGGCCGACCTGCCAAGTGGGGTCGGCCGACCCCTGTGGGGTCCACTTGCTTCCCTCTTTGGCCCACAGCCCCCAACGGCCAAATGGAGATTGACCATGGTTGCTATGTCCAGAAACTCCTCAAAAATATTTGCTCAAAAAGATTTTCAAATAAAAGGTTGCCTCGAATTCAAAATTTTTTCGAAAAAATTCAAAAATCGACATGTTGATGAAAAATTTCAACATGCAAAAATATTTTTGGCTTTTCTATGATGATACAAGGGTGGTCCAAAAATTTCATCCAAGGATGAGTCTTTTTGAACGCAAAAGTGTTTTTGAAAATTTTGATTTTTAAATGCATGGCGAGGGAAAAATTCAAATATGCTGGCGGAAAAATCCAAATAAATTTTGGTGGAGGAAATAAATATGCAAAGTGGTTTGGAAAGAAATCCAAATGCAAATGTGGTGGAAAAGCTCAAAAAGAAAAGAGAATCAAACCGAATGATAATGCCGGTTTTCCTGGCGGCCAGGGCCGTGTCATTTAAAGTCCGACGGGCTAAGACTTCTCCAACGGGTTTAGCTTGGTGGCGCGGACCCGATCCTTGGAGATGAGGACGTAGAGGGCTGCGCCTTGACTTGCCACACTTGTTTCATCTTTGATGGTGTAGGTGGCTTCTCGGACTTTGGGACGGGTTTCTTGGCCCATAATCCCGGCCTCGTGGTCGCAGGTTTCTTTGGTTGAAACTGCGATGGATTTTCAATCTTTGCCAAGCTCTTCCATAGAGCAATGAGGCTGTCCGTTTTCCTGGCTGTCACTTCAACTTCTTGAATGTTGGAGGTGTTTGGCCCATACTTGACCTTGATCGTCGAGCATTGTTCTTTCCGAGGTTGAAACTCGAACTTCTCCTCCTTCCCATTGATGTAGAGGCGGATTTCTCCAACTCCAACATCAATTTGGGCCTTTGTGGTGCTAAGGAAGGGACGTCCCAAGATGAGGGGCGTTTCCTTATCAATATCCATGTCAAGCACCACAAAGTTCACCGGGACGGTGTGGCCTCTTATGAATACCGGCACATCCTCCGCAATCCCCATTGGAAAGCGAAAGGATGAGTCGGCCAATTGTAGCCGCATCGCTGTTGGTGTGAGGAATCTGTACTTT
This sequence comes from Eragrostis nindensis, assembly GCA_012490785.1. Lineage (NCBI taxonomy): Eukaryota > Viridiplantae > Streptophyta > Magnoliopsida > Poales > Poaceae > Eragrostis > Eragrostis nindensis. The sequence continues at coordinate 174,166 of JAAXCT010000476.1, read as the reverse complement.
AATTGCTCGAAGATTGCTTTGGGCATAATGCTTACGCTGGCCCCAAGGTCACACAGTGCATAGTCGAAGTGGAATCTCTTGATTGCACAAGAGATTACTGGAAAGCCTGGATCAGATTTTATTGTAGAAGGTTCTCCTCTTATTTGCCTGTTCTCCCCTGCATGGTTAGTCCTACGAGAGAACATTTCTCCTCTCGTAGTGATAACATTAGCCTTTTCAATGGGAGATTCTGGTTGCCCAGGAATCTGCCCAGATTTAGCAGAAGGAACAAGAGCAGCAAGCTGAGCTAACTGAGTTTCTATCATTTTATTAAAGCTCAACTGATTTTTGAAAGCGGAAGAAAGACCTTCTATTTTTGAATTTAAACTCTCTAAACTCTGATCATTGGCAGCAAGCTTTTTGTTGATTGATTCGTTGATTTTAGCTTGGCCATAAACCAAATCTTTCAAAGAAGGCTGATTATTATTAAAACCAGAGAAATTATTACCTCCTTGATAAGATTGGCGGTTTTGGTTAAAACCTTGACCTCCACTTGGACGATACCCATTGTTGTTGTTCATGTAGAATGCTTCTTCATGGGTATGGTTGGGGCAATCCTTCCCCATATGGCCAGTGTTGCCACATTCCTCACACGTGATGCGTGAGTCAAGTGAACGAACACTACCATGCGTGTTGAAGTCGTCCAAGCGCTTCATGACGAGGTCGAGCTTGGCGGACAATAAGTCCACCTCCTTGATAGGGTGTACGCCTTTAGAGCGTGGTTGGAGACGTTCATCGCTCCACCCTTGATTGGAGACCATCTTCTCAATAAGTTCTTTAGCTTGAGCAACGGTCATTGAGAAGAAGGCTCCTCCAGCAGCGGCATCCATATGTCCACGGGTTGTTGGTGTCAACCCGTTGTAGAAATGTTGAAGAATGAGCCATTCTTCCATCCCGTGGTGTGGGCAGGCGGATATGTAATCTTGGAGCCTGTCCCACGCCTCGGCGATGGTTTCATTGTTGGCTTGCTGGAAGCTTGATATTCTCCCACGAAGGGCATTGGTTTTACCCAACGGGAAAAACTTTGCGAGGAACGCGGTAGAACAGCGGTCCCAAGTGTCAATGCTAGCACGATTGGCATAGAACCATTGTTTCGCCTTCCCAAGGAGGGAGAGGGGAAACAAACGAAGTCGAATGGCATCTTGGTTGACTCCGGCGGTTGCCGATGTGTTGCATATCTCAAGGAATTGCTGGAGATGAGTGTTGGCGTCCTCCGTGGCCTTTCCACAAAAGGGAATGGCCTGCACCATAGTGATTAGGCTTGATTTGACTGCAAACCCTGCGTCACCGGCGTTGACATTAGGCCCAACGGGAACATTGGCAACGGAGGGAGCAGAGTAGTCACGGAGGGTCCTTTGATCAGCCATGTCAATAAGTGATGATGGTGCGGATGATGTGGGTTCGTCTGTCGGGACTGTTGCTTGTGAGGGAGAGTCGACGCGGGGTCGGACTTTCCTTACAAGCGACTCTGGATTATCAACGAAGTTTTCCGGCAAGTTGAATCCACGCATACACTATCCTGTTTTCACATCAAAGAGAGAAAACAGATCAAGGTTAGCCTGCAATGGAAATGGTTAAATCACATCAAGTGTAATCATGAGTAATCATTGTATACACTTGTCAACAATTGTCTTCCCCGGCAACGGCGCCAGAAATGCTTGTTGGTATTTCTTACACCAAACAGAAAACACCACCTTAGGCTGGTTAGGCCTAGAGTGAATATTCCCGGTTCGGCGCCAGAAATACCTGGGGTTAAGTTACTTGCTTAGGATACATAATAATCCACAACTAGCAACGAGTGCCAGATATGTATTATTAGTATTTAATCATAAAAGATAATCCGCAAGCGCACGGATAACCCGTTGTAGCATTTCACCCGAGAGTATTCCAGGGTATCGTTATTTATATTTTCCCAAAGGAAGACGTGGTTGACAAGTGTGTACTTATACTCATGGTGTTACAAATGATAGATCATAACCAATATCCAAATACAGGGGTAAGGCAATGTATGGATAGAGGATAGTGCGACACACACAGCAGGCATTTCCACTCTCTGATAAAAGGCGAGAGGCGGCTCTAGGCTAGACTAAGGTTAAGTAAGAAGAACTGCTACTCCTAATGTACATCGTCAAGTAGCGTGCGTAGCATCTACCTATAGCCTAAGCTGCACACAAGCCAAGACTAAGCTGTTCTACTGCCGAGCCATCATCGGGAGATCCAGCGATCAGAGTCTGCCCCAATCTCCGGACATTTCATATATACTCCTACGCCATACCCGAACGTGGAGGATTACAAGGGACGGACAGGGCTGTCACCACCTGCCGCCTACCTCTACAAACCGTGGGGCACGAACACGCATCCAAGGGTGGAAAGGAAACCCTAGCACCATGCTAGCGTAACTAACCACAACTCTAGATCCCTCGAGGCACCTCGCAAGGCGATAAACCTAGAGCACTCTTGCAAGACAATGGACCCGATGACTAAGCAAAAGGAACAACTAGGTCTAGCAAGCGATTACTTAGACAAAGGATCAAAGCTAGCACTACGTTAAGCATAGGCGTTCGTCGCTCAAGAACGAGCGACGAACGATGAACGATGAAGAACGATCATCGTTAACCGATGATCGAGTATGAACGAACGACGAACGAACGATGAACGATCATGAACGAACATCGATGAACGATGAACGAACGATGAACGAACATGAACGAACGAAGAACGTTCATCCAAGATCAAGGATGAACGATGAACTAGCATAAGCACATAACTACTACAAGAACGATGATATTCCATTGATAAAGAAATAAGTCTTACAAAGAGAGTAAAAGGATACAAGGGAATATACCCCAAACTCTCCAAGGGACTTGGGAGCCAAAAGGGCAGCCCAACTACTCAGCCTAAGCCTAACTAGAGAGCCCCTAGCTCTGGATGTGTGGAGGAGGGAATGAGCCTCTTGTGTTGTGTGTCTTCCAAGGGGAGGGGGTACCCCTTTATTTATAGCCCTCAAAGGCGGTGGAATTGAGGCGGTTCCGTAGGTCGGTGGCATTGATTGCAGGTGGAACCGACCTCCTGAAGTCGGTTGCAAACCGCCTTAGAAAGATGGACCCAGGGGGCCTCCCTGTCAGGTCGGCCGACCTAGGGTCTGGGGTCGGCCGACCTGGCCCTGGCCCCCCCTGGGCTGGGCTTTGGCAGGTTGGCTCCACTCGGCCTTTTAGCCTCTTTTCCAGGTGCGTGGCCTCAGTTGATATTCTGAGTGGTTCTGGGCCTTTAATCCTTGAATTATATTCCCGCGGCGAGCGTCGTTTGATGGACGTGTTGGAATCGTCGCCTTGGGCCTTGTTTACACCTGGAAATCCCTGTTTTCCACCTGCACATCCAAATCTAGAGGTACACGTGGAAATAGGTTATTTGATAACAAAATGCAAGTAACAAGTGTTAGTTCTTCCTTATTTATAGAGCTAATTGACGGTCAAAACTGGGTCTAAGGACCGTCAACAGTATGGCAGGATCTAATCTCATCCGTTGGTGGAAAACGGACGGCCAGGGACGACCAGAAGGCGACGCACGGCGGCCGGAGGCGACGGGCGGCGGCGCCATGGGAGAAGCTCGCCGGAGTTGCCTATCCGGCGTTCCGGTGGTCCAAACGCGACGAGGAGATGCTCAGGAGAGAGACAAAGGGGTGGCGAGCTCACCGCGGGGCTTGTTGCCGTCGTGCGAAGGCGGAGACGAGCTGGCGACGGCGAGGGGCGGAGCGCGGCGGCGGCTATCGACGGGGAGGATGCTCCGGCGCTCCTCATCGAGTTCTTGTGGCCCGGGGGGGTGCGTGGGGTCGAGGCGAAGCCCGGCGGCCAGGTGTCGTGGCCGGGCTCGTTGTGGAGGTAGCTGGTGGCGAGCGAGGCGGCGGCGCGCGGCGGCGCACGGCAGAGCTTCGCGTCTGCGCGTCCGTGGGCCGAGGCAGGGCAGCGCGAGGCTTCGAGGAGGTAGGGTAGCTCACGGGCTTGCGCGCGGGCTAGAGGAGAGGGAGGAAGGAGGCTTGCCGGCGGCGAATCGTGCGGCGGCCGGAGATGGGGAAGAAAAGGGGAATTGAGAAATTGAAGCTCGGTGATGCTTGAGGAGGGGAGAGAAGAGCTGGGGGAGGTCACGGTGTCGTGCGCTGTTCCATTTATAGGCGGACGGAGTGAGGAGGAGGCCGGAAGCATGGCGTGGCCGGGAATCGAATCTCGGGCGCGTCCATGGCCATGGCGACAAGGCGCGGCTCGATGGAGCAGGCGGCAGAGTGGCACGCGGGCGCGGCTTTTCCAGGCGGGCGCGGCGCGGAGCGGTTGGCGAAGATGCTCGACGGGACAGGTCGGCGAGGCGTGCGCGGAGGCAGGCGCCACGCGGCGGGAGAAAGCTGCGGCGGCGTGGTGCGAGGAGGGAGATGACGCGCGCACGGGCCGGGCCAGACTGGGCCAGAGAGAGAGGAAGGGGAGGCAGGCCGGGGAAGGAAACAGGCTGGGCTGGAGGAAAAGAAAAGGAGGGACGCGGCCCAGGAGAAAAGGAATTGTTTGACAATTTTCCAGGAATTCAAATCAAAATGATTTGAACTCAAAATAGAGATTTGAGAGTGAATCAAACACCGGAGAAAATCAAAATAAAGAGAAGGGGGAACAAATACTTGAGCACTTATTTTATATTTCGAAAATTCCCACTTCTAGTTCTAATTTGCATTAGTTTAGTCAAACTTTATTTCGAAAATTCGATGAAAAGGTAAGAGTTAGGAAAAATTTAAATTTTGAGTGATTTTTATTTGGTTTCAAATTTTCGGGTGTTACATCGCTGAATCTGGAGCTGTACCAAACGCACTCTCAATAATAGACTTTGTACTCCTTAATGTTTTTATTGTTCTCTGAGATGTGGAACCTACCCACCTGGGTAAAAATCTCAGACTTGGCATGGGTGTTACACCTTTACGACTATTTTATTTTTTCAGTGGGAAGCAATGTTCTTGTCGACAGCGATGCGCATGTGGTGACTTCATGAAATATTAAGACCAGTCGGGCCCAGTCTTTTGGAGGCGCTCGTAAGTGTAGAGGTTGCGTGCGTGTGTTCATAAGGGTGAGTATTGGTACGTGTTTGTGAGTGTCTATGTCTGTACTGTGTTTCACAAAAGAACTGAACTGTGTAGCTGAAACCTTGTAATAAGAACAGGTTGTGCACACATATGTGGCCAAAAACGAAAAAAAATATTAGTTTGCCTAGTGTCCACAGAAGGCACTCGGCAAACACAAATCTTTGCCGAGTGCAGTGTCCAACACTCGGCAAAGATTGGACTTTGCCGAATGCCTCTAGCGGACGCTCGGCAAACTTTTGACGGAGGCTCGTTCCGTTACGCGCGCCCGTTGCACGTGCGCGGCACGTGCCTCCATTTGCCGAGGGTATATTTTTGCCAAGCGTTTTTTTTGTGTTTGCCGAGTGCCCTGCCCGTAGCACTCGGCAAAGATATAGTTTGCCGAGTGCCCTGGCGCTCGGCAAAGATGGTTTTTGCCGAGGGCCTAATGTTTGCCGAGACTTTTGCGTATGGCGCTCGGCAAAGAGGCTCTTTGCCGAGTGCCCGATAAGTTGCTCTCGGCAAACGGGGAGGCACTTGGCATACAGCCGGTTTCCCGTAGTGCATGGTGCGAAGGCCACAAATGATTTCTATTTTTCTAAAAAAAATAGTAGTATATGGGCATGGTCAAAATTAGGTTCGTGCCTTTATGACATCCCTTTGCATGTTTATTCTGGATTCGTATCAACATGATATTCATGGTTTCATTATTCATTGGGCAACTATACGTCCTTGCATCATCGCTTGAAGTTTTGTTCAACCGTGATGCGGTTCCACCTCAGCAAGGCATGCGTGAGGACGTGATCGGGCCTACCTCCGAGTAGTACAAACTCAACCGACATTCTGTTACCTAGTTTTGTTCGCATCCACCGCCTTCGCTGCTCTATATAAGCAGGCACGCACAAGCCGGACGACTCTCCTGGACGCGAACTGCAGCATCGAGATCCATACAGCGACTGCATCTATGCCAAGGGACTCCATGGCGACGCCGGAGATGGAAACGGGCTGCGACGCCGATACGTTCATGAAGCGCCTGAACGCTGCGCGCCAGATCATGGCGGCGAAGGAGAGGACCAAGCCGGCGGGGCCGAGAAGGACGAAGCTGGTGAGGGTGAAGCAGTCGTACATCGACAGTCTCTTGACACGGCCCCGTCCGCCGTACGTCGGCCTCTCCCAGGAGCGCATCGACAAGTTTCCCGATGCTGTCATCCGTGAGAAGTTGCGCGTTATGCAAGCCAAGAGTGTAGCCATTTTTAAGAAGTTGCGTGACAGACAGGACGACATCATCGAGCAGTACCGGACCAAGGGGTACGCCATGGAAGAGGTCGAGGTAATGGACGGTGATGACGGCGAGGAACAGGATGGTGATGGCGAGGAGCAGGTTCAGGTGGAGGCGACGGCTACTGCGACGACGCTTGCCACCGGAGAGGGACATTTAGGCCTTTGTAAACTGTTGGATGTATTAGTTGTCGCATAATATTGCCATATTTATAGGCTAATAATTTTGTTTCGCTGCAGTAGTTATCCCTTACCAATAAATGTTGCAATGTTGACTGAATGAAAGATAATATTTAGGCTACTGGTAATTAGTAAAAACAAATAAATTATTAGCTGTTCTATATATATGGTATATATTCATCTAATTTATCTTGGAGATTGTTGAGTATATATAGCAGCATTTAGCAAAGCATCGGATGCAGTATTGCAAAGAGCGTCCCAATTAGGATGTGCAGAACGAGGCCAAATCTCAACCTATTTTTTCGCTATTCATATTCACGATCCCCGTAGGGCGTAATATGATCGCTTGAAGATTCATGCATACGTGTGGGGTGTTCACCTCAGCAAGGCACGCGTGAGTCCAATTAGTTTGGGACGTGATCGAGCCTACCTCAAAGTGCAACTACAAACCCAACCGATATTCTGTTACCTAATTTTGTTCGTCTCCATATATCAGCCGCCTTTGCCCGCCCTATATATAGCCACGCAGCAGCCGGCCCCTCCTGGACGCTATCTGGATCATCGAGATCCATACAACTGTAAAATATCAGAGGCGCGTAGGAGAACGCCGCCCACGTTCTCATCACATTCTGCTGTTGCATTAGCAATGGCCTTGTATTCTGACTCTGTACTGGATCTGGAGACAGTTGCTTGTTTCTTTGCACTCCATGATATTAAATTGGAACCCAAGAATACAGCAAAACCACCAGTTGATCTTCTGTCATCAACACTGCCTGCCCAATCTGCATCTGAAAATGCACTGACTAATGTAGAAGAAGATTTATGAATCTTCAGCCCCAACCTGGTACACTGCTTAATATATCTCAAAATCCTCTTTACTGCAGCTAGATGAACTGTGGTAGGTGCATGAAGAAACTGACAGACTTCGTTGACAGAAAAAGCAATATCAGGTCTAGTAAGAGTTAGATACTGTAGGCCTCCAACAATACTTCTATACTTAGTTGCATCTTCTGGACCTAACAATGTTCCCTCATATAATGATAGCTTTTCACTAGTGGAAAGAGGTGTGGCAACAGATTTACAGTCGGTCATACCTACCCGTCGCAATAGATCAGAAGCATATTTCTCTTGTGTTAACACAATACCTTCACGTACCTTGGTCACCTCAATCCCCAGAAAATAATGCAAATCACCTAGATCCTTAAGTGCAAATTCTTCCTTTAGATCTTGTAGCAACGCCTTTGTAGCTTTCTCCACGGAACTTGCCACAATTATGTCATCTACATATACAAGCACAAACATAGTAATATCTCCTTTATGATAAAAGAATAAGGAAGTATCAGCCTTTGATGCCCTAAAACCAAGACTGATCAACTTAGTACTTAGCCTAGAGTACCATGCTCGAGGTGCTTGTTTCAAACCATAGAGAGCCTTGTCAAGCTTGCATACATAGCCAGGTTTTGTGACATCCTCAAAACCAGGAGGTTGCTGCATATAAACTTCTTCTTCCAGAAAGCCATGGAGGAATGCATTCTGTACATCAAGTTGCCGAAGACTCCAACCACAAGATACAGCAATAGAAAGAATAATTCTGATAGTAGCAGCTTTAACAACAGGACTAAAGGTATCTTCATAATCCACACCATACTGTTGCTTAAACCCCTTGGCAACCAATCTAGCTTTATACCTATCAAGACTCCCATCTGCTTTTCTTTTGATCTTATAGACCCATTTGCACCCAATAATGTTTCTACCCTTTTGTGGAGGAACAAGGTGCCAAGTTTTATTCTTAATCAAGGCATCATACTCTAAATCCATAGCATTTTTCCAATTACTATCAGCAAGAGCTTCTTTTTCATTGTGCGGTTCACCAGTAGAAGTAAAATAGCCATATTTTACCGTGCCATCAGTGTAGATTTTCTCCTTGCGAATCCCACTTTGCAGCCTGGTTTTTGGCCTGAGCTCGGTTTCTCCTGGCACAGACGATCCCGCCTGCGCTACCTGCGACGCTGCGTCCCGAGATTGATCTCCCGCGTCATGGCGCGCAGGTTGTCCCTGCGGCTGTCGGCCCGTTCCCACGCTTGGGGAGCGCGTGGCAATCGGCGACGGGAGCGCGCTCGCGCCATCATTGCCGGTGCCGGGCCCAGTCCGCGTGCCGCCTTCCGGTTCGACGCGCACGGGCGAGGACGGACCCGGTTGTGGCGACGTGTCCGCCGCTGGCTGGTGATGCACCGAATCCAGCGACGTGACGAGTTCGCTGGTGCTGTTCTGCCTCCTGTCATCTGGCGCTGGAACATCTGCTGCCGGCGCTGGAATTGCTGCGTCCTGGTCTTCACTGTCAGGCTCAACAACAGTTTCATTAGTAATACCAGGATCATTAGCCAGTGGACTAACTACATTTTCTTCCCCACTACTCCATGATGTATGATTTAGAAGCACAGAAGGAAGATTGATAATGTCACGTCTGAGTCTAGCGCCAGCATTGTCATGCAATTGAGAGAAGGGAAAAACGGATTCATCGAAGACTACATCTCTGGAAATGTAGACACGGCCTGATGAGACGTCTAAGCACTTAAATCCCTTGTGCATGGAGCTATAACCCAGATAGACGCATTGCTTGGACCGGAATTGGAGTTTGTGTGCATTATAGGGTCGGAGATGAGGCCAACATGCACATCCAAAGGTTCTCAAGGAAGAATAATCAGGCTTGTGTTTGTGCAAACGCTCTAAAGGAGTCATCATATCAATAACTTTACTGGGCACTCGATTAATGAGATATGTAGCTGCTTGGAATGCTTCATCCCAATATTTTAGTGGCATCGAAGCATGAGATAAAAGAGATAAGCCAACCTCTACAATGTGACGGTGTTTTCTCTCAGCGGAGCCGTTTTGCTGATGTGTGTGTGGACACGAAACATGATGGACAATGCCAATGGTGGTAAAGAAGGAGTTGAGTTTTTCGTACTCTCCTCCCCAATCGGATTGCATGGCAAGAATCTTACGATCAAAGAGTCGCTCAACCATTACTTTGAACTCTTTGAATTTTTTGGATCACCTCTGATTTATGTCTGAGGAGATAGATCCACGTGAATTTGCTAAAGTCATCGATGAAGCTAACATAGTAATATTTGCGTCCTACAGATTCAGGAGCTTTACCCCACACATCAGAATAAATGAGTTGCAAAGGAAATTCAGAACGATTATTTGACCTTGTATAAGGCAACTGGTGACTTTTTGCTTGTTGACAAGCATCACAAACGGACTCACTTCCTAACATGTCTAAGCATGGAAGATTATTTCTACTAATGACTTCTTTAACAATAAACGACGATGGATGACCCAAGCGGTTGTGCCATCTCGAGAAAGGGATCTTGGTGGCACTCCAGGCTTGTTTTATTTGACCGGCAGGAATTGGATAGAGACCATTGCGGCACCGCCCCCTAAGAATGACGTTCTTGGTGACCTGATCCTTGATCAAAAAGAAGCTGGGGTGAAATTCTAAGAAAGCATCATTATCAGTAGCAAGGCGATGAACAGAGGCAAGGTTTTTTTTAGCTTGAGGAACATATAGCACATTATTCAAGCGAATATCACGAGTAGGGGTAGGAATAGTAGTATGTCCAACATGGCTAATTTCCATACCTGACCCATCAGCCGTGTGGATCTGTTCTTCACCGTTGTACTTGTCCCGCACTTGGAGCTTCTCAAGTTCGCTGGTCACATGATCAGTTGCCCCCGTATCAGCGACCCAATATGGATCAACTGAATAGGAGCGTGTAGCCGCCGCCACAAGCCTCTTGTCGGGGACGAAGTCCTTGTCGAAACGATGCCAACATTCCGCCGCAGTGTGCCTTTTTTTGTAGCACACTTGGCAGAGAGGTGCATCGTCGTCGTTCTTGTTGTTGGAGGAGCGCTGGTAGTTGGAGCTGTTGGTGCGCCCAGGATAGCCAGACCCAGGGCCACCAGCGCTGCGGCCACGGCCGCGTGGCCCTCCTGGCCCGACGCGCCCACGCGAAGAGATGGCGCCGCGCCCTCTGTTGGAGTAGTTGGCGGCGGCGCCTTGCTTGCCGTAGAGGAGATCGATCCTGGTCTCGAAGTTCAGAAGCTGCGAGTACAGCTCCGGAACAGAAACCGGCTCAACGCGTGCGATCAGCGAGGAGACCAGAGGGGTGTAGTCTTCATCAAGTCCGGTGAGTACATACTCAACGAACTCCTCATCGTCGAGTTTCCTTCCTGCTGCGGCCATCTCGTCACTGATGGCCTTCATCTTGCCGAAGTACTCAGATGCACTCATGGTGCCCTTCTTGGTGGTGGAGAGTGCAAGTCGCAGGTTCACAGTTCTTGCGCGAGACTGCGACGCGAACATTGCCTCGATGCTGCTCCATGCTTCAGCCGCCGTTGTGTACGACGCAGCTTGAGCAAGGATGTCCTTGGAGAGAGATGACAGAAGATAGCTCAAGACCTGTTGGTCCGAGGCTACCCACTGCTCGTACGCCGGGTTGGGCTGCTTCACGTCCTTGTCGTTCACCTTGACGGTGATCTCGGTCGCGGGCGCTTTGGCCGCGCCGGTGATGAAGCCTTCCAGCCTCGCACCACGAATGGCGGCGCGGACCTGGGCTTTCCACATCGCGTGGTTCGCCTTGGTAAGCTTCTCAGCAACGGGGCAGCCAATCAGCGAGCTCATGGACGCTGAAGAACTCGCCATTGCCGGAGCGGACGACGACGTCGATGCGATCTAGTAGAAGGCTCTGTATACCATGTAAAATATCAGAGGCGCGTAGGAGAACGCCGCCCTGCTGAGGGTCAGCGGATGCGTGTTGATTGTAGTGAGGAAGAGCCCCTCACGTGGCGCTTACATAGGCGTGTATATCCCAAAGATCTAGCTGATTAGTTAGCTAACTATCTACGCTAACAAACCCTAACGTATACAACAAGTTACAACAAACCAACAACCAGCTAGATCTTTCGGTAAAGATTAGATTACAATACACAGAACTAACTCACGCCTACTCTATCAACCACGCTAGTAGACTTATATCTTCACAACAACAACTGCAGCTACCAAAGGAGTCGACGGCCATGGTGGAGATGGAAACGGCTCCGCAGGAGAAGCCTGAGAAGAGGACGACGAAACTGGTGAGGGTGAAGCAGTCGTACATCGACAGGATCATGACACGGCCCCGCCCGCCCTTCGTCGGCCTCTCCCAGGAGCGCATCGACAAGTTTTCTGATCCTGCCATACGTGAGGAGTTGCGCGCCTTGCAAGCCCAGGGTGCAGCATTATGGAAGCAGGCGCGCGAAGAAGAGGATGACATCATCGAGCAGTATCGCACCAAGGGGTACGCCATGGAAGAGGTGGAAATCATAGACGATGATGGCTGTGAGGAGCAGGATGGTGATGGCGAGGAGCAGGTTGATGTGGTGGTGGCGGCGGCCGTGACGCTTGCCACCGCAGAAGGACACTTAGGACTTTCTAAACTGTAGGGTGTAATAGTTGTCATATATATAATACATTGCACTCCATCTTTTTTGCTATATTGTCTATGGTCTGATGAGTACCAGTTTCACAGTAATTTGCAATTGTATATTTGCAACCATTGATCCCTTCTTTCCAAGAATTTTTACATGATGCAAAGTATCTTTTTGAGGGAATCAAGCAATACATATAGCTCTGTGTATTGGTATCGGTATATGTTTATGGTTTTATTTCTACCTACCACCTATTGTATTGATTTTTTACTTTATTGGTCTGTGCAGAATGGTGAGCGTGGATAAATATTGCGAATAGTATAGATTGTTCAGTTTCAACGCTAGGATAGTCTTAGAAGTTTGAAGTAGTACTTCATCAGCAGTAATACAGGTTTCCTTTTTTCGTGGTTATCACAAGAGTTGATTTATTTATTGATGATTGCATTGTACCTGGTACAATTTGAACTGCCAACGAGCTGATTTGGGTAAGATAAGTTACAGTTCGATTTTGATGGAGATGATACTATCTTGTTCTAGCAAGTTAGCTTGTCGCATAGAGTTTTTTTTTTTTTTTTTGTGAACGTTCATAGTGTAATTATAACTACGTAGAAAGTTTTAGTTTTGACTAAAAGATATTTTTAGATGACTAAAAATTAGTGGTATGAAGAAATCATTAGCTGCTCTATTGATTCTTCACGTTCTATATCTTTTGTGCCAACGTAGACAATGTCCTCATCCTCGTTTAACTCGGCATATCTGATGCAGTACCGCAAACAGAGTGTGAATATGTTGTCCCCTCCAACCTCCAGTGCTAAAGATACTCTCCTATGCTTTCTTTGATTGGGTTACTTTACATCCCAGCCTCGCTTGGGGCAACACACAGTTTTAGCAGGCGACCGGTTAGGGTTTGCTCAAGATAGCATTCATGAGTTGTCAAAAAAAAGGTAAAAATATCAAATTACGCAACTAACTAGCGACCGGTCCAGCTACATCGTATTCCTTCCCAGGCGACCTCCGGCACCGTCATCCCCCGCTCCACAGCACCTCCCGCCGCCCTCAGCCACCTCCCGTGGCTGGTGGCGCCTCATCGCACCACCTGCCCCACTCTACAGCCGCCACTCCAGCCCCGCCCACCGCTAATCTCGCCGGTATGACGCCCCGCCCCGTCCCTGCCCAACATCCACCACACCTCCAGGGCCGGTGGCGACCTTGTCACCAGCCTGCACGCCGCAGCCCATGGGCCAGCTAGCCGCCATGGATTTTATAGTCGAAGGTGAGATGGAGCCTCCCGAAAACCCAGACCACCATAACTCGAGGTCTCTACCACCGTCCACCTCCACCCCCATCGGCTAGCGGCGCCGCGCTGCCTGCACACCCGCCGGCGCCGCCCCCGACCGATCGCCGGCTCCGTCGAGCTAGCTAACATTAGTGGGTTAGACTTTTCTCAAATGAATACTCCTAATTTCCTTAGCAAAAAAATAAAAAAAAGAATGAATACTCCTATTTTATTTCTAAACAACCACGCACCACTGCAACAGAATCCGTGTTTTCCGGTGGGGTCCGAAATTTCGTCTTTTCAGGTGGGGTCCAAAATGAAATCAAAATGAACAGTACCAATGAAATTTTGTTCTTGACCACCTTCATAAGTTCAAATTGTTTTGCTTATGTGTGCAATCGTGATGTTTTATAGATATGAGACAATATCTTGTGAAATCATGTCAAATTTTTTTAAAAAATTTAAATTTTGTTCGTCGAAATTTCCGAAATTCCCGAAATTTCATGTTTATCGGTGACCTCCGAAATTTTTTTATTTCCAAAATAGTTTTCCTAGGACGACAGAGGCGAAGATTGAAACGCCGGTGAAGAAGAGGACAAAGATGGTGAGAGTAAAGCAGGAGGCTATCGACAGCCTCTTGAAGGAGGACCCTGTTGAGCCTTTCCCAGCAGCCGTGCCCGAGGAACTCCTACAGGGTGTGGATCCAGAGCTACGAGAGAGCATCCGCAATGTTCGGGCAGAAGCCGCAGCCGCCATGAAGGCGTGCTGCGACGAGGATGACGACATCCTCGAGCAGTACCACACCAAGGGGTACGCTGAGTTGGAGGTTGAGGTCAGCGACGACGATGATGTGGAGGAGGAGGCCGGTGACGATGGTGACAATGGCGTTTGACAGTGCACCTAGGATACTGCAAACCACAGGCAGACAGGCTTTTTAGCGTTCGTTTCGTCATGTAATTGAGGTTTCCCTTGGCTTCTTGGTTGAGTATCATTGCTATTTTATATGACTCAACTTGTGAGGTGCAGATCAATTCATTTCTAGTAACAATAAAAATATATGAGTGAGAGACAACTAGCTAATCTCATCTCATATTGAGGCGCTACTAATCAACGGCCGAATCTTAGTCAGTAACCCATTAAGGTAAGGGCATCTGTGCAAATGGGTACCCAAAAGTTGAAAATGTCAATCCCATTAAGGGCATCTTTGTAAATGGGTACTGGGATCCAATGTTAAATTTAATTCGAGATAGGAAACTCCCCCTCTCTGAAAATGGTTTTCGACAAGAATAACTGGAGTGATTTTTCCTACCCACCATTGCAATACATGGTGGACACATGTACTTTATTTATATACATGTACCCGGAAACCTTGTGCTCATTGAACACAAGCGGAAAACATTGACTTAAGCTGAGAAGTTAATAGTGTATAAATATGATGTCACTCGTGCCCTGGTGTCCGCATTTGGGAATGGATAACAGTTTGAGGTCCAAGAGGTTTCTATATATGATAATTGAATATTTGACTGTGGTACCGAAATTCCAGAGTATGGAGTTATGGACCGTTTGCTAAGATTGTTCGACCCGGTTGGTGCGGCTCTGGGAATGAGAGGTATTGGGAATATGTTACTCTCCATTTCTCCAGCTCAATGTAACTTATCATCTGACTATTCTAAAATGGGAGACTGTTAGAGATGATGTGCCTGAATAGTAACATGGCAGTACGTCACAAGTTGACTGGTTTTGCTTGGCAAACAAAAATAAGTAACAAGAATTGTAATCGAGATTGTATTCGCATAGGGTTCATTGTTATAATGCTTTGATCTTTGGCAATGTTATTTGTTCTCTGGAGAGAGTAAGGTATCAAGATCTTGCAGAATTACAATGCAAGGAAGCAAGATGCATGACGGCAGCTGTTGGTGTTGATAGACTAAGACTGAAATTTGCATCGACCTGTATTAGTACTATATGCCCGATTTAAGACCAACTATAGCTGCAGCCTAGAGTTACACAACAGCCCGTCCTCGTCTACTCCGGCATTCACATTTGTACGTTGCAGTAGATCACAGCAGCGCTTGATGCACATTTGTACATTGCCATGGTCTCCCCCTGGTCCTGTAGCTGTGCATGATGGCCAGGGTCCTGACCTCGCCCTTTATCCTGGCATCAAGCTTACATTACAATAACTGCACATTGATGAGTTGTATTCACCTCTGGCTGGTGTTGGACCTAGAGATCAAAGCACTAGGTAACAAAAAGAAGAAGACATGAATAAACACATGGAACTGGTAATTTTGAGTAAAGGGCACCTGAAGTTACACTCCATTTGCACCCAAGAAATACTCACAGGACAATAGAGCAACACATAGAGCAATTTTTTACAGTTAGTAACCCAAGAAAGACTCAGTCATGACCTTGTCGACGGAAGCACCAGTTTTTACCTGGCACTTTTGTAAAAGTTCTCGAAAAACTCGGCATGTTCATTCATTACTGAAACAACCCACCATTTAGAGCTGAAAACTGCATGTTAATTGACACATGTTATTTGATTCTTGCACAACATAATTTTATCAGATTAAAGAACTTACTTTTTTCCCTTATGAGGATCAGACTAAAGCACTTAGCCAAGACCATTCAGACGACCGATACTTGTTGAGTAATCATTTCATGGAAGACGTCCTTTAGAATTCTGGAAGAGCATAATAGTCTGCTGCATCACCAATTAAAATTTCCAGATCATAAGGCCATAGAAAAACAATCGAACTACTAACGAGGTATATGCATAGTTCGGGGGAAAAAAAGGAAGCCTTGGTATGTAGCACACAGGAGTGCACAGGCAGGAGCAGTTAATACATTCTGAAAATTCTGAATACCGTGTTGTGTGCAGACAGATCGCAGGCAAGGAAGTTAATTAGATCGACTTTTAATTAACTTCTTGGGCCTTTGGTGGATGGACAAACATAAATCCAGCTACGATAAAGCTCACACATCCAAGGCTGCTCTGAGCACTAATGTCAAGCACCATTCTTTCAATAAGGTGAGAACCGTGACTGGATCGATGATGCTGTGCACTGACGAAAAAAAGAAGTGCTCACCTGATGCTCGACGGAGTCTCCTAGCTTACCGTGGCCTCGAACCGATCAGATGTTAGGGAGGGCTTCAACTAGAAATAGGCATAGATGTTTTTTTTTTTTTTTTGAGGGAACAACGGTGGGGGAAATCCCACCTGAATTTTCTCATTGAATCATAGTAAAGTTACAAGTGCGTTACAAGCTTTGAGCGGACAGCACGAAAAGAAAAGAAAAACAATGTACTATCGGATTACATCAACCACCGATGAGCACCAGTCTTCAATCGGGTGTGTGTTAGAGGACCTCTTGGCTCGGACTAGCCAGAGCCGGATGTGTTCGCCAAGGAGTCTTGCTGTAGCAGGCAGAGCCATAGAAATATCGTCAAACACCTTGCGGTTCCTCCGCTTCCACACTGTCCATAGCATGACCAGAAGTAGTATATTGCGTAGAGCGGGCTCCCAATCTTGGAAGACAGAGGAGCAGCCAAGCACAATGTCATCAGTCGAGGATGGCAGGGAATCCATCGCGAGGAAGGCATTCCAAAAATCCTGAATGGCGGGGCAGGCAGCGAAGAGGTGGTCAATGTCCTCCACTTACCAGGACAGAAGGGGCAGTGAGGCGTCGGAGTGATCCCAAGCCCATGAAGGAAGTGGCGCGTTCTGGTGTTGCCATGGTGAAGAATCCAGAAAAATAGGCATAGATGTTCAGACAAAGAAAGCACAAAATCCCAGCTCGATTGCAAAGCACAAATAAGGAAGGATTCGCCGGCAAAGATTGTTTATGCTCGGGAGGTGATAACGAGCTGTGTAAAAATTCGTTTGAAGGCTTTAGCCTTTTATAGTTTAGAAAAGAAAGTAAATTACTACATTACCGTATTTTTGCGGGCAGTCAGTAAACGTCAACAAGGCGAGTCCAATTACGACGTGAACACGTATAGGCCCAGTCTAATTTCACGTATTGGCCCGTTTCTCTGTTCTATATATATTGCAAGGCACGCACGTAAAGTAGCAATCAGATCCCATCGTCCCAACATCAAGATCGACAGCATCCACCATGGAGGCGACGATGGCGGCGCCGGAGGAGAAGCCGAGGGCGAAGAAGATGGGCAGGGTGCCGCAGGCGTACATCAACTGGCTCCTGGCGAACCCTCAGAAGCCTCTCTTCCGCTTGTCGGATGAACTCATCGACAACATCCAGCCGCTCGAGGAAAGGGAGGAAACCCGCGCCGTCTTCAGTAGAGCTTTCGCCAGCCTGCAGGCGATGCGTGCCAAGGACGACGACATCCTCGAGCAGTACCGCCTCAAGGGCTACGCCGAGGAGGAGATAACCGACGACGAAGAGGAGGAGGAGGATGCCGGTGAAGGTGACGCCGGCGATGAGCAGCAAGCGGCGGCGGACGCTAACAAGGAGGCGGCCAACGCCGGAGAGCAACACGTCGGACAATCCAGACTGTAGCTAATATATGCTAGCGGCTATTGACTAATAGTACGTTTCAAGATTGATATTTCTGGAGGTATTTGTATTTAAGAATTAAGATCTATTGAATTCTTAATTAAGGTCTTGCACCTCGGTTAACTGGGAGACCGACCCTATCTAAGACTGATGCAGCCCTTCGTCTCTGAGATAATGTCCATAATGTAATTTCGATGAAGCCCTTTCCAGGGTTCTTGCCCTCGGCACGCACAAATAGCTAATGTCCCAAGGAAAAAAAGTAACGAGATTTCAATTGATGAGGACTGACAATAAAAAGCAGTTGAAGACTTGAAGGTCATCAACAGAGGACTGAAGCAGACGATAATGAAACAAAACATGGATAGTTATACACAGGCATGCCAATTACCACCTCAAGGAACATCCCAGTCTGAGCCAGACCAAACTATGCAAAGAATCATGTCCTATATATAAACACGTTGGCCCTCTAGTAACCTCCTTTGCCATCGATTGATCCCCGAACCACACACCGGCTTTGCTCCCCTCTTTCAACGTTGACAGTTTGTTCCTCTCCTGGTGCCACCCATTCCCACAAAGATAGAATTGGTAACCAATGCTCACTATATATCTTAAAACTCACTGACACAACTGTTGTCTTACCTCACTAAATCTGTGTACCTGTATTATATCATATTCAAATGCTGGGCCGGTCTATATATAGAGCGAAGCAAGCAAGGTTCATTCATTTAGTTGATGTGGCCATAATTGCAGGCATTGCATGTACATAGTACCTAAGCTTTTAGCGCAACCATATATGGTCCCTGGTTACTACCAAGCCATTGCCGCGGGTAACTGCAGCGACAATGCAAACTGTAGCTAGTATATGCTAGTGGTAGTTGACTAGTGGTACCTTTCAAGTTTGATATTTCGCGAGGTATTTGTTCTTAAGAATTAAGATCTATTCAGTTCTTGATTAGGGTCTTGATCGGGAAGAAAAAAAGAGCGTTGCTCGTGTACTCAATAAACCAAGACCAAAAATTTGCATCAGATGGATTGTTATGTATGAACCTCGATTAACTAGGATACCGACCCTATCTAAGACTACTGAGCTGCAGTGGCAGAGTTGCAGACACAAGCATAACTGTAGCATCAACTGGGACCTTTGATTTTTGGCAAACAAGAAGTCATCTCTATTGTCTTCACTGAATTTTGGGTGTGCCCCGGCATATTTTTACCCCTAGCTGATTCATTTCAGCCCCTGCATTCAAAAGCCATCACTGCATCTGATTGAACCCTCGGACATGGCCATGGTGATGCACCAAGGTACCTGTATCAGAATATCTTTTTGCTCCTTCAATTGAAAGGAAAGGCACCCAAGAATTTTATCCAACAACTACAAATACTAAAAATATCGTTAGGATAGCAATGTTTCTCGAAACAAACAACTTCACATAAACATCAGATCCCCCAACACACTGAATCATCCCCACGCCCCATACCAGCCAATTTGCAAACAAGACTCTTGTAAAACCATTCAGGCCATGATGAACTCTGCATATGATTCATCGGTGTGGTTCAGCAGCAATAACCTGACAAAAAAACAAGCTAAATTGGGCACTTGAAAAACCATTTTCCCTTGTCACCATTGCAAAAGCAGCAACCTTGATCTCAGATGACGCGCTTGACGCTCCCGCCGGTCACCCTGACGCCAGGCCGGAACCTCCTCCGTCCCCGGCGAGGAAGCACCACCTCCGCGCCCTCCCCCTCCACGGCACCGTCGTCGTCGACCTCGTACTCAGCGTAGCCATTCTCCTCCATCTGCTTCCGCACCCACTCCTGCTCGCGGAGGCGGGACTCCTGCGGCTGCTGCAGGACCCGCGCCGCGTTGCTGATAGTGTCGGTGACCATGGTCCGGATGTGCTCGGGGAGGTGGTCCATTTCGGGGAGGGTAGGGAGCGGCGCCGGCGTGTAGGCGAGGATGAGGTCAACCTGATCCTGCGACAGGCGGACCGTCCTCTTCTTCTCGCCGCTCGCCGCCGCCGAGGTGCTGCTCCCGCTCCCGGCCGCCAGCTGCTCGTGGTCCCCCTTCGCGGCGTCGGAGGCCGGCGGTTCCTCGCTTCCCTTCCTGCTGTTCTCCGCCGCAGGAGAGGTGCTGTCTTCGGCCGCCGGCGCATCGTCCTCCTTCGTGGCGTCGCAGGCCGCCGTCTTGTGGCCGTCGCCGGTCGCCGTCGCAGAGGCGCGGCACGATGCCGCAGGAGCGTCGTCGGAAGCCGGCATCCCGGCGGCGATCTCCTCCTCCCCGGTCGAGCTAGCGGCGTTACCCATGCCTCCGACAGCGCCTCGCTCTTCTCGGGACGGCGAGCGGAGTGGCGGCGGCGAGTCACGGGAAAGGGGGTTGGGAGGTTTAGAGCAATCGGGCTGGGCCAAATTTCTGAGCAGATTACGCTCGGGCCCAAATTTATGAGGACCCCAAGCAAGCATAGGGAATGCTTGGCCCACCTTTACTAAGCAGCTCTGGAAGCATCGGAATGAAGTTGTCTTCCGAGAAGCAACTCCGTCGCTCCCCCGTCTGCTATCTACTTACCGGGAAGCCAAGCTATGGCGATGCCGCATAGTGCGCGAAGATGATGAAATTGCTAGTGCCTTCGGTATTAAAAACTTTGTAACCTGTATTTTGCCATGTTGGACCACCATTATCGTTGATTAATGAAATCAGGTGGGAAGTTTTCCTCCCCCGTTGACTTAGACGAGCGATGGGCTGGTAGGGGCCGAAAGTCTCGTTCTTTTTCCCTGCAGTCCACTTATTAAATAGCCCAATATTGTTCCTTATAATACTATTCCTCAATTTGAGCACATGAGGCTGCTCCTCGAGGCCAGTGGTTGATGTCTTAACAGAGTTACTGATTGACATTACTGTCCTGTACTTAGTATATCACACACAAACCCACCAACAGGTCATATTTCTTAATGAACTGCAGACATATTCTATTTCCCTCTATATAATGCCAAGGGCGGTCGAGTGAGTGGTGCACAATATTACCTGGGCCATAGAGGGAGAGCATAAAAGGACAAATTTTAGTGAGCTTTGTAGTTCGGCATTTTGTTTGTACTAGACATATTCCTTTCAGGAGTTTGCCAAGAAAAACAAGCACCTTGTTGATAATTGACATTTTACGAGTGGCATTAAACAATTAATTGAAAATAGGAATGGGTGGTATTGGGAAGATAAACGTGAGTACGAATCTAATATCAAGCCAATCAAAGCAATACCGGCTTGCTGCCAGAGAATTAGCTTCTTCTAGCCGAAATTGGTATATCAACGCTTTTTCACATGTTGCAGCGTCCTCATACCCCACAACCACCCATGGAAACTAGCTGGTGCTCCGCTTGTTGCCGCGAGCAAGCAAGCTATTCATTAAGCAGATGATAATAGTGGTGAGCATTATCGATATTGTAAGCGTAAGCAAAATGATGGCACATTTGGATCTTGATGTTACACGCCACTAAGCTGAAATCTTTTGCTGAGCTCAAGAGGTAACACAATGTATGCTACAAAACAATGACTTCCAAAGAAGGAATGAGGAAGACATATTGCTCTTTGTAGTCTGTATAGAGACGGAGGTGATCTAGTAAAATGAGAGATCCATATCTATCATCGTGCACATTAGACAGGCTTTGATTTCATTTCTTAGACAACGAATGTTGTTGATGACAAACAATACCCATAAAATAATTATCAAAGTTTGTATGTGGCCATTGGAAAATCTTTATTCATCATCCACTAGGAGCATCAACCAATTAGTACAGACTGGAAACACCCGCAGTGTCAGTCGTTTAAATGAATATAAATACAAATATGAATATTCCTGAGTACAATTTTAAATTTAATGCTAAATGAATGAGAATATAAATTCAGTATCTAATAGAATTGGTTGGATGATAATATTCTCTCAGTTCGTTTCTATGTTGATAATTAAAATACTCTTCCTATTGAAATTACTGTTAAAAAATTATTTTACGTAATATACCAAGAAGAAGAAGAAGAATTTTATGCCATATATCTCAGCACAGTTCCTCTTAGTCCATGCCAATTCGGGAGAATTTTTCCTTGACATTGCTTTGGGAAGGGAAAAACAATGAATTTGGGTGATCAGAGGCTTTCTGCCCCTGATGCCACCCATTCTCCCAGCCAATTGCAAATTTTGCGAGAGAGGTCAGATCAGTTTGCCGTGGATGGGTTGAATCTCAAATCTTAGCACGCATCTGAAGTAACTATTATCCCACCAACCTATTAGCAAACTAGAATTTTTCAACACTAAAGTGCA
Source organism: Eragrostis nindensis (assembly GCA_012490785.1). Taxonomy (NCBI): domain Eukaryota; kingdom Viridiplantae; phylum Streptophyta; class Magnoliopsida; order Poales; family Poaceae; genus Eragrostis; species Eragrostis nindensis. Next base: position 152,011 of record JAAXCT010000476.1, on the reverse strand, counting down.
CAGATGCACATGGAGGAGACAAGCAATAGCTTGTGAATCGTTGCTCGCCTGCCGTTATTCTGAAAGCCTCAAGTGTCTTATTTATCAGCTGTGCGCAGTAAACATTCCCAGTACCACTATTGCCGATGAAGCAGAAATTTTCTTCCACTAAATTATATCAACAGGCCATCGAAGCTGAAAAAAGAATAATTGAAACATTGCATATTTGGAGGGCGCTCGTAATATAGTATCAATTCTCTTCGTGTTCTTATATGAATGAGATGGTCATCGTTCATAGATGGCCAGTGATAAGTAGGTCTGATATTAAGTGAACGCAACTATAACTTCTGAAATTCAGAGATTAATATCTTTACCTTTTTCTATTCCAATGTTTATTATTTATTAAATACCCAACCATTACAAATCTCTCTCAACGCAAAAAACCTGTTCACCTATAATCAATTGTCTTGAGCTACTTTGCACCAACCAACTATCACCAAAAATGCTAAACTAACTATAGGTTGATCACAATCACGTGCAACCTGTTTAAGGCTAAAAATGTGGAATATGATTCGGCTGTTAGTTACAACAAATTGTGCTCGCAAAAATTCAAACTCGAGACCTGCAGCTTTGATATTATATTGAGCTCCTGTCCACCAACTAGTTGCACCACAAGCCTAAATAAGTTGCATGAAATTTGCACAATAATATTTTGAGTTCCCCCCTCCGTAGTTTTTTCAACCCCAAAGCAGGGTCTCCTAGAAATGTATTACCAGCTAGCAATGAATTACAGCAAGTTAAAAAAAAAAGAGCTGCAGAAATGTAGAAGATTGTTTTGGAAAATGTAAAATATTTTTATAGAAAAATGTATAAGATTAATGAGGTTTGTACAAAATTAACAATGTCTTACTGAATGCAGAGACACACATGACGACCACTTTGCTGATGACACGACACCGTCCCACACTACAGCCATCCAAAAAGAAAATTCTCTCTCCAGTTTCTCCATTATTACCGTTTGCTGTATTTTTTTTTGCGAGGAAAGAGAGACTTCTATTGATTACTCAGGGTAAGATTACAATCCTGGGCAACCATTGACTCAACACACCGGGGAACCTGCGTACGCCACACAGCAGAGTGGGTAGTACGTTTCGCCAACTGTGCGAGTTCATGGGCTATTACATTACTCTCTCTCCTAATGGCCTGGAATTTGACTTCCGGCAACAAAGCACTACAAGCTCTAATCTCATCTAACAAAAAGACAAGTGAGGATTTATTCTTCTCTCGACTACTCAAAGACCTCATCCATGTTGAGCAGTCCGACTCCACAATTGCCCTGCGCCTTTCCCATTCAGCAGCTAGCGCCAGACCTTCCTTGCATGCTCGAGCTTCCACCTCCTCAGCAGATAGCGCACCAAACAGCACCCGCCACGAACTGAGCAGCACAGCACCGGTGTCATCTCGAATGATTATCCCGATGCCTGCTCGACCCGAATCCTGCGAGAAAGCTCCATCCACGTTAATTTTAATCCAACCCGTCGCCGGAGGCACCCAGGGATTATCCCGAGCTTGCTCCTTCCTTTGTTCCCTAGCTACATGTCTGGTTTCTTTTGGGGACAGCAACGCAGTCTTACCCTTGCCCTCACCTCCGCAATCACCGTGCCGGACCATGAACAGTGAATCTGCATAGCTGTGCAGAAAACAGACCGAGGCCATCACTGTCGGCAGGGGTCGATGATGGATAACCTCATTTCTTGCATACCATGTTCTCCATAGCAGCAGAGCAAAGTTCGCTCTAGAATCTTTCTCGGCATTCGCCAGGACATGAAGCAACCATTCGGGACCAGAATTAGACAGCATCTCCTCGCTGGCAGGTTCCAATGAGCTCTCATGGCCTCTCTCAGATGCCGTGCATGGGGGCAGTTAATCATGGCATGGAATCCTGTTTCAGTATCAGTGCCACACAACTCACAGGTGCTGACCACCTCTAGTTTGCTAGCCCGTTTCCTGTCCCGAGTAGGTAAACCATTCTGAATCAGTCGCCAAACAAAGATCCGCACTTTTGGTGGGACTTCCAATTTCCACACTGCATTCCAGATTGGTCGATCTCCCATTGCATGGTAACTGTTGCTGGAGCTTGGCACTCTACCCTCCTGTAGCTGAAGGGCCAACTTGTAGGCGCTCCTTACAGTGAACATTCCATTCTTCTCATAATGCCAGGCGAGGACATCAGCATGGTCCATATGTTCTAGTTTAATGCTTGAGATGGCAGCGACATCATGCGGCAGGAAGAAGCGATGTAGCAATCTTTGGTCCCAACTCCCAGACGTGATCAACTGTGCCACACGTCGGAGCCGACAGGGTCGGGTCCTGCCTGTCACAGCTAGACCAGCTTGCCGAGGTAGCCAGTTGTGCCTCCAAATATTTATGCTAGCCCCGTCACCAACTCGCCATATGAGGCCCTTCTTCAGTAGCTCCAGCCCGTACATGATGCCTCTCCAGCACGGTGAACAGGCCGCCGGGAAGACTGTATCTATAAAATCCCCATTAGGGTAGTACTTGCACTTCAGCACTTTAGCACACAAGCTATCTGGGTTCTCAACGAGCCGCCACGCTTGACGCACTAGCAAGGCCTGATTGAATAGCTTCAGGTCGCGAAACCCCAAACCCCCATGGCTTTTCAGCTTGATCATATTGCACCACGCAATCCAATGTGCCCTTCGTCTTCCATTCCGAGAGCCCCACCAGAAATTACGGATAATCTTCTCCAGCTCTTCACAAACACCATCCTGTAACCTGAAGACGCTCATGATGTATGTTGGTATGGCCTGGCCAACAGACTTGATTAGAACTTCCTTCGCACCGAAAGATAGCTCCCTTTCAAGGTATGTGTCCATCCTTTTCCCAAGTCTCTCACGCAAGGACTGGAAACGTTCAGCTTTCATTCTGCCGTTTGGCGTCGGAAGACCCAGATATTTGGGTTCAAACGCCACCCTATCAGTCCCCAGAATTCCAGCAATTTGACCACGCGTGTCCTCTGGGCAGTGTTCACTGAACAGTACCGAACACTTTGCTTGATTTACCAGCTGGCCTGTCGAAGAGCAGAATCTGTGTAGCACGTCCTTAACTTTATGGGCTTGCTCTACATTAGCTTTGAAGAAGAGGAGGCTGTCATCAGCAAAAAGCAAATGGGATACACCTGGCGCACGTCTTGATACTTTGATAGGGGAAATGACGCCCGCACTTACTTCCTGTTTTAGCAGCACTGAGAGCGCATCAGCAACAATGAGAAAGAGGTAAGGTGAAAGTGGATCACCTTGGCGCAGTCCCCGCGTCGGTTGGAAGGAGTCCAGACGAACACCATTGAAGCACACGGCATAGCGTACAGTGGTCACACAACTCATCGTCCACTGTATCCATTGTCGATGAAAGCCCAGCTTCTCCAACACTTTTTCCAAGAAAATCCAATCGACGCGATCATACGCTTTAGAGAGATCCAGTTTGTAAGCACACGAGCTATTCGCCTCGGTCTGTTGCTGCATAGTATGTAAACACTCAAAAGCGATAATAGCATTATCAGTAATAAGACGCCCGGGAATAAAAGCACTTTGATTTGGCGAGATGATATCATTCAGAATTGGCCGTAGCCTGTTTACCATGCACTTAGCAACTATCTTGTACAGCACGTTGCACAGAGAGATGGGTCTGAAGTCCTTGAGCTCAGATGGCTGATTGATCTTCGGGATGAGTACTATCGAGGTTTCATTGACTCCATCTGGCATGATCCCCTCATCAAAAAATTGTTGCACAGCCGGTACGATATCTGATTTCAGTTCTGCCCAATTACGTTGAAAAAACCTTCCCGGAAAACCGTCAGGTCCTGGCGCTTTTAGAGGTCCGATCTGAAAAAGAGCATCACTTATCTCTTCCTCTATGAACGGTTTGCATAGATCCTCATTCATCTGATCTCCAACAAGCTTATCAACCAGATGTAACATGGTCTCCGGCAGTACATCAGGATCTCGCTCATATAATTGACTGAAAAAATCAGTCGCCATGTGTTCCATCTCTGCAGGGTCTTCAGTCCAGTTGCCATCCGGCTTCTTGAGCTTCTTAATTCTATTTTTCCTTGCGCGCCACTTTGCCTTGCGGTGGAAATACTTTGTATTTCTGTCTCCTTCCTTGAGCCACATGATACGGGATCGTTGCAGCCAAAGAATTTCCTCTCGATAAAGAAGCTCGTCCATCTTCCTCATGGATTCTTTGATTGCTCTCTGATTATCCTCGTCTCTTTGCTGTTCCTGCAGTAGCTTTATCTGTTCACGCAAGGCAGCCAGTTCCTTTCTTACCGACCCAAATTTGACCTTGCTCCACTCTCGTAGGCTCTGCATGACATCCTTTAGAGCACCCACAATCTGGCCCAAATCTCCTTTAGTAGAGCAGGCACGCCAGGCCTCAGCTATCTCTGTTTCCAGCGAGGGATCCCGCTCCCACATGATCTCGTACCGCTGTGGTCGCTCACACCTTGCCTCTTCCTCCTCAGTTTTTAACTGCAGCAAAACCGGGCAATGATCTGACCTCGGGGAGACAAGGTGACTCACACAAGCATCAGGATGAAGGTCCGACCAGGACTGAGTCGCCACAACTCGATCCAGACGTACACGCACGTTCCTATTTCCTCCCTTCCTATTGTCATACGTCCAGGGAAGCCCACTGAACCCCAAATCCATGAGTTCACATTCTGCTAGCACATCTCGAAAAGCCTGCATCTGCCGCTCGACGCGTTTTGTCGCTGAAAAGTGCTCGTACTGCCATGCCGCTTCGTTGAAGTCACCCATCATGACCCAAGGTTCACGCACCGAACTTTTGATTAGTCGCATTCTATCCCACATCAGGTGCCTGTCACCCACACGCGGCTCGCCATACACAAAGGTTGCTCGCCAAGGTGGCATCGACCCGTCCTCATGTACCATCGGAGCGAATAGGTGTTAATGGTCACCGCCACAGATTCATCCCAATATAACACCAAACCCCCGCCTCTAGTGTTGGACTCCACAGCAAAACTATGTTTCAGTCCAAGCCTCCATCTCAGATTTTCCATTCTGCTTTTACATTGCCATGTCTCTGAGAGGAAGACCAGTTTGGGGTTGTGTGCCGCCACTAGGGCGCACAGGTCCTGAACTGTCCGGGGGTTCCCCACCCCCCGGCAGTTCCAGCATAGAGAACTCATTGCGCCTGGTGGGGCTCACCATGAGCTCCCACCAGGTGTTGCCTCTTCACCGCACTCGAGTTGTCGCGTTTGCTGCGTTTCGCAGCCGTCTCCTCTCCTTTATCGTCCGCAGACCTCTCCATCTTCTGCTGCGCCTGTATCATCTCAATATCCAGCCCATTACTCTGTAACTCATTGATCGAGTTGGCAATATTGGTTTCTAGCTTTGGAATTACCAGAGAGCGATTAACCAAAGTACCATCATTGACACTAGGATTAGCAGAAGAAGAGTCTGAATCGTAACACCTTGATGGTATTGAAACCTTGCTCCTATTTGCCCAGCTTGTCAAAGGTACGTTGAGATCCATCAGGGGAGTTATCTTAGTCGGTACATCAACCTGCATATTCTGGACGCCATGTTCTAAGGCAAGACTAACTTCCTTTGGGACTTTCAAAGGAGAACTGATCTCGTCCTCTCCCACCCCATGCTCACCATCCCCACCTGTTGGGGTTTGCTCGGCTGTCTCGTCATGTCCGTCCTTCCCGACAGATTTCTCCATGAAAGGCTTCTTCGAGGAACTGTTCGCTGCCATCACACGCTCCTTCTGTTTACCAAAAAAATTCAGACCTCTCTTAGCAGGCGGATTAGCAGGTTGGATTGAAATTCTTGACATTGCAGCTCTCTTCAAGGGTGAAGCCCGTAGTGCTTTACTGAAACGCACGTCACCCATCGCCTCCTCCTCATCAGGACATTCTCGATCCGAGTGACCGATGCGACCACAATAGAAACAGAAGTGTGGCACATTCTCATATTTGACTGGAAAATCCATAAGTCCCCGGCCTTTAATGCGAACCTGCAGCTCTTTGGTTAACGGTTTTTCAAGAGGAAAAGCAATTCTGACACGCAGAAAATTCATCGCCGGGCCACCATCATTAATTACTTTCCCAAGCTGTTTCCCAAAGAACACAGAAAAGGTGGTATTCATCATCGCCTCTGGCACATCATAGAAGCGAATCCAGAGGTTGATCGTCTCGAACACAATCTCAGAAGGTCGAGAAAAACCATCATAAGGGCGCACAATCAGCGCATCACCATTGTGACGCCAAGGTCCCCCATTGACCACATAATCGTGCAGCTTCTTTGAATCAAATTCAAGCACAAAACGATTCTGGCCCAAGAATCTGGCCGGAGTAATTGATTGCAAACCCCATGCAGAACTCATCTCATTAAACAAAGCCTTCACTCCGAACGGCTTGCTCGTTAAGAAAAAGCCCACAGCCAGCCATCGATCATTCGATTTGAACTCCTCATCATCCAGATCAATGTCGATTACGTCGTCTTCCGGAAGTGGTTCCTCCTCCGCGGTGTCACCCGTATACGGCACCATGGTACCCATGGTTCCTTCCTTGATAGGGCGTCCCGATGAGTTCTTCATGCCTGAATTTCCCATCCTATCATTTCCTCCCTTTGCCCTAGATGCGTCTGCACTCATTGGCACCTTCGCCTGTTTACCCAGTACCTTACCACTGTTCTGCAAGATCCCAGACGACGGGTTCGCCAGGGGCTTCTCCCCCGTTTGCTGTATATAGATCTATGCATATCTGATTTCTGGTACTCGTTGCACGGAGAAAGTTCATACAATGAATCTAGTGTCCGAAAAGAGGAAACGTGGTAAGAGTACAGTTTTTTTTATGTGGAAAATATGACTTACAATAGAAGCTAAATATATTTAGACGAGTTATGGCTTCTCAACGATGACGACTACCTTTCCAGATAAATGACCAGATAGCTCTATCCGGTTTGAGCAATCAGTCTGCTCGTTTCCTGGTGCCACTCATTCCTCTCAAGTGCAAAACCAATGCTCAGCGTTTAATGTGTTCTCTTGCCTCTCTCAATCTTTCTGTCCCTGTAGTATTGCGCATGCTTTGCTGAAACGATGGGCAGCCGACCTATACAGAGAGCGTAGAACAAACGGTATAATGCAACGGCAGTAATTGGGAAGCAGAGTCCTCAGAGGACAAGGGACTCCTCGATAAAAAGACATGTTACAACGACGGCGCACGGCTGTTATATATGCACGACTCTTCCAACTCGCCCACGCTGCCTGTTAAGGTTTTGAGACGCGGCGAGGTCGAGATTTGCGGCCATGGAGGCGGCCAGCAGTGTCGACGTGCCATTGGGTAAGAAAAAGAGCAGTTTTAATGTCCAAAATAATGGCCATTAGTTTCTCAAAACTAATGGGCATTATTTTAAGAATAGTTTTGTAATTGCGTTATTAATGAAGAATTTACGCTTTATGATGAGAAAGGAAAACCTTAACCCTGCCCAACTAATAATAATAAGTAAATTATTTACTAGATTAATACATATCAAAGATTAATCATACTACTCCCTCCGTTTTTAATTATACGACGCCGTTGACTTTTTGTTGAACTTTGACCAACAATATAGATTTAAATAATTACTTTTTGAATGTGAAATGAATATCATTGGATTCATCATCAAAAGCACTTTAAGATTAACCTATACACTTAGCTATTTGCACAAATATTTTGAATAAGACGAACGGTCAAACGTAACGAGAAAAGTCAACGGCTTCATATATTAAAAAACGGAGGGAGTACTAATTTGATTTTTTTATGAACATAAAACTACATATTACTTGTCTGCCATGCTTTTTTTTTCCAAATGTTACCCTTAACTTGATGAAACAATGGCCATTAGTAGCGAATTTCTGTGATCAGATCTACACCGTCGGATCAAACTAATGGCCATTAGTTTTCCATCTAGTTTTTTCTAAGTCAAACTTTTCAAACTTAAACTATCAATTATGAGAAAAAAAACTCTAAATATTGAGAACACAAAAATAAAGGTCGTTAGATTCATCATGAAATGGACTATCATAATATGTATTCTTTTAGTTTGAAACAATATATATATTGCTAGTTAAAGTTTAAAAAGTACTTCTTTAGGGTTTAACAACGCAAGACTCGAACTAGTACCCGTGTGAGACCCGGTAAGTTAGGTTCTTTTTCTCCGCGTGAACTGCTGCTTCCTCCTGTATCCGTCGACTTCCTTTGTATAGCGGTAAGAATCATTTGTTAGTGTTACTCCATGCAGCAAGGTCCATATACAGTCTACAGACATGCATGGTTCTACTACTTCTATCTGGTTCACTTACTCGGTGGAAAGATATCAGAGATACGGTTTCTTGGTGAGCTGTGTGCTATTACACTAGTATGTTTTGGATGTGATTTCTCTTATCCCCTTTGGCTTCTGATTGAACCCTTGGACACGGGCACGGCGTGATGCACCAAGGCCCCTGTATCAGCATATCTTTGTGTTCCTTCAATTCAAAGCACCCAACGACAACAACAACTGAAAACATCGGTTCCCAACCAAATAACAAAAACAACAACTTTACATAAATATCAGGTCCCAATGGACACTGCAGCAATTTGCAACCAAATTGCAAAAAAGATTATAAAACCATCCAGCCTATGAAATCTGATCAATTTTCAGTATGTTTTCATTGGTGGCGCCACACCAATAACCTGATAAAAACACTCTAAACAAGGCACTTCTAACACCGGCTGCCTTGTTGGCATTTCAAAAGCAGCAATACTGATCTCCTTTCCACAATCTGTGCACTCAACTTTCTCCAAAAAAAATGAAAAGAGAAACACTGAATTTATCTGCATTATTTCTTTTCAACAATGAAATCTGAACCAGTCTTTTCCTTTCTTTTAACCCCCCCCCCCCCCCTCCCCCCAAAAAAAAAAGGAAAAATCTTGATCCTAGCACGAAGCATACATTGCAGTATTGGCTCAGCAACCGCGTATGCTAATTTCGTGAGACAAAGTTGCATTAGAAAAGTACCTATAGATGGCCACGATTGTCTTTTTCAGAAATAGCAAACTGCCTGTGCGTTGCTACGGTGTTAAATTTAATTTTTTTAATCATGCATATTGTAATCCAAACCGACCTAAAACCTGTAATTCTTCTAGATCATCCTATGGCACGAGCAAATAGACGTTTCGAGAGTGAGAGTAGTAATTAAGAATCAGATGGTGGAATTTGCGGTATTTTTAAGGTTTTTTGTCTTCCATCAATGGAATTGGCATTGTTTGGATGACTTATGTAATCAGGAGATATAATGTGCTTTAATATCAATAAATTCTCTTTTCGAAAAAAATAGTTAAGAATCAGGGATGCAACGCATTGTCAAAGTAGATTACTACATTGCCGTATTTTTGCGGGCAAGTCCAATAACAACATGAGCACGTATAAGCCCAGTCCAATTCCACGTATTGGTCTGTTTCTCTGTTCTATATATATTGCGACCCACGCTGCGCAGGCGAACGGCAAAGCAGATCCCGTCGTCCAAGCAGATCGACAGTATGTCGGCGCCGAAGAAGCCGAGAGCGAAGAAGATGGGGAGGGTTCCGCAGGCGTACATCGACTTGCTCCTGGTGATGCCTCGGGTGACTCTCCGCCCCTTGTCGGATGAACTCATTGATCACATCCCGGATCTCGAGCGGAGGGAGAAGACCCGCGCCGTCTTCGGCGGAGCTTTCACCAGCCTGCAGGCGATGCGTGCCAAGGACGACGACTGTCGTACCCCATTTCTGAAGTACTTAGTGTTCACCGTATCAGTCCCTGGATCAGTAGCTGATACAACACTTTCACAGAATGTCTCACAGCAAATACTTTATTTTTAATACCGAGTCTCATACAAGCCTTTTATTACATAAAGGTCTTTGATACAAAAGAGGCAAGCAGCCTCAACACTCACAGACATCATGCTCAAAGGCTGACACAGCAGCCAGGCTAACACTTAAACTAGCGGAAGACGACTGGGCTTCACTCCTACCGGCACCACTTGAGCGAAGGCCGAACTTTACTCTTCATCACCATCAGCTTGGAAGTCATACTCGGGTTCATCTTCTGAATGATTTAAGCAAGGGTGAGTACTTAAGGTACTCAGCAAGCCTAACACGAGGGGTATGATTATGCAGGGGATTATCAAAGGATTAGGCTTGTGGTTATTGTCAAGGCGAGAAAGCCAAGTTTATGCAGGGTTGTTTTGAAAACAAAGCATTTCGCAATTCTAGTCAAATATCTGTAGAGATTAAGTGGGGTTGGGCGGCCCTGGGGGAGATGCAATCCATCCCGTCAGTTCCTCAAATTTTACCACTGGCCGACAACCAGTACACGGCTCCAAACCGGCGTTTTCCAAAAACACACCAAGGAAACTCACGCAGAAAAACTAATCATAGTGTGGCCGATGCTTTCGCGTTGTCCAATACCGTGGAACACGGCTTTCCGGAAAGTTTCTTAACCTTGGCCAAGGGTGCACAAATTTCCCCACAAGGTGGTCCAGTCCTCCCTATCGTCATAGTTTGGACTGTCCCACTAAAGGTTCCATACCTACTTCGTACCACCACGGCATCCCCCACGGACATCACCAGGGGCTTCACAATCATAATAATATGGCCAGTCATCTTCTCCTGGGACTCCGTTGCATCTCCTGCCTCCGGGGGGTACCGGGTGAGTACTAGTAGGGTGTGGTTCCAATTCCGCGCCCATTCACGGCTTGTGGCTGCGCGAGGGGCGCTAGGCAAAGGCGGCACAAGAACCGGTCCTTATACGACCGAACTAGGCATCTTCAATAGCCATTCCACAAGTGGAAGGCGTCCCAGAGATAGCCTCCCCACTGAGGACTACCTCGCCTGATCCCGCCCAAAAACCATCCCTCACTAGGATTGCACTTATTATTATACCACCCAATTTTACATTTACACACACCACCAAGACACACGCATTTACACGAAAATCATGTGAGCAATATTAATTAAACACATGTGAAAGTCCTAAGCAACGAGCATTTCAACAACTCATTAATTAAATTAATGATGTTGATTCCTAGGGTTAACAAGGATACATGATATATTCAAGTCAAGGCAAGGCAATCAAATATTGCATAGGACCATTCTAGTATTTAAATTCATTTAAATACCATGCAATTTATTTATAAACAGCTCTAATTAGGATATTTGTAATCATAGGATCAATATGATCAAAGGAAGTTAGACTTGCCTTCACCAAGCTCTCCTTCCTCTAAATCCTCGTAATCAGGGTCCTCAGCCTCTTCGTCTTGATTATCTAGCGATTTAATAAAAGATAAATCTACCGCTTACAATCAAATTAGCAAAGCATTAAATCCGAATAAAATCCAAATAAAATCAGAGGGGAGTTGATTTGGTGGTACTCGATAGATTATGATTTTAGATGAATTTTGGCGCAAGTTTCGCCAAAATCGGAGTTGGAATGAAAAAGATATTGATTTTTGAAGTTTGGATGAATTGATTCAATTGTATTTGGCTTGATTAATTTTGTATGTGAGATACATAATTAATCAGAGGCTAACAAGTGTTGGAGGGTGTTTAGGAAGTGATAAAGTATTTTTAAGAATTTTTGGGAATTTTTCTGATATTGGAAAGTGGTCGAAATAAGTTTCTGGGTACGATCTCGGGTGTACATAGCAATTTCCAGTGAGTTTGTCTCACTGTCCGGTGGGCCAAAGAGCCCAGCGGGGTCCGCGCGTTACTGTTCAATGAGCCGAGTCCACGGAAATGGTGGACCGGCGGTGTAGAGCGGCGGGTCCACGGTGCGCCGAGTCCGCCACGCAAGCGGGGCGATCCGGTCGTCGCGGGCCCGCGCGCTGACGCGGCAGCCACGTCGGACGGCGACGCGGCTGCGTCAGGCGCGGCGGCGAACGGCGGCGCGCGGCGGCGGCCTCGCCGGAATCGTCGCCGGCGGCGGCTACAGGCGACGAGAGGGGGAGCGAAGCATACCAACGGGATCTGCACGCGACGGCGAGTGCAGTGGTAGGTGATGTTGTCGTCAGGGACGACGGACGCGGCGGCGCGGCGTCGCCGGAGTTGGCGATGCGCCGGCGAGCGAGAGGGAAAAGAAGGAGAGTGCGACTCGGTCGAGTGCGAGTGGTAGCGCGAGTGCGCGGTGGTGCGGAGAGTCGTGCGAAGGGGTCGACCGGGTCGGAGGGGTTCTCACGGCGACCGGCGGTGAGGGAGAAAGGCGGCGGCGGAGCCGGCGCTCGGTGCGCAGGTGTCGCGGGAGTGCAGGAGAGGAAAAGAGAGGGCGCAAGAGGGAGAGAGAGACACGGTGAACCTAGAGATGCTACGCGTTGACGTGAAGAAGGGCCGGAGCGGCGGCACGAGCTCACCGGAGCTCGGCGGCGCGCTGGGGTGCACGAGGAAAAAGAGGTGCGCGCTCGCTCGGGAGCGTGCTTGAGCGGGTGTGGTCGTGCGTGTGAGTGCGAGGAAGTGATTGGTGGCCTCGGCGTGCTCGCATGCGGCCGGAAGTGTTGCCGGCGGCGAGAAGGGGCACGGCGGTTAGTCGGCGCTCGGTGAAAATGGGCTGTGCACTAGCAAAAGATCGACGAGATCATGCGCAAGAGAGAGAGGAGGGCTTGAGGGTGCTCACCGTGCTCTCAGTCAGGTGAGAGAGGGAACGGAGGAGTGCCGGCGACGGGAACGGCGGACGGCGGGGCTAGGGTTCCGTCAAGTTTCACCTGCAAGTCACGGCTGCGCCAAGGGAGGGCATCAGCGTGTCAAGCGCGGAAAGGAGATGCTAGGAGTGGAAGAAGTTGGCGTCGGGACTCACCGGAGAAGAGGGGAGAGCTCACCGGAGAGTTCACCGGAGATGAGAGAGAGTGAGGAAAAGTGCTGTAGGGAGCTCGGGAGTGGCGGAGGAGGGGAAATGAAATGAGAGAGGGAAGGAGAGGGTCTGCCCCTTGCTATATAGACCGGCAATGGCGGTTCGAGCGAGGGCGCAAGGTCGGTTTGCCGGCGAGAAATATCTCGCCGGACTGGAGCTCGACACGACGCGCAGAGGCGGTTCGCGAGCCACGAGGACGGCGGTGACGCGCGAAGGGAGCTTCTGCAGTGCTCGGGACGCGATGGAGCGAGGAGAAGACGAACTGTGGCTGACGGGAGCGGAATGGAGCTCACCGGACTTCGAGGAGGCTTGACGCGCGCGTTAAGTAATTAAAGGACGACGATGGGACTGGGCAGTGGAGGCGGTTGAGCTGCGCGCGAGCTTCACGTGCGGTTCCTGGAGCTTGGAGGTGACGGAGGTGGTTCGCCGGCATGGAGGGATGGGCGGCGGCGCAAATCGCGCCGGGCGCGGCTGGAGGTAGGCGACGGGTGCCGGGCCCACACGTCAGCGGGAGAGGGAGAGAGACAGGCTGGGCTGGGGTGCTGGGCCGAGCGGACTGGGCCGGAACGGGCTGGCGCGGGAGTGAGGAGAAAAGGGAAAGGGGGCTGGGCCGGCGGATGAGAAAAGGGAAGGGGCGGCCCGATAGAAGAGAAATGATTTGATCTTTTTGCTGAGTTTGATTTTGAATGAATTTCGAATTCATTCAAAAGGAAGGATTGAAATCAAAACTCGAACAAATCAAGAAAAACACGAAAATGCACATGGTAACTTTTATGCATGGTTTAAAATTCAAAATCTTTTGGTTTTGCTACTAACTAAAGCTAGCAAATTGATTTTAATTGAAAAGTTTTAAAAAGTTCAATTTTTTAGTGATTTTTGACAACAGGCAAAAACGCGGGTCGCTACAACGACATCCTCGAGCAGTTCCGACTCAAGGGCTACGCCGAGGAGGAGATAACCGACGACGAGGAAGAAGAGGATGGTGAAGGTGAAGATGACGCCGCCGGCGACATGCAGCAAGCGGCGGCGGACGCTAACAAGGAGGCGGGCAACGCCGGAGAGCAACACGTGGGACAATGCAAACTGTAGTAGCTATAATATATGCTTGTCGCATGTTGACTACTAGTACCTTTCAAGTTTAATCTGTAGCTAGGTATTTGTACAACTCTTGATTAAGTTGTTGATCGGAAGAAAAAAAAAAAGACTGTTGCTAAGAATTCAATCAACTAAGAACAAGATTTACATTAGCTACGATACAGATCGACCCTATGTAATAGTAACTGCAGTCTAGCTAGTAGAGTAATTAGAAAACACGCCTGTTGTATTGGACAACAGCCATAATGTAATTTCGATTAAACCCTTGCCACGAATCTCACCCGCCCTTGGCGCGCAGCATTTGTGCGTTCAACATGGCCTCGCCTCCATGGCAAGACGCCTAAGCTCGTGAGGCTGAGGTTGGGTGAGCCAACACTTGGCACAAATAAAGCTTTTATATGCACAGGGCAGCAGGCTGATTGATGCTCTGGTTGTTGGTTGTCCCAGAGACCAAAATAGCTATACAACAGAAACTGTATGTTAACTGTACAACCAGTGCAATGGTCATGCACCCCCAATCCACATCCAAGTCAAACCAGAGATGTAGTCCTAGAGAAAAAGAGATTTTAACTGCATACATTTGTTGCCCATACGTGATTTGCCATTCTCAGACAACTGCTGTTTCTCAACGAATCATAACAACCACAATTGTACCTAGTGTCAATAAATCAACACAGCCAGCAGAGGAAGGAAGCTTGTCCTAAAATGAGCACTCTGTTTCAACTTTCAAGCTCGTAAAGATACCAAGACCAGAAGTAAGATGAATTTGTAACAATTGAACATAATTGGACGTAAAGATAATGGTTGGTAGACGCCCTATATCATGCTTGTGGCACACATGTAAGATGAAGAAAAAGAGTTCTCAAGAACTCAAACCTAGAATAATGTTAGTTGATGTTTTCATTTTTCTAGTGTAAAAGCAGTAACAACAGCAAAATCACTATGGTTTCAGCAAAAATACAAAGGACACCATTCCAGTCCAGCAAAATCACTATGGCTTCAGCAATGTTATCAAAAACAAACAACTTTCGCACTGCAGCAATCCCCAACCAGTTTGCAAAAAAGATGTTCCTTTTAATGCAGTAGCAACAGTGTTTGATACTGCATTCAGTTCAAGAAAGAACCACCTGAAATTCTGGACAGTGCCTGAATTTAGTTCACGCGCTTGACGGTGCCTCCGGACACCCTGACGCCCGGCCGGAACCTCCGCCGTCCCCGGCGAGGAAGCACCACCTCCGCGCCGCTCTCCTCCTCGGCACCGTCGTCGTCGACCTCGTACTCGGCGTAGCCCTTCTCCTCCATCTGCTTGCGCACCCACTCCCGCTCGCGGAGGCACGACTCCTCCAACTGCCGCATGGCCCGCGCGGCGGCGCTGATCGCGTCGGTGATCGAGGCCCGGATGTGCTCGGGGAGGTGGTCCATTTCGGGGAGAGTCGGGAGCGGCGCCGGCGTGTAGGTGAGGATGAGGTTGACCTGTTCCTGCGACAGGCGGACCATCCTCTTCTTCTTCTCGCCGCTCGCCGCCGCTGAGGTCCTGCTCCAGCTCCCGGCCGCCGGATCCTCCTCGTCCCCCTTCGTGGCGTCGCTTCCCTCCCTTCTGTACTCCGCCGCCGCAGAGGTGCTGTCTCCGGTCGCCGGCGCCTCGTCCTCCATCTTGGCGTCGCAGGCCGCCGTCGTGCCGCCGTTCGCCGTCGCAGAGGCGCGGCTCCCTGCCGCCGGAGCGTCTCCGTCCCCCATCGCGGAGTCGGAGGCCGTCTTCCCGTCGGGGATCTCCTCCTCCCCTGGTGAGCTCGCGGAGTTGCCCATGGCAAGCGGCCTCCGACAGCGCCTCGCTCTTCTCGGTAGGGCGAACTGGCGAAGTGAGGAGGAGCGGAGGCGGCGATTGCGGAGAAAGGGGGCTGGGCGTTTTCTCCAGTTGGGCCGGGCTGAATTTGGAGGCACAGGCCCATCTCCTCGTATTTAACCACAGCTGCATAATTAACTTAGTGTTCCTCAATATAATGAACTTGGTCTAAGATTGATGTGGACTGTGGTGGTTGTTTTGACACCAGCATTTTCCATGGTGCCTATGCAGCAGTTGTTAATGACGCATCTTGGCGAGCAATGTTACACGTGTAACCAACGAGTAAATCCTCTATACTTTATATATCTAGTTTAAGTAGAGACAACATTATCAAAGTTTGTATGTGGCCATTGGCAAATCTTTATTCATCATCCACTACTGGAGCATCAACCAATTAGTCCAGACAGGCAACACCCGCAGTGGCAGTCATTTAAATGAATATAAATACAAATATGAATATTCCTGAGTACAATTTTAAATTTAATGTTAAACGAATGAGAATATAAATTCAGTATCTAATAGAATTGGTTGGATAATAATATTCTCTCAGTTCGATCGTTTCTATGTTGATAATTAAAATACTCTTCCTATTGAAATTACTGTTAAAAAAATTATTTTACGTAATATACTAAGAAGAAGAAGAAGAAGAAGAAGAATTTTATGCCATATTTCTCAGCACAGTTCCTCTTGGTCCATGTAAATTTGGGTGATTTTTGACTTGACATTGCTTTGGGAAGGGTACAACGATGAATTTGGGTGATCAGGGGCATTCTTCCCCTGATGCCACCCATTCTCCCAGCCAATTGCAAATTTTGTGAGAGAGGTCAGATCAGTTTGCTGTCGATGGGTTGAATCTCAAATCTTAGCAAGCATCTGAAGTAGCTATTATCCCACCAACCTATTAGCAAACTAGAATTTTTCAACACTAAAGTGCACAGATGCACATGGAGGAGACAAGCAATAGCTTGTGAATCGTTGCTCGCCTGCCGTCATTCTGAAAGCCTCAAGTGTCTTATTTATCAGCTGTGCACAGTAAACATGATGAGGACATCGCTCTTTCGGATACACATGTCACACCTCCACTGGATATACAAGGTCCAATCACTAGAACTCGCGCACGACAGTTGAATCTAGAGGTGAGCTCGTTCCTAAGCACTCATTTATGTGAACTTGAGGATAGATTGCTACCTAATGATTATATTCTGATTAGGAACTATGGAGAGGACCAGAAGATGATTGGAGAGGAGCTTGGAGGCGTGGAGGGACAGCAAGGGCGTTCAAACCAAGTTGGAGGCCCAACTCAAGTCGACTTCAGATCGTTTTCGGAATCCAGGAGCAGTCTGCACTAAAACGGTCGCCCAGGTCGCTACGGTCTTGGTTTTAGACGTTCTACATATGCATGGAAAGATAATTTGATAACTTTTCCAATGGCGCTGGTCTCATGTCAAAATTCGTCCAGAGTCATCGGGAATCTTCGAAACAAGTTGACGTCCAGAATCTGTCCCGGTGCTGTGCTACCGTAATTTGGCCTTTGGGCTTTGTATCGTGTTGGAGCCCATTAGGGGCGCGTCCAGGGGGTCTTGCACGCCCCTAAGATCTTTTTTTTTTTTTTTTTTGAAAGGAGGTCTATATCTACAGTAGCCGCCGTCCAAGTTAGGGTTGTGTTTTGCTTAGATTAATCTGTCAAGAACAGTTTCGCCGTTCATCGGTTTGTGAGACCCTAACTTGTGAGCTTAATTCAGTTTTCAGCAATTTTGGTTGCAATCTACTGTGTTCTTGCTTGTGTTCTTCGATTCGCAGGCAAAGATAAGCCTTCTTGGCGAGGTCGACTGTGCACCGCCGGTCGATAACTTGAGGAGACATGGTGCTACGATTGCGGGGTTTAGAACGTGTTGTTCTGAAGCCGGATCGACGTGTGTCATGTCTCCACCAAATCAAGAGTTATCAGAACCTTTCAGAAGATCAGAAACTCTAGTTCACATCAAAACATTCCCAGTACCACTACCGCCGATGAAGCAGAAATTTTCTTCCACTAAATTATGTCAACAGGCCATCGAAGCTGAAAAAAGAATCATTGAAACATCGCATATTTGGAGGCTGCTCGTAATATAGTGTCAATTCTATTCGTGTTCTTATATGAATGATGGTCATCAAAGATGGCCAGTGATAAGTAGGTCTGATATTAAGTGAACGCAACTACAACTTCTGAAATTCAGAGATTAATATATTTACCTTTTTTATTCCCATGTTTATTATTTATCAAATACCCAACCATTACTAATCTCTCTCAACGCAAAAAAAACCTGTTCACCTATAATCAATTGTCTTGAGCTACTTTGCACCAACCAACTCACCAAAAATGCTAAACTAGCTATAGGTTGATAACAATCACGTGCAACCAGTTCAAGGCTAAATATGTGGAATATGATTCGGCTGTTACTTACAACAAATTGTGCTCGCAAAATTCAAACTCGAGACTTGCAGCTTTGACATTATATTGAGCTCCTGCCCACCAACTAGTTGCACCACAAGCCTAAACTAATAGAGAATTTCCCTTATATTTAAATAAGTTGCATGAAGTTTGCACAATAATATTATGCGTTCCCCCCTCCGTAGTTTTCTCAACCCCAAAGCAGGGTCTCCTAGAAATGTATTACCAGCTAGCAATGAATTACATCAAGTCCAAAAAAAAAAGAGCTGCAGAAATTTAGAAGATTGTATTGGAAAATGTAAAATATTTTTATAGAAAATGTAAGAGATTAATGAGGTTTGTACAAAAGTAACAATGCCTTACTGAATGCAGAGACACACATGACGACCACTTTGCTGATGACACGACACCGTCCCACACTACAGCCACCCAAAAAGAAAATTCTCTCTCCAGTTCCTCCATCATTACCGCTTGATGTAAATAGATCTATGCATATCAGATTTCTGGTACTCGTTGCACGGAGAAAGTTCGTACAATGAATCTAGTGTCCGAAAAGAGGAAACGTGGTAAGAATACAGTTTTTTTATGCGGAAAATATGACTGACAATAAGAAGCTAAATATATTTAGACGAGATATATGTGGCTTCTCAACGATGACGACTACCTTTCCAGATAAATGACCAGATAGCTCTATCCGGTTTGAACAATCAGTCTGCTCGTTTCCTGGTGCCATTCATTCCTCTCAAGTGCAAAACCAATGCTCAGCATTTAATGTGTTATCTTGCCTCTCTCAATCTTTCTGTCCCTGTAGTATTGCGCATGCTTTGCTAAACGATGGGCAGCCGACCTATGCAGAAAGCGTAGAAAAAACGGTTCGTCTATGCTAGTGGGTGTGACTATATATAATGCAACGGCAGTAATTGGGAAGCAGGGTCCTAAGAGGACAAGGGACTCCTCGATAAAAAGACATGTTACAACGACGGCGCACGGCTGTTATATATGCACGACTCCTCCAACTCGTCCACGCTGCCTGTTAAGGTTTTGAGATGCGGCGAGGTCGAGATTTGCGGCCATGTAGGTGGCAAGCAGCATGGACGTGCCAATGGGTAAGAAAAAGGAGCAGTTTTAATGTCCAAATAATGGTCATTAGTTTCTCAAAATTTATTTAAGGGAAGTTTTGTAATTGCGCTATTAATCAAGAATTTACGTTTTATGATGAGAAAGAAAAACCTTAACCCTGCCCAACTAATAATAATAAGTAAACTTTTTACTAGATTAGTACATATCAAAGATTAATCATACTACTAATTTGATTTTTTATGAACATAAAACTACATATTACAAGTCTGCCACTTCTTTTTTCGCAAATGTTACCCTTAACTTGATGAAATAATGGCCATTAGTAGCAAATTTCTAAGATCAGATCTACACCGTCAATCCATCTAGTTTTTTCTAAGTCAAACTTTGACTATCAATATGAAAAAAAAAACTCTAAATATTGAGAACACAAAAATAGAGGTCCCTAGATTCATCATGAAATGAACTATCATAATATGTATTCTTTTAGTTTAAAACCATATATATTTATCTATATATTGCTAGTTAAAGTTTAAAAAGTACTCCTTTAGTACCCGTATGAGACCCGGTAAGTTAGGTTCTTTTTCTCCGCGTGAACTGCTGCTTCCTTCTGTATCCGTCTGACTTCTTTTGTATAACGGTAGAAGCATTTTGTTAGTGTTACTCCATGCAGCAAGGTCCATATACAGACATGCATGGTTCTACTTCTATCTGGTTCACTTACTCGGTGGAAAGATATCAAAAATACTGTAATGTAGTGGATCACCGTATTTTTGCCGGCAACTCCAATTACAGCGTGAACACGTATAGGCCCAGTCCAATTCCACGTATTGGCCTGCTTCTCTATTCTATATATATTGCGTGTTGCGACCCACGCTGTGTTGGAAATAACAGCAATTTAGTGATGATTCTAATTCCAGTAAATAAGAAAAAGACAGCAGATACATGTAATCTAGGCATGCAGATCATCACACGTGCACCTATGTCAATTACATGTTCTAATAGATCATATACGAACGAGGAAGAATTACCACTAACAGCAGCAACTAGGATCATTGTAGTGAAGAGCACTCGACTACTAGATCCGTCCATCATGAAGTTAGGAGAGATGACTTACAGGGAAGCGATCCGGCGATGGTCGGTGTAGGCGATCGGCGGCGTAGACGAACAGCGAGCAGTCGCGACGGCGCTTCCCAAAAACTTGATACAGCCCCTACCCCGTGCAAGGACTCGAGGGGACGTAGGCTTCGGAGACCTGCTCTCCCGTCGCCGATGGCACGTCGGCTGCGGGATGGGAAAGACGAGGCGGCAGCGTAGTAGGAAGGGCGTGAGGAGCGAAACTTAGGAGGCGACGTCTCACCCCCATATATATACACACAAGCCACTCACACTTGTGGTAATTAATCCGCAATTAGGAAACCGCGTTAATGAATATCTATACAACTGGAACGTCATCTTCACTTTCACCCTCCTCTGCTTCCTCGTCGTCGGTTATGGT
Organism: Eragrostis nindensis; assembly: GCA_012490785.1. NCBI lineage: Eukaryota > Viridiplantae > Streptophyta > Magnoliopsida > Poales > Poaceae > Eragrostis > Eragrostis nindensis. The sequence goes on along the minus strand of JAAXCT010000476.1, from coordinate 131,138 downwards.
CGGGCCTAATTGCGGATTCCTAATCGTCATCTTCACTTTCACCCTCCTCAAGGGCTACGCCGAGGAGGAGATAACCGACGACGAGGAAGTAGAGGAGGGTGAAAGTGAAGATGACGCCGCCGGCGACGTGCAGCAAGCGGCGGCGGACGCTAGTAAGGAGGCGGCCAATGTGACGTCCCGCCTCCACGAGGCCGGGCCCGCACGCCTGGCAGCTCTCTAGGATCTCAAGACTGTCCCCACAGACCAACACACGTCTTTTCTGCGCACTTTGTCCTCACTCGTGCGCACCCGGGAAGGACTTCCCGGTCGGTCACCCATCCGAAATTGCTCCGGGCCAAGCACGCTTAACCCCGGAGTTCTTTCGAGATGAGCTTCCGGAAAAGAAGTTGCAACTGTTGGTATGAGTATTCTTATCAATCCTATTAAGCCCTGGGCCAGGATGTTACATTCTCACCCCCTTAGGAGATCGACGTCCTCGTCGATCAACCCCAGGCCAGGAACTTCCTCTCTTGGCCACGTCCGTGCGTCCAGTGCCAGCGCATGTGCCATGCTGTGTGACCACTTGGGCCCACACCAGCCATGCACACCATGCCTGCGCAACTGCGCCCACACGCGCCCGTGAAACCGCGAGAGTCGGCTCTGATACCACTTGTGACGTCCCGCCTCCACGAGGCCGGGCCCGCACGCCTGGCAGCTCTCTAGGATCTCAAGACTGTCCCCACAGACCAACACACGTCTTTTCTGCGCACTTTGTCCTCACTCGTGCGCACCCGGGAAGGACTTCCCGGTCGGTCACCCATCCGAAATTGCTCCGGGCCAAGCACGCTTAACCCCGGAGTTCTTTCGAGATGAGCTTCCGGAAAAGAAGTTGCAACTGTTGGTATGAGTATTCTTATCAATCCTATTAAGCCCTGGGCCAGGATGTTACAAGCCAACGCCGGAGAGCAACACCTGGGAGAATGCAAACTGTAGTTGCTAATACATGTCGCATGTTGAGTGTTGACTACTAGTAGTACCTTCCAAGTTTGATCTTTTGCTAGGTGTTTGTACTTTGTACAACTCTTTTTAAGTTCTTGATCGGAAGAAAAAAGACTGTTGCTAATAATTCAATCAACTAAGAACAAGATTTACAGTAACTACGATACAGATCGACCCTATGTAATAGTAACTGCAGTCTAGTTGAGTAACTACAAAACGCGCCTGTTGTATTGGACAACAGCAATAATGTAAGTAATTTCGATTAAACCCTTGCCATGAATCTCACTCGCCCTTGGCGCGCAGCATTTGTGCGTTCAACATGGCCTCACCTCGCACTAGTACGTCCCCGTAGCTGTCCATGGCAAGACGCCTAAGCTCGCCAGGCTGAGGTTGGGTAAGCCAACACTTGCACAAATAAAGCTTATATGCACAGGGCAGCAGGCTGATTGATGCTCTCGCTCTTGGTTGTCCCAGAGACCAGAATATCTATACAACTGGAACTGTATGTTTACTGTACAACTGATGCAATGGCCATGCACCCCCTCCCTATTGTATCGGACAACATCCAAGTAAAACCAGAGGTGTAGTCCTATAGAGAAAAAGAGATATTTACTGCATACATTTGTTGTCCATACATGATTTGGCATTCTCAGACAACTGCTGTTTCTAAACGAATCATAATAACCACAATTGTACCTAGTGTCAATAAATCAACGCACCCGACAGAGGAAGGAAGCTTGTCCCAAAATGAGCACTCTGTTTCAACTTTCAAGCTCGTAACGATACCAAGATACCAAGACCAGAAGTAAGATGAATTTGTAACAATTGAACATAATTGGAGGTATGGATAGTGGTTGGTACACGCCCCATATCATGCTTATGGCACACGTGCAAGATGAAGAAAAAGAGTTCTCAAGAACTCAAACCTAGAATAATGTTAGTTGATGTTTTCATTTTCTAGTGTAAAAGCAGGAACAACAGCAACATCACTATGGTTTCAGCAAGAATAAAAAGGACACCATTCCAGCCTTCCATTCCATTTACTGACAGTGGCGGAGCTTGGAGTTTTCCGCTGGGTGTGCACACACAAAGAAAACTTTAGTATGAACCGGAACTTCGATTTTTGGCAACCAAAAAGTAATATCTGTTGACTTCGGTGAATTTTGGGTGCCCTCGTGCATTATGCATTCGCAAACCCTGGGGCACGGCCATGGGCTATGCAGTATGCACAAGACCCCTTGTATTACCACATCTTTTCATTTCTTCAATTCAAAGAAAAGGACCCAATAATGTTATCCAACGACAACAAATAATGTAAACATGATTTAGGATGAGCAAAGGTCCAACTCCCCTTCAACATAACCATCAGGTCCCCAACGCACTGCCGCAATCCCCAGCCAATTTGCAAACGAGATGTTCCTTTTAATGCAGTAGCAACTGTGTTTGATACTGCATTCAGTTCAAGAAAGAACCACCTGTTTCTGGACAGTGCAATTAGTTCACGCGCTTGACGGTGCCTCCGGCCACCCTGACGCCAGGCCGGAACCTCCGCCGTCCCCGGCGAGGAAGCACCAACTCCGCGCCCTCCTCCTCCTCGGCGCCGTCGTCGTCTACCTCGTACTCGACGTAGCCATTCTCCTCAATCTGCCCCCGCACCCACTCCTGCTGGCGGAGGCAGGACTCCTGCGACTGCTGCAGGACCCGCGCGGCGTTGCTCATCGCTTGGGTGATCGAGGCCCGGATGTGCTCGGGGAGCAGCAGGTCCATGCCGGGGAGGGCGAGGTGGGCGTCGACCTCGGCCTGCGTCATGCGGACCGTCCTCTTCTTCTTCTCGCCGCTCGCGGCCGCGGAGGTGCTGCTCCCGCTCCCGGCCGCCGGCTCGTCGCCCCCCTCCGCCGCGTCGGAGGCCGACGTCTCCTTGCGGACCATCCCGCTGTTCTCCGCCGCCGGAGAGGTGATGCTGTTCCCGGACGCCGGCGCCTCTTCCTCCTTCATGGCGTCGCAGGCCGCTTTCTTGTCGCCGTTCGCCGTGGCAGAGGCGCGGCTCCAGCGGCGGCTCCCTGCCGCTGGAGCGTCGTCGCCCCCCACCGCGGCGTCGGAGGCCTCCTTCCCGGCGGTGATCTCCTCCATTCCCGACGAGCTCGCGGAGCCCATGGACAGCTGCCTCCGACAGCGCCTGGGTGTTGTCGTGGACGGCGAGCGGAGCGGCGGCGGCGAGCACGGGAAGGAAGGGGTTGGGCGGTTTAGACAGGTTGGGCTGGGCCAAATTGCTTAGCAGATTTGAGGAGGTGAGGGATGGGCTGGTAGAGGCCCAAAGTCTCTTTCTTTCCGGACAGTCCTTTTGCCCTGTAGTACACTTTCCAAATGGACTTCTCAAAAAAGAAAGAAAAAACCCTACCGAGTGGCCCAATTTTTATTCCTTATAATGACTTATTCAACAATTTGAACACTTCAACATGTTAATGCTGAAAATAATTTAAAAAAATATCATCTGTAAAATTAAAATTTCCAAACGAAAATGAAGTTCACTTACCAAACGAAATTTTTCCATTTATCTGCCATGATCCTAAATTAAATATGGCCAATCAATTTGTATAATCACACTTTAAATTCAAATTTTATATGAGTAAGGGAAATGAAGTAGCAAACTAGCTAGAATATGCAGATATCGGTATGTCTTTCTCAAAGTATATCTTATATAGATTCTCTGCTTCCATCAGTGTCACATATAGAGGAATGTAGCAGTAGAGAATGATAGGATCCAGGGGTAAGAGACGGCGGGGAGCGTGGATCGGTGCCTCACCACCATCAAGCTTGATAGCATCCATGTCCGGGAGATGCATGACGGTGGGATCCTCTTCACTTACTTTAAAGGCCACTGAATGATTTGGAAAAATTCTGAGCAAATTCACTAATTTCAAGGCCTAGTTTATCTGATGAAATAAATTACAGGGTGCAGTTCTGATATGAGGAATGTGAAGTATCTGTACATACGTCAGTCTGACCATTATTTAAATGATTTGGGCTGATTTCATGTTAAACTAAAAGCTCCATTCATTGACACCAGAAACTTACATGGATGAACGATGGACGCTCATGTCATGATCATATGATGCACATGCAATGAACCTGGGTGTCACAGGCACTTAGTCAGGAACTCAAAAAATCATCAACGTTAATATCAACCTGCACGGAACTACTATGACAGGAGGTGGCAGCTGCACGTCCTATTCCTCGTGAAAACCACAGGACCAAGACCACTCCAGCCGGCATAAATCATCATTGAGATGATAGATGATGCATCAAAACATCACAGAAATCACTAAATAGAAAAGGGCCACACGCAGCAATCAAATTGAGTTCAAAAAGAAAAGGTCGCATGGAAATAACTCCTGCTGAATCTATTACAAATTTAGACCATCATTAGGTAAGATTGGACCATCGATAAGATTAGACCATTGGCTCCTGATCCACAAGTTAACAACCACTAGGTGTACTACTGATCAAGAGACCAGTCATCTGGCTCGTAGCGGTTCACCACTAATCTCCATGATCTCACCACGGATCTTCTTAGCCTGAGCTTGAAGGTCCTCAATGCAACTCTTGAGATCCGGATCAACCTCCGCCGGCTCAGGACCAAAAGAAACTCAATCATGTTACCTACACGAAGAACATACATGCTCCTTCCAATTGTGCTGTAAAGATCAGCCAGTATGCGATTCTGCAGATCAATGGGGATTTTCCAAATGCAGCTGAACATCTTGCAGTGTTGGCATCAATTGATCCCTAACCCTGAGTACGATCGTGCAGCTCTTTTTCGGTTTTGCAATCTCTCTTATCGTTTCCTGGTGCCACTCATTCCCTCAGGTGCAAAATGGTAAGCAATGCGCACTGTTTTATTTGGAACTCAATGACAAGAGTGTTCTCTTGTCTCTCTCGATCTGTGTACCTGTATCGCACATGCTTGGCTGAAACGATGGACAGCCGGCCTATATAGAGAGCGAAGAAAAAAAATGTTTCGTGTATGCTAGCTAGTGGGTGTGACCATAATTGCAGGCTTTCCAAGATTGCGTATAGTACACTACTACTAGTAGTTCTAGCTTCTTCGGCCCTAACACGAGACGGCAGTAATTAGGAAACAGAGTCCTGGGAGGATAAGGGACTCCTCGACGAAAAGACATGTTATACCGACGTGGCAATGCTATATATGCATGACTCCATGGTCCCAGTTCAATCACGCTGCCACCTCCAATTTTCATTGTCTGGTTAGGTTTTGAGACGAGTCGAGATGGAGGGTAGAGTCTATGGAGGAGACGAGCGGCGTCGACGTGCCAAAGGGCAAGAAAAAGACGAGGCTCGTCCGGGTTCGACAGGACCTCATCAACGCGCTTCTGGCGAGGCCACCGCCAACGCCCATCCCGACCCTCTCCGATGACGTCCTCAGCAAGATGGACGACGAAGACAGGGAAGGTTTCCTCGCTGCACTCGGCAGCGCTGCTGCGTGCCTAAAGAATTGAAGGCGCGGGACCAGGACGAAGACATCCTCAACGGCTCAACCAGTACCGTGTCAAAGGGTACGCCGAGATGCTTGACGAGATCGATGAAGATGAAGAGACGCTAGAACAGAAGAACTAGAGGGCAGCACAAGCTAAAGTAGAGTTAAGATCGAGACTGGATAACATATGGGCATATGCTGCCCTCTTAAGATAGTGCGATGTTTCAGTCGAGAATTCGGGTTAATATTTCCACCATCTGTGTAAGCACTATTCAGAAAATGAATACAAAATAATCCGATGCAATTTCATGGTAACGTTTATATTGCAAAAATATTCCTCCAGTCGTATATACGTATCTGTTACTTTTAGTTATTTCAGGTTTTATTTAGTATCTGCTAATTTCATGCTACTCTGCGTTTTCTCTATACAGGTGCTTGTGCATCTGTATGGTGCTTTTTTTTTTTTTTTTTGAAAGTCAACGGGGGAGGAGGACTCCCCATCTGAATTTCATTTGCATGAATAAAGTGGCTCCTGACGGCCCGGTCCTCGGTTACAATTTAGTTGAACAAGACGGGATAAAAGAGTTGTTGCTACATTGGATAAACAGAACCATGATGAACTGATCGCCGCTTCATCGCGTCTTAGGCGGCAACGCCACATAAGCGCTTCGGCCCTGCAGTTGTGGAGTAGCCGGGAGAGGCAAGAGACAGCTTCTCCATATGTTTCAGGAGGCAGGAGACAGCATCACCACAGTCTGTATGGTACTTTGTGCCCTGCTCGAAATTATAGACTAAGCGGGAGCCATATGGCTGCTTCTTAATGTCGAGTGCTTTTTAATGCCGTAGACTGTAGAGTCTGAACTTCGTTTGTGTGTGAGCTACGTAAGCCGAATAATTTCAGATTATCGTTCATAGACATGTATACTCTCCTAAAGGTTTTCCAAAAAGTCAACTATAGTATATGTTTGTCTTAAATTGTTCATATGAGGTAGTACGCTGTGATTTTGAGACTGAAACAGACCATGCTCTATTGTTGGCAGTGAAGTAGAGCACGTAGCACGCCACTGAAACGACCATCAAAGAGTCCTAACATATGAAGAGATTAGTTTACATCCGTCTCATCATAGCACGAAGATGAGTTGTCCTAGGATTGGACACCACAAGTGGGAAGTTCGACTTGGAACTAGTCCAGGCCTCTTAATTAGGCTCGTCGGCTCTTTATATGCAGAAGAGACGGACCGCAAGGCCAACGCACGCGCACCAGCCATCCAAGACGACACCACGAACGAGCAGTCATCGCAATGCAGGGGAAGGAGATGAACCAGCCGGCGACTAGTGCTGCCGTAACAAGAAACGCGCAGACGAACATGAAAACCAGCAACACCAAGAAGAAGAAGATGGTGCGGATGACGCGGGCGGAGATCGACACCATCCTCGCCTACAAGCCGACGTCGTTGCCCGAAGCGCGCCGATGCCTTGACCTGCCACAATACCTGCGGGACATGATCGACGACGCGGTGGCACATGCCGCGGCCGCCTTGGAGGCGTCGCAAGCGTTCTGCCTCCGCGAGCAGGAGTGGGTCCGCAGGCAGATCGAGGAGAAGGGCTATGCCGAGTACGAGGTCGACGCCGACGACGCCCCTCGCCTCCGTCGTGTCGCAGTGGCGGAGCATGCCGGGCCAAAGCATCCCGTGAAGCACGCGGTGGGACTAGGAGTTAGGAAAACGTTCTGATGTTGTCTGGGCTCCGTCGAATACCATCGACAGTTTTTTCTTGTCCTTTTTTTAGATCATTTTTGTGCTTTTTTTTTGTTTATTAATGCATTACCTACGTACGTAGGGTGTACGGTCATACATATACTTAGTTCATATAAAGTGAGTACTATAAGCAATACATTAGTTTCTTTTTTTTCCTTTTCCAATGGAAGGACAAAAGCTCCTGATGGCCCTGCCTGTACTAAGTACAAAGTACCCATCTTCATCAACGTTAATATCAACTTCTTCATGGAACTACTGACAGGAGGTGGCAGCTGCGCAGCCTATTCCTCATCAAAACCACAGGACGAAAACCACTCCGGCCGGCATAAATCACCATTAAGATGACACATCAAAGCGTCACATAAATCACTACTACAATGTTAAAGGGCCACGGAGCAATAAAATTGAGTTAAAAAAAAAAAGCCACACGACAATAATTCCTGCTGAATCTATCACTACAAGATTAGACCATCATGTAGATGAGTTAAACCATTGGCTCCTGATCCACAAGTTGACAACCACTAGGTGTAGTGCTTATTGAGAGACCAGTCATCTGTCTCGTTGAGTGGTTCAGCACCAAGCTCCATGGATCTTCTTAGCATAAACTCGTTTTAGCAATATATCTCTCTGTTCGTTTCCTGGTGTCGCTCATTCCCTCAGGAGTAAAATGGTAACCAATGCGCACTATTTTATTTGGAACTCACTGGCACTTCTTGTTTTTCTCGATCTGTGTGCCTGTACCGAACATGCTTCGTTGAAATGATGGACAGCCGGCCTATATAGAGAACGAAGCAAAAAGGTTTGCGTATGATAGTGGGTGTGACCATAATTGCAGGCGTTGCGAGACTGCGTATAGTACAGTACTAGTAGTTCTAACTTCTACGGTTCATGTCTGACCTCCGTTCCTAGTGCAACAGCATTACGAAACGGCAGGAATTTGGAAGCGGAGTCATGGAAGAAACAGGGGACTCCTCAATGAAAAAGGCATGTTACACCGACGTATCAGGGCTGTTATATACCCCCTCCGGTAACGAAATAGAGGACGTTTTAGAAAGTGTTTAGCATACCAAGACGATATTAATTTGGGTCTAATATTCCATTCTTACTATTATTAAATACATCTCGAATCTACAATATCTATATAAGTCATACCCACTAAGTGCAATAAATTTTCTAAAGCTCAATCTTCATTACGCCACGTCATCTCTAAAATTTCCACCATCAGATCAAGACCTTTAAACCCCATCTAGCCATCCGTTCACCCTCAGTCATTTCCTACCTCATGCAGCATCTGCTCGCCCTCTCTTGCATGCTGCAGAAACTTCGGTCACCAATGTGCAATCAAACAAATACCATTAATCAAATTCCTTAATGGTGCTATTGCAATCAAACAAATACCATTAATCAAATTCCTTAATGGTGCTATTGCTCTTCCATCGTCATGAATCCAAATTTCTGAAAAAGAAAACTGCTGCCATTAATCAACAATTAAGATCACTCTTTAATGGTGCTATTGCTCCTCCAATTCCTTCCGCATTGCACATATATATGCCACTTGGAGATGTGGTGGCCATCGGTTGCCCCCGTCCTTTTCTTCACCTGTTGTTACCTGTGGAAGGTTTGCAATCGGGCCAGATTTAAGCTATTATACGGCTTCCCTCCTCTCCAATTCATCTCTACTCCTGACAGCACATCGGCGATTTCAGATGCCTTTCCAGCAGCAAAATGATGCAGTTGATGAGGTACAGAGTTGCAACTCATTTTACTCAAATTTCGGCATAATTGTTTTTTGGTTATGTGCTTCTGTCATGTACCTTTGCGTCGCAGTTCTGATGATCTGCTTTCAATTTTTAGTATAGGTTGTTTTTATGCAAGAAACGAAATGCAAGATAACCAATTAATTGAAGAAGAGCAAGATTTCCAAATAGGATGGTGTTCAATAATTCGTCAGTTGTTCTTGGTTTCAGGTTTGTGTCAGAAAAATTATATGCAAGCAATTATTCTGTGTTATTACAGTCCAGACACATTGAGGATTACATCAGTCAAAGGCCATCATCTGTACACATTGAAGGGTACAACAGTCAAGGTCATAAATATAGCACTCTGAACCAAAAATATAATGCTTATACTGTTTAGTTGATCTACGTTATTTTTTGCCTCCTTTTTGTGTGCCAAATCCCTGCTATGTTTATTTCATTTAGTCGAGCCTGCTTCCTGATCTTCTATGTATGAAAGAAAATTTCTCTAGATTACCATGCCCCACTAACAACCTTCGTTACTGACCACAACAGTCTTTTATCCCAACTTGGATTGGTTTTTATGTTATACCGATGTTGTCTGTGGTACCACCAATTTCAACGTATAGCAATGGTTTGATTCCATACACATTCAAATTCACACACTTTTCAATGATCATAATCTTGCTTAACTGAAGTACCCTCACACGCCTTTCATGGACGCCACTTGAAAGTGACGGACTAATTACTTCTAGCTACTACAGTTTCAATAAAGTGAGTTTGATTTCTAGAATTTATCCCGTCATGAACATATCTTTTAACAGGATCTTTACTGCCTGGTCATATGCATGCATCATGAAGATTTTATAAGGCAAATTAGGACATCACTATTCTCAGCAGCCCTGTAAGCTATAATTGTAATTTTTGCGTGTTCCAACAAATGTTTAAACATATGTATACCTCTTTCCCATTTCTATAAGCAATCTGATGTCACACTAACGTCTTAATTCCCGCTCCCGCAGCAACGTGCGGGGAATGTGCCTAGTACTTCTAAATGATTGTCCCCCTCTTTCCAACTGGCTGTTGCGGTGGGCTTCCAGGGAAGAGGTCGCTAGTTCGACTCCTAGGCGCTGCACACTTGGGCACTATTATTATTTTTTTTTGCTGATTTTGCATGGCGATCGGGAATTCGCTGGCGCAATCAGCGAATTATTTTTCTAGAATTCTGATCTGCATGGGCTAGAAAATAATTATTTTATGTTTAGGAAAAATCAGCGAAATGTCTCCCTTTTTCTTAAAAAGGGCTTTCTACTCAAATGACGAAGGATAGATTCTTTCTAGGGGAAAAAAAGCAAACTCCTTTTTGTGGCTATCCACGATCACTATTGGAGCTTCGTTTTTTTTTTTTTTATTACAACTATTGGAGCTTCGTTGGAGATACCTTCCAATATATAACTTTTTCCAACGAAAAACTTGGGCATGTGCTGTATTATGTATGCTTTATTCCCAGCTAGAAATTATAGATGGCACGAGAGATTTATCGGTGAGTGATTTGGACATAAGATGTTCCTGACCTCAACTCAGCTGCTAAGTCAAGATCAGCACAACGTTGTCATTTGGCAGGTTAAGGGGCCCTCTCCTTCCAGCTGACATTGCTTACAATATTTTGGACGGTGGTTCTGATGCCAATAGTTTCTACTTATATAGCTCAAATGAGTATGCTCAATCTATTTCTTCGGTTCCAGGTGCCACCCATTCCCTCAAGTGTATACATTGGTAACTAACTCTCACCCTTTAGAGCTCACTGACAGAACTGTTCTCTGTCCACTCTCAATCTTTGCACCTGTATTGCTCAAGCCTCGTTGAAACGCTGGGTCGTCCGTCTATAGATATAGAAAAGAAAAAAAAGGTTCGTACATTCTAGTGGTTGTGACCATAACCGCAGGCGTTGCTTGTATATGTAGTACAGTACTAGCGTCTTCTGTTCATGTCTGACAACGTATTGTCTGGCTTTTAATTAAGTGTATGGTTTATGCACAGCAAGAAATAATTCTAGATGACACGGCCACGTGGGAGTCTAACATATATTGTTTGACGTCTCACACAGTTTAATTAATTGGTTGGTGTGCTAATTCATGATTAGGGGCTCGCGGTGCTGTCCAGGTCACGGGCTCCTAAGGCTGACGTGCTAATTCATGACCTGGACCTCTGTCCGTAAAGACAACGTTTGCTCGTTCGGCACCTGGGCCCGTCTGTTGGACACAAATACGTCGTCGATCTGCAGGGCGACGCCGGCCGTGGCTTGGTCTTTAGAGGGCGGCGGCAGCGGTGCGGCGAGGTGGCGGCTATAATCCAGGTACGCCTGCATACTGCTTTCTTCTTCCTTGCTACTATCGCGCCGTCGTGAGAAATTCGTGACAGCTGCGGCCGCGATGGCTACGTTGCATGCAATCAACTCGATTCCGTCCCGGTCAATCTTTCCATGGGAAAAATTCGATTCTGAGTAGTAAAAGATCCATGCATGATAAGCACCAAGAGGGCCCTGAGATTTTCGCTGAACCAATTCTTTGTGCTAATCTGAACAGCGGAGGAGGAGAATCCACAAGGGTAGAAGGCACGAGACGGCGAGAGAACAGTTGACGACCTGACGGCTGGGTCATCGAGGAGGTGTTCTGTGTTCAGACGAGGACCTGCAGAAGGCTCGGGCAGATCTGAAAGAGCTTGTCTCCCGATGCCCTATCCCGGACGAGTTCAAGTTTCCTGGCGACGAAGAAGAGGAGGCTAAGAAAGAGGAGGAGAAGGAGGAGAAGGTGAAGGATGAGAAAAAGAAGAAGAAAAAGAAGTTGTACAAGGTGCGGTGAGAGGATGTGCAGATGCTTCTCAGCTATCACTGCGGCCGATTTCCGGAGCACAAGGGTCTTGCCGAACTAGAGAAGGTGGACAAAGAGAAGTACAAGGATCTGAGGACTCTGACCACGGTGTCAAAGGTCTTTGTGACACATTATGAGGACAACATTGCCGCCACCCAGGAGATAGCGAGACACCAGCTCCCGACCAAAGGCTACGTCACGTACGAGGCCACCGACGACGAGGCAGAGGAGAAAGTGGCTGCAGGCCCTCCAGGTGGTGGAGGACGGAGGTGACACCGCCCTGGGGTCGCCAAGCTTGCTGGCGGAGGGGTCAAGAAGCTAAACTGAGAGGGCATGAAACGCGTCACTGCCGTTTTTTTTAATGTAACTCTACTAGTACTTCTACTTGATGAGACAAGGGTGTTGTCACCAAAGAACATTCACGAAAAGCACAGTTTTTTCTGTTTTATTTCATGACTATTTAAATTGGAGATGCTGTGGATTCGAGCGCACTGGACACAGACATGAGCGACACGAGAGATAGGAGCGACACGATAGACACCGACGAGGGTCCCTCGCCGCCGGCGACCGCCACGGCGGTTTCCGACGAGGACCACCGCACGAGACCACCATGGTGGGTGGGCGAAACGACCTCACGCGCAGGTTCGAACCAGGATGCGAGTCAACCTGGCCCAAACGCTACACAGCCCAGCACTGTGGAAGGTGGGCTCACGCAGGAGAAGGTACACACCCCACAACGCACCACCTCTCTTCCCTCTCCTCTCTCTCCTCTTCCCTTCCCCCAATCTCTCTCCTCGGCTCCAGAACCCGCTCCTCTTAAGCACGAGTCTGGAATACCAAACCCTAACCACCATTGGGAGCGTTTCGGCCATGTGTGGGAGAGAAGCTTGGAGGTAGGGTTCTGTGAAGTGGTGGTGGTGGAGAGGAGGAAGAAGGAAGGGGGATCAAACACAGGCTACTGCTTCCCTCGGCGAGGCAAATCCTGGGTGGTCAACTTGGGGTGGGGATTCGAGATCTTTTGTGCAAGTAGTGAGCTCGCGTCCGAGAGAAATCATGGCGGGCAGAAGCAATTTTGGAATGAATCAGGGAGGATTTGGGGCTGGAAGGTTTGGGAGGGGTGTTGGCCGAACACCAGCTAGGGTCGGTTTTGGAAGCAGGGTGGAAGCATGGGGAGAGGAGGTGGTCGTGGCGGGAGAGGGTTTGAGCACGACTACAATCGCCATGGGAACCACCACCAGGGTCCTCAGAACCCTGGAGGAAATCAAAACAATTCGCAATTTGGCAACAATCAGTTGGGTGGTCAGGAGATGAATATGCACCACAATAACCAACAATCAGGAGGTCAGGGATTACAGCGGGAACAGATCACTAGCCAAAATAGGGGACCTTTGAACCACCAAAACAAGAACACTGACACTCAAATGCAAGTTGGGAATGATGGTGGAAATACTGCTGGTGAGGAAAAGCAGAAATGGGTCCCTAGAGGAAAGGGTCATGCACAAGAAAATTCCAATATGTCTGAAAGCATCAATAACATCTCAGCAGGAGGAAATCGTAAAGAGCAAGAACAGGCTGGGGGGGGTGAAAATAAACAGCTGCAAGGAGAAAGGAGAAGGATAATACAAGAATGTGGTAACTGTGGTAATGCCGGGCATGCTGAAAAAGACTGCAGGGAACCAAAACCATGGGAGTATGCGCCTACTTTCTATGGATCTGCAGTACCTGGGCAGGGATTTTATCACATTCAGGATACTCCATGTGAAAACAATTCCAAGGATATGGCTACTATGGCTGTAATTGAGGTGAAGCAAGGAGAGGTGGCAGCAAAACAGATTGAACATGAATTCAAGACTTTGGCAGGGCCAAATTCCACATGGAGATGGTTTGCCAAAAAGATAGCTGACAAAAAATTTCAGATGAGATTCCCAACTGCAAAGAAAGTGGAAGAAGCTTCTCACCTTATTGAAATGAGGCTGCGATCAGTCCCTTCGGCTGTCATAGAAATTAAGAAATGGACATCTGGATTTGGTGCTAAAGGAAAACTAGATGAAGCCTGGTTTAGAATTCAAGGGATCCCAATGGAAAAAAGATCTAGAGCTAATGTATGCAGGGTGGGGGCACTAGTGGGCCTTTCACTGGAAGTGGATAAGGAGAACCTCAACAAATTTGACTACGTGAGAGTGAGAATCGGATGCAGGGACACTAACAAGGTACAGGCAATGGTGGAGGGAGAACTGGAGTTACACCTATATGACTTTCAGTTCCAGAAGGAGGTGGTACAGCAGGACACTACCAAGCCAGGGTGGAACAAATGGGTGAGGAATGATGGCCCTACATCAGGGGACCCGTCTCCAAAAAAACCCAGGCTGGAAGATAAAGGAAAACAGGATACTAATGCTCAGTCAAGGACTTCTTCAAATGCAAGCAAAGTCCAGTCAGCTCCATCAAAGCTTATGGCAAGTGCACAATTGGCTTATAAAGAGATGGCGCCTAAGGTAACTATTGAAGATGAGGACAGTGAAGATGAGGGACTGAAATTTGGGGATATGGTGCTCCCTGGGTCTGAAGCACTAAATATGGGACAGTTTGGTGCTGAAGATAGTAGGATGTTGTCCTCTATTCACTGCAATGCCTTACACACAATGGTAATCGACGAATATGGATCCAATATGACCAAATCCAAATTTGATCCTTTAGCTGCAATACAGGCAAAAATAGCTATTGAGACAGCATTCAGAGACAGTGGTGGTGGAATCAGTGTGCAGGATGAAGATACAGGCAATACTCAAGAGGACAAACAAGAGGCAACAAAGGACATTATCATGGCTGATGTGGGGGAAGAAAATGCAGTCTCTCCCAGTCCAGCTATGGGTACTCAAGAAGGATCACAAATTGACCTCTCCAGCCAAGAGGATATCATAGGGGAGGAAGAGAATAAGGTGATAGAGGAGAGAACAATTGAGGTGCTAGTCTGTGAGGAAAAACAGGAAACAGACAAATTACTGGAGGATGGCAAGACTGAAGCCACAGAGGGCAAGATGAGCACTGAGGATGTGAAGAACCACATGGTAGAAGAGGAAGTTGACGGGGGCAAGGTCAGTCAGGGGAAAGAATCAATCGAAGAAATAAAAGACATCCAGCAGAAAAAATCAAGGAAGCCGAGGCAGAAGAAAGTGGTCGAGCAAGAACCAACTAGAAAGAGCAATAGGGTGAGGCGCACAGGAGCAACTGTTGCTGAAATGGCCGAGGAACTAACCAAGAAAAAGAATCTGGAAGGTACTAACCTCTCATCTAAGAATTCATTTGTTGTTCTTGATAATAATACTGTACTTTCTAAAGCTATCAACCTGGGGGTTCAATTAAATGTTAATGATATGGAAAAAATTGATATCATTAAAGAAATGGAAATTGCAAGGCATACTCTGGAGTGTAAAAAAGATCAACCAGAGGAAGCTCAGGGGGTGAATGCTGAACTGGAGGTTCCCTTGGTGGACCAACAGTTGCTGGAATGGTATTCTAGTGAGTCCGAAAATGAGAATGATGGTTTTCAGCTGGTGACTAGCAGAAAAACAAAAAAGAAAAAGAAAAGAGTCTCATATTGCAGTAGCAGGGAGAAATACTTGGCTTCTCCTGATGAGAAGTCAAAAGGGGGTAAGGGGGGTCCTCAGATTAGCTCTAGGGCCGCCCCCAGGCAAGGGAAAAAACTACAGTTCCATTAATGGAGGGGCTAATATGGAACTATAGGGGTATGGAGAAAAAGGGCCTCGGTCCCTTCATAAAAAAATTAATTCATGAACACAATCTTGATTTTGTGGGGATTCAAGAGACCATGAAGAAAAACTTCACTGAAAATTTTTTCAGGAAAGTGGATTTCCAAAAATCATTTGTCTGGTAGTGGCTTCCCTCCAGAGGAAAATCTGGGGGAATGCTGTGTGGCATCAATCTGGACAGGTTTGATGTAAAGTCCTTCCACACAGGAGAATTTTCAATATCAGTTGTAGTGTATGATAAGAAAAATAAAGTAGAGTTAAATCTGATCACTGTGTATGGTCCTGCACAGGATGATGGCAAAGAGAAGTTCCTTCTAGAACTTGCTCAAATTTGTTCTGCCAATAAACACCCTATGATAATTGGTGGGGATTTTAACATTCTCAGGTTTGACTCTGAAAAAAATAAAAACTTCATTCCCAATAAGTGGACTGACATGTTTAATCAACTCATAAATTTGTATGAGCTAAGGGAACTTTTCCTGGTGGGAGGGAAGTACACCTGGAGCAACAACCAGGACAACCCTACACTAGAGAAGCTGGATAGAGTTTTAATTACCAAGGAGTGGGAAACTCTTTTTCCTCTCTCTGCAATTAGAAAAAAACTGAGATACATGTCAGATCACAATCCCTTCCTATTCTCTATTGGGAAGAAAAAGGAAAGTAAAAGAAAATCATTCAGATTTGAAGTGTCCTGGCTGAAGGACAAAAACTTCAAGGCGAAAGTGGACGAAATATGGGGGGAACCGGTCACAGGAAAAACCAATTTGGACAGATGGATGATAAAGGAAAAAAGATTAAAGAAATATTTTAAAGGATGGGGAGATAACAAAAAAGGGGCCGAGAAGAAACCAAAAAATGATTTACAAGAAGAACTAATGCTACTGGAAAATATAGAGGAAGAACAGATGCTGGACATTGCAGAGCTCAAAAGAAAAACAGAGATACAAACACAACTTCTAGAAATCCATGAACAAGAAGAGTTATATTGGAGTGAAAGGTCAAACAGCACTTGGCTCCTCAAAGGGGATAATAATACAGAGTTTTTCCACCGAATTGCCAATGGGAAAAGAAGGAAGAACACCATATACTCATTGCAAAAAGATGAGAGAACAATCGAGGGGGATGAAAACCTTCTGCAACATGCAACTGAGTACTACAAGGACCTTTTTGGGCCAGCGGACCTGCCAACTTTCAAACTGGACCCCATGTGCTGGTCTGAAATGGAGAAAATAACTGATAGCGAGAATGAGGAATTGAATAAAAGCTTTACAGAAAAAGAAATAAAGGAGGCGGTTATGTCAATGGAGAAAAATACAGCCCCAGGGCCTGATCATATTCCCATTGAGTTCTACCAGGATTGTTGGGAAATCATAAAGGAAGATATGGTCAGCTTATTTGAGGACTTTCATTCAAATAAGCTTGACATCAGCTGATTGAACTATGGGGTAATTACACTGCTCCCGAAGCTTAAAGAAGCGAATAAAATACAACAGTACCGCCCCATCTGTCTCCTCAATGTGAAATATAAAATTTTCATGAAGGTCCTCACTCTGAGAATGGAAAAAGTAATGGACAAAATAATTAGTAAATGTCAAAATGCATTCATAAAGGGCAGAAATATAATGGATGGAGTATTGTGTCTACATGAGATCCTCCATGATACAAAAGTTAAAGGGAAAAATGGCGTGGTGCTGAAACTCGATTTTGAAAAAGCTTATGATAAAATAAGCTGGGAATTCCTTTTTGATTGTCTAAGAAGTAGAGGATTTGGAGAAAAATGGTGTGAATGGATGATCGCAGTGATTAAAAATGGTACCTTATGTGTAAAAGTGAATGATGGTCTCGAGACATACTTCCAAAGTGGGAAGGGGGTGAGACAAGGTGACCCACTGTCACCATTTTTGTTCAATCTTGCTGCTGATACGTTGGCAAAAATGATTAGAATGGCGCAAGGCAACCAAATGCTAACCGGTCTAGTACCAGAATATATAGAAAATGGGATTGTGGCACTTCAATATGCGGACGATACAATAATATGCATGCAAGATAATGAAGAGGAGGCAATAAACATGAATCTGTTGCTGTACTTATATGAAGCCATGTCAGGGCCAAAGATCAACTTCAGAAAAGTGAAGTGCTTATGATCAAACAAGATGATCGACAGAAAATAAGCTTCTATGCTGACTTGTTTAATTGTGCAATCGGGGACTGGCCGCTCAAATATCTTGGTGTGCCTGTGACACACTTAAGATTGAGAGTGATTGACTGGGTATATATGTTGAGCAAATTAGAAAAGAGACTTGATGGTTGGAAGGGGGGGCTCTGTCAATCGGAGGAAGGAATGTACTCATTAACTCTAGTTTGACAAGTATTCCAATTTATCACATGTCAATGTACATGCTTCATAAAACAACAATTGAGAAAATGGACAAAATCAGGAGGAGATTTCTGTGGCAGGGCGACGGCACAAAGAAAAAGTATTTGGTAAAATGGAGCAAGATTTGCAGAAACAAGAAAAAAGGTGGGTTAGGGATAAAAAACTTAAGAAACTTGAATCTGAGCTTGCTCTGCAAATGGTGGTGGAAAATTGAGCAAGGAGAAGGTTTATGGCAAGAAATAGTGAAGAAAAAGTACATTAAAGATAAATGCCTCGCACAGGTCTCTCACAAGCAAACAGATTCCCCAGTGTGGGCTGACCTTTTGAAAATAAAAGACATGTACCTGGCAGGCAGGATAATGATTCTAGGAAATGGCAAAAACACTGACTTTTGGCATGATAAGTGGTGGGGGCAAATAAGTTTGAAAGATAAATTCCCAAACTTGTATGAGATATGTTATGAGAAACACTGCTCGGTAGCCCTGATGGCTAGCAGGAGCTGGAAATTTACATTCCGAAGATGGATGGATGAGAACCGTCAAAATGATATGCGAGAGCTTAGAAATATTCTGGTGGGTGTGTCTCTAAACAGCTCTAATGACTTCCCAAAATGGCTATGGGACAAGTCAGGAGTGTTTACGGTGAATCAACTTATGATTCTCTTGAACCACCAGAAAATGTAACAACATTCAATGTGATCTGGAAGGCAAAACTTCCCTTGAAAATTAAGATCACCATGTGGCTAATCTTCCAGGGAGCCATACTGACTAGAGATAATATGGCGAGGAAAAAATGGAAAGGTGACAAAAGATGCTCCTTTTGCAATGAAAACGAGAGTATACAACACCTGTTCTTTGAATGCAGTGTGGTGAAGTATGTTTGGAGTATGGTGGCTTGTACAGTAGGGGGCAAACTGTCGTCAAGAAAGTATTGATCAATATATGACATGGGTGAAACATTTCCTCCCTGGAGGAAAGAAATTTTACTTGGTAGGACTAGCAGCCGTTTGTTGGGCAATCTGGAAATTGCGAAACAGAGCTTGTTTTGAGAAAAAACTAATAAGATCTCCTACAGAGATTGTATGTTATACGAGTTCATTTCTCAAATATTGGGCAGGGCTACAGAAGGAGGAAGACAGAATCGCGCTGCAGGAAGGAGCTGAAGCACTGCATCAAACGGCGATCAACCTCCACCTGAAGCAGAGAAGCTCCGGAGACAACAGAGCTCTCAACTAATGGCAGTCAAGCAAGGATCAAAACATCTGTTGCATCGGCAGTCATCTAGACCTGCTTTTTTCCCTGCTGTAATAGGGATTTACCGGTCCTATGTGCCGTGCTGTTCTTTAGCTCTCCTACGTAAAAACGCCGTATTAACGTTGCGAACCTCTAGCAGTAGGTGTTTACTTTTCTGTCCTTTTGTTTTTTCTGTACTGAACCTTTGTTGATTTCGTTACGTGAGTAATGAAATTCCGGGGGGGCAACCCCCGTTCTGCAAAAAAAAAAAAATTGGAGATGCTGTGCTACATGAGTGCCATAAGTGTATTGTGGACAATTGGAAAGCGTTTTGTTGTCACACTGGTGTCTTCCGTTGCCGAACATCTTTCGCTGCTGATCCGTTCCATTCCTTGGTCGAGGTGCATGAGGGTCCCAATTACACTACCGCAGAACGGAATTTTCGTGAGTGCCGTGGATTTTTGTGAGAGTTAAAGTGGAACCGTCATGAAAATCAGAATTTTAGTGAAGGTGCTATGGAACCCTCACGAAAATGCAATTTCGTGGCGGGCACAACGGAAACCGCCATGAAAATGGCCTTCCGCGCTCTGCCTCTGAGCTTCCGAGCCCAAAAATTTGAAGTCCGCAGGCGCCTTCCTCACAAAACACAAACCACCTCCGAAACAAAAACAAAAAAACAGAGAAGAAACCAACAACCTCCCCATGGCCGGCGACCCCCTTGCCTCATGCCCTCACCCCAGCGCCGGCGCTTCCCCATCCTCACCTCCACCTTCTGCTCCCAACGCGACATCCACGCCTCGTCACCTCCAATCGCCGTCGAGATCTGCAGCTCCCCTCCTCTAACCCTACCATCCATCCCCCTAGATCTGAGGAATCAACAATCTGTTCACCCTGATGTGCATCGAGAGGCAGGTTGGATTGGAGGACCAAGCACATGGCGCAGTGGACAGCTCCGTCCTCACATGTCTCCAACCCTCATGCGGTATGATTTGGGCTTCCAGTTTTTCACAAATTAGAACTTTCTATATCTCTCGATTGAACTGTAATGTTTGAATCGTGCGGTACTACCTCTGTCCCTTTATATAGGGCGTTTTAGGAGTTTGAATTTTTCCCTTAATGTAAGGCGTTTTGAGAATAAGACAAACTTTGTGGTTAGTGGGAGGGTTGGTGGAGGGATGGGTTGAGGTAAAAATGAGGGGTATGGTGGTCTTTTAACACATTGACTATTTTTGTGTTGAATGCTAGAAAGCCCTATATTTAGGGACGGAGGGAGTATGTTTTTGTTGACTATTGTAATGTTTGAATCGATCTACTTTTGATTGAACTGGCTGGGTCTAAATTTGGATGACATGTTCCCATGAAACTACATCTATGTTCAGGTTGTATCTTCCTATTTTGCAGCATATTTTGTTAAAATCAAAGCACGTGTGTGCTAGTGCATTGAGTCAGAAAAGACGATTACTTGTTCTTGATATCCCCTCAGGCATTCATTTTGAAGAATGCTGGGCTTACGAGAAAGTTCAAGCAGAGGACTCCTTTGAGCAACAACAATGTCGTTGAACAGGTTTGCCATCTAGCTCTTGCGTTCTGAGACACATTCTCGTTTGAACATATATCTTAGCTATTGCTGTGTTGTTCACTAGGAATACTGGTTGTGGTGATTTCCAAGCTCAAGACGCTGCTCGGCAGACAGAACAGGGGGAATAGTCACTGATGAACTACATGGAGCGTGATGATTCCAGCAAATATGTTAACAACTTCAATCAGTACTCTAGTACCTTAGTTGATGTCACGACATCTATTCTAGCAAATTAGTCTATGTAGCTGTGCAAATATTTTGTTCATGGTACTTGTGGATATGAAAGATGTAACAGATGCTTATTGATAATCTATATGAATGTGAAGATTATGTTTACTTGTGTAATGGTGCAACATGAGTGTGAACCTTTATTTCTTTTTTCTAATGCATAAACAAATGTACAATTAATTGTGGCTGTGCGCACAGTGCAAACAAAATTGATACACATTTTCCTGGCCGTTGTTCCCTCTCACGAAAATGTATTTTCCTGTGGGCCGGCCCTCATGAAAATTACCTGTGCAAACCTGACGACACCATATTTTTCGTGAGAGTGGCCGCCAGGAATTGCCGTCAGGAAATATTTTCATGAGAGCCGGCCGCCACGAAATTGTAATTTTCCTGGTGCCAATTTCGTGAGGGATTTTGCGTGATGGGTGGCCGACACAAATCATTTTCATGGCGGTTTCTCCTATTTTCGTGAGGGTTTGAGGCTCACACGAAAATTCCATTCTGTGGTAGTGGCAACACTATGGTGGCATTAGGAAAGTGCCCCCCGATCAGGGCACCATATAAGGAAACATAATTAGAACGTAATGAAGATTAGGAAATACAATACATCTCCTTTTTCCTTAAACATTTTGGCAAGTAAGCCCGCCAGAGCAAATTCCAACCATTCCTGACCTCGATGCAGAGTCACCGAGTTTAGCAATACATTGTCCTTTGTCAGGTGTAGGGGCTCTCAACACCCTCCAGCTTACATTGCTCAAAATATTACGGCCAATAGTTGTGATGCCAGTCTTTTCCACAGATGTACTCAATTCATTCTGATCATGCTATTGGTTCGGTTCCAGGTGCCGCCCATTCCCTCAAGTGTAAAATTGGTACTAATGCTCACCCCTCAGAACTCACTGATAACTGTTCTGTTGCCGCTCTCAATCTGTGTACATATATTGCGCATGCTTCGTTGAATCGATGGGTCCGCCTATAAATATAGCAAAGCAAAAACAGGTTCGTGCATTCTAGTGGGTGTGACCATAGCTAGCTTGTTCGGTTCATCTCTGACCACTTATTGTCTGGCTATTAGGTGTACTCCCTCCAGAGTCAAAAAAATTGTCGTTTTGAACATCGACACGGTCTTCAAAACATATCTTTGACTAATACTTTTTTCTATAAAAATTAATAAAATATAGTTAAAGTGTAATTTTATGAAATAATATTTCAATATGAATCTTCTCATGTCATCCTCACATTCAAAACTTAACATATAAAAATTATTTACAGTCAAAGTTTAAAAAGTTTGACTTAAGAAACCTCAAAACGACAACTATTTTGAAAATGGAGGGAGTACGGTTTATGCACTGCAAGAAATTCTAGGTAACGCAGCCATGTGGGAGCCGGGACATTGCTTCAGACCTCGCATGCAGTTTAAGTAGTGTGGTTAATATCAGTATAAATTTATGTAATTTATGTAATTGTGTTGGGGTTGCTAGGTTTTAAGTCATGTACTTGGCTAAATTAATGAACATGCTCTAAAAATATGTAGACCGTGGCGGTGGTTTTAGGCACCAGCAGTTTCTACAGTAGTTATACAGCGCCGATTTATTTTTTCTTTTTATCATAAAATAATACAGCGGCATAATTCAAGTTAAATTGTGGATCAGAATAGCCTGACCGACCAGGGCGGTCTCTCGGTGCAGATGGACTAGATCGACGAGTACATTGCCAATATTTTCAGGGACATGAACAGAAATGAGGCTCGATTAGGACGGATCTCAACGACTAATACTCCAAAGGGTATGCATAATCAACAAGCTCAATTAGCTAGCTGAGCTATGCTTCTCCTGCGCCCTCTAGCTAGCAATCAGTCAGCACATGTTATGGCATAATAATGCCATTATCAGCTGGCTGTAGCAGCTCTAGTCGTTGACTTAACCCATCGTTCACATTCATCGTGAGAAACATGCAGGGAATTTGCGAACTTGCATTAAAGCTCTAAGCAAATGCAGGATAAAAGAAACCTGCAAATACTTGCATCGAAAATCCTCGATTTTGACCAAACTGAAAAATGCTTATAGTTTTGGATAAAGAGAATATTTAGTTAGAGGATGTTCTACTACTACTGTACTACATGAGTGCCCATAGAAGTTTGGACAATTGGAAGGCAATTAATATCTGCTCGCGGCCAGGCAAACAGACATTCAGACACCAGATGCGTGTGCATGCTAGAGGCTAGAGCATTGGCTCTGCGCTCGGCATGGCCAGGTATTGCGAGTCACATCTGGAACTGCGCATTCTGAAACGCGGCGGTGCCCCGGGGAGCCATGTCGTGGCGCAGAGATGCCGAGTTATGCGGAGGGCTAAGGCCTCATTCGGTTGTTCTTGGAACGGCCCGGAACGCAGTATGTTCTGGGTGGAACGGGACGGTCATGTTTGAATCCATAGTGGACCAGGAATGTGTGTTCGGTTTCGTTTGGGACGGAATAAAACAGGGGGAGGAACCATTTTAGACCTCAATCTGCTCGGAACGCAGCCATGTCCTCTACCCTTTGGAACGAATCCGTCTCGTAGATGCAAGGATTGAGTGACACACCTGGAACCACTTGTTCCTTCCCATGAACGAATCCGCACAGGTCAGATCAGGTTTGCAACCAAACGAGGCCTAAGGCTGGGCTGGTCGTGGCACCCGCCGGATTCAATTCCAACCACCACTGGACCCTTCGTAGCTGTCCGATCGAGTCTGTGCTGTCCGTAACAAATGCGTTGACTAGCTAGTGGGCCGTCCTCGCGAGGCCGGGTGGATTGACAGAGCAGAGCGAGCATAACACACGAAAGCGGAGCTCGCCGGCCGTTCCACCAGCTTCGACGTCGTTCCTCTGGTCTGGCCACGTGTCCGTTTGGGCATGCGTCTCTGATCGTCGGACAGCGAAGAACACGCCGGCGTAGTTGCGAGGGGATGCAGAGGCAGGAGCGGGTGCCGCCGTCCTGAACCATGGCCTGGTGCTTGGCCTGTTGCTTCGCGGAGTGCAGCGAGAAGACGCTGGCGAGAGAATCCTGTCGTACGTGTGGCTGAAACACCGACCACCGCAGCTGACAATGAGCAGTATAACGTGTCCGGCCTGCTGCCGCCCGGTGACGCCTTGCACATCTCGGCAGTCGAATACCAGATCGACAATGTGCCACTGATGTATTGCCGTGTAATGAGGTTCCTGTCGCGATTCGCTGTGGAAGCAGGTCGGGGTGTTCAAAGACGGTTGCTCAACTTGAAACGAAACAAGCAAGGCCGCTAAGAACTACGGGTTACTATTTATTGAATAAGGTTACTGTTCATCGGCAGGCTTGCAGACATGTGCCGGGTTTGCTGCCGGTTTCGTCAACCCGGCTATGAACACCATTAGAAGCAGGCAAAATCAAGAAGCTCCATTAGCTAGCTAACCTCTGCTTCACTTGCTTGGTATCCTGCCGCAAGCGGGACCGAAAGAGCTAGCAGTGAGTCACCATGTTACGGTGTAATAACGCCACTATCCGTCTCTTACAGTCTAGTAACTATCATCTTTGCGCATCGTTTCTCGTCAACTTGGTAAGTTGTAAGATCATTAAATTAAGGTTAAAAATGCAGTCGGGCTGAGCATAGCAATTTCCAATGCTTTTGTGGAACAAGTAAACAGAAAGTATTCAAAATTTATGAAAATTAGTTGGATGTGGAGGTGATAAGAAGGTGATCTTAGAGCCATCTCCGTATATGTGATTATTCTTCCACGGTAGTACCATGTACTCAACATGTCTCGCACCTACTCTAATGAACAGCTAGTATTTATAGTTGGTAAATTTCTGCTGCCTCCTCTTATGCGTCTCTCTCTATTCTATCTAGGTGGCACAATATGTACATTCAATCTGCGTACAGGAATACAATAGAGAGGTGGTTGTTGGTGAGATTTATATTTGGCTATATGACTCAAACAAAAAATATATGTGATCTACATTAACTCACAATTTACATTTGGGATGAGAGACATTAGGAAGACAAATTACAGTTGCATTTCATATGCTTGGCCCTTCTCACACAAACATAGTTCACAAGGGGGGTTAGCTGATTTCCTTATTTTGTTGTCGCAAGAACCCCAACATTTATGTCCATCACTCTGAAGAGGTCATTGTTAAACAACATGCAGAAATTCAGGTGTTGATAAGTTTAGATCACAACTGAACTTATTGCTGTAGCTTATCGGGCACAATTGTAATCTTAGTTTGTTGTACAAGATAGAGTTGTTAACACCTATCGTTGTAATCCCTGATGTAATAATTCTTATGTATAAATATATGAAAGTCCAGAGGGACTCCTTAACTCGCCAAAACCTATCTTCATGGTATCAGAGCCATTCCATCATCTTTCGCTTCCGCCGCCATGTCCACCATCTTATCGACTTCCTCAAGTTCAACCCATGCCTCCTTCAACCAGTTCATCAGCGTCAAACTGACACGTGAGAACTTCCTAACTCGCAACAAAAGGCTACGTCACGTACGAAGCCACCGATGATGAGGCAGAGGAGAAAGTGGTTGGAGGCCCTCGAGGTGGTGGAGGGCGGAGGAGACACCGCCCTGGGGTCGCCAAGCTTGCTGGGGGAGCGGTCAAGAAGCTAAACTGAGAAGGGATGAAACAAGGTCAAATGCCATTTTTTAATGTAGTTATTAATAGTTATACTTGTTGGGAGTGCCAGCCTGAGACATGCACCAAGCGTGCTGGTGAACACATCAAGAAGCTAAACAATCTTGTAACAAGTGTTCTCGGGACCGGTGGAAACATGCTTTGAGTGCCCAGCTATTGAGAGAGATATCAATCTATTGTTTTGCTATCCAGCAAAAGATGTGTCCTTATTTGTCTCTTCAATAAGCAACTCAATCCAAAAAAAAAAAACCGATTCAGGACCAATTAAATATAATTAAGTAAAACTATGGATTGGCTGTAGCACAGATAAGGGAGACTACTTGTTGATTGCAACATTCCAGAATTCGAATATGAAGACTTCTGAATGATTGCTGAGGTTTGCTTTGTAAAATTGCTTACACAGACTGAAGAAAGTTTTCAGATGGATATTTTTTTAATTTGAACAGTACCTGCAATCAATGCCAAAAACAACAAAACAACAATAGTTTGAGATATAATGGGAAAAAAGAGAACATCAGCTGCAACTATTGTTTTTTTTTTGGTATGATGAAGCTGCAACTAGTTAACAATATAGCAGGTTTACACCAATAACCAGCCGGCATATGGTATTAATTAGGACTTCTGCTTTTTGCCGCTAGAACATTAAATTGGACTCAACAAAAAAATAAATGCGCAAAATCTTCATTTATCAGTTCTATGATGGCTCTACAAAGATGATATGTCTGCTTCACTATGTAAGAGCTGTCCATAGGTGACGGTACATAGGTGACAGGCATTTATAGCCCGTCACTCGAAACAGATAGGTGACGGCCAACATCAAAACCCGTCACCCTTTATCGTGCACAGCTTCAGATGGAGAAGTACAGGTGACGGGCTTAGATGTTGCCCATCACCTATTACTTGCTGTGGGTAATGGGTAACGGGTCTTAACATGGCCCGTCACCCGGATCTCAGGATACAGGTGACCCGCAGTGGTGTTGCCCGTCACCCAGCTGTCGTTGTTTGGACCCGAAATTTAATTTTTTTGGAATTAATCTCATTCTCTGTCTCTTTTCTCCTGTCTTTCTCGATCCCCTTCTCTTCCTCTCTCCCTTCAGGCGCCGCCGTCGCTCACCTGCCTACCGGCGCCGCCGTCGCTCACCTGCCTACCGGCGCCGCCATCTCCAAGCTCTAGGGTCGCCGCCGCGGCCGTCCTTGGCTTCCCCAATTGCTCACCCCCTCGTCTTCACCGCCGATTTGAGCACGGGTACGTCAGACTTAGCCCTAGGGTTAGGGTTGGTCGCCCGTCTCCTCGCCGTCATCGTTGCCGTGGCGCTGGACCCTGCTACTCCATCCGGCCGTGTTCCTCGGCGCGGTACTCCTACTGCAACATCCTGATGCTCGTGGTCAGCCCAGTCTTCAGCGCGGCCATGACGCCTAGCCTCGTCGCCGCACTGGCACTCATCACGGGGAACGAGCTGCTGCAGTTTGTCCATCTCGACGATCCCTGCGACACCGAGATCTACCTCTTCGAGCTACACCTGAAGTCCGGACTGCGCTCCCACCTCCAAAACGCAGGTATATGGTCCTCCTCCCGCTTCCCCTCCCGTGCATGTAAGGTGTTTGTGAAAATGGCTAAACCCGTGCAGTTTTCCCTAGTTTACAATCTATCCCCCTCACTGAACTGGTGCCAAGCGAGTTATTCCTTAATATGAATAAGAAAGGTGAATCCGATTTCAGGGTGCATGCCATTTTAGCAAATTATTGATTAGTTTTCAGTTACTTTCAGTAAGATTTTTTGGGAAAGAAGCATGGTCGGTCAATGTTTGATGGCTGTGATATTTATTTTTGAAGTACAAACATTAAAAAATTCGGAGTGTCTTACCTTCAGCTAGGGATAGTTACATATTTGACTCTCGAGTGCCATTTCCAAATCATTTAATGTATGCTTATTGTTCTCAGTGCAAAAAGTATCACTAGATGCTTAGCATATAATCTATGACATCTGCTGGTGGCCTTCTTTTTCTTGGCATTCTCATGATAGAGGTGGCAAACTTGGTGGATAGATGTAGCTTTATAGCGCTCTGCTCTAGGATTCTTTTTTAATGGTTACACTAATTGGTCATCTTTCAGAGCTTATATCCATCATTTTTCCAACTTCAAGTTTTGAGACTGCCAAACACCATCCGAGCATGCCACTTGAGGCGTACATTTTCTGAGAATGTTAATCTTCCTTATAAGAGAAGAAATATTCTATTTATTTGGCTTTGAGTAAAGTACTTTTGTTATACATGCTATTAACTGAAAACAGATGCTATAAGTGTGTGCAGACTAGTTTTTCAGAATACCATAGCATTCTTTTATCTGAAAACATATCAGAAAACTTGATTCCAATTGAAATATGAAACCTGTATGTGCATTTTAAGAACGGGTATGATAGCTTAATGATATACATTTAAGATTTTGCTTATAACTTATTTTTCTAGTTGATCTGGATAATTGTCGCATCTAAATTGACATAATTCTCTTTATGCTGAAGTACATTCAGTACTCCTATTGGCAGATGAGTGCACTGAGCGAATGAAGCAACAATTGCTCAGCCAAATGGAAAGCACACGTTTGTCTTGATGAGGTGTGAGTTGTTTTACGTGCTCATATAATTATTTTCTGAAATTATTCATAGATATTGGCAGATATGCTCCATGCGTTAGGTTCATTGCCAGGTTACATTTGCTTCTTGCTCTTGTAATAGATTACTAGCAAGGAGGGGTATAGATTCTGGAGGTTCATTCTTGCAAACATTTTTCTTGCTCAGCTCCTGCTTACCATTTTTTGATGTTAACTATACCACTCTGCTTTGAGTTGAATAAATTTCGATTTTAAACCAACCAACACGGCAACATTTTATATCAAATTGCGGATGACATAATAGGTAACTGTATTTCCACTAGGCTAGATAAACTTTGATCTACATTGTATCTGCAAATAAAAGAATTCCTCGGAGTAACCTGAGATTATATGAACTACCAAAATTCTTACCTGAGATTCCATGTGTCGCAACACATCTAAAAATAAGAT
Organism: Eragrostis nindensis; assembly: GCA_012490785.1. NCBI lineage: Eukaryota > Viridiplantae > Streptophyta > Magnoliopsida > Poales > Poaceae > Eragrostis > Eragrostis nindensis. The sequence continues at coordinate 102,405 of JAAXCT010000476.1, read as the reverse complement.
ATTTACTTTCAACTGGTGTCCTTTTCTCCATTGCAAATCTTACCTCAATCTCTCTTTTATTACCATTTTAATTATTAGATAGCTATAAAAAAATTTATCTTCTTTACTGATTGATTCGGGGGCATTGGAAGCTGTATTTTCTCCATCCTGTAAGAAAGTCCCTGTATGAGTACCAGTTGCTTTTCATATTATAATAATAGTCTTAGCTGCTACTCCTTTTAATTTTCTTTAGTTGTGAACTGAAGCTAGCTGCTTGCACTGAAATTTCAACTTATCGAAACTGACGGTAAACCAGTTCTTTTTTCTTGCTTCCTTATGCAGATTACTAGCGAGGAGTGGTAGCAGACTCTAGAGGTAAGTCCATACTACATGGTTTATTTTCCATTTGTTTTAAACAGGCTTATCATACGACATGGTTCATTCTAGAAAGACACTTAAGAAACTAATGATTGCCTTTTATTGGTTTCTCTAACCATATGCTCATGAAGCACATTCTTGCAGCATCTGAGCTTAGGAGAGAATTTGGACATAATTTATAAACTTAAGTCTGTTCATGTCTAGTCTTAGTGAGAATTACTGCAACTCGTACCATTTGTGTCATGCTTGTAATGTTGTAGTGTAATTCTTGAATAATATTCTAGTGACAGGTTTAGAGATAGATTTAGTGAGGTATAAATTGTCAAAGTGTTATAATTCATTGGATATTTTGTCTCATACTTGTACAACCTGTCATATTTGCTTTTGTGAGACTTGTAAATGCTGTAAGTCTTAGAACAAAATTCTAGTGATAGGTTTAGAGATGATGTACTGAGGTATATTGTTGAAGTGTTGTAAAGAGCATAATTCATTGGATATTTTGTGTCATACTTGTACAACTCTCAGATTCCTTCTTTTCAAACTTGGATGAACAGCAAAACAGAGGCCTGTCCCACAAAAAAAAACGAGAGGCCTAATTCCATTTTCCTTTTTTTTTATTTTTTATCTAGGAATAGGTGACGGGCAACATGATGGGCCCGTCACCTATGGACTAACATGGGTGACGGACAACATGAGACGCCCGTCACCCATCACCACAGATAGGTGACGGGCAATATGAGATGCCCGTCACCTATAATCTCTAACAGGTGACAGGCAACATAAGATGCCCGTCACCTATGACTTTTTACAGGTGACGGACATATGCCCGTCACCTTTCTCTTAGTCATCGGTGACGGGTTAGGGGTGACGGCTTGGATACCCGTCACCTATAACTGTCTTTGCCCGTCACCTATGTCGTTTTCTTAGGTAGTGCTTCTTATGTTTTTTACGTGATAATCAATTTTATCTGGGCGATTTTGTATTAATTTACTAAGTTCCTAGCAAAGGTAAAGAATAAAAATTATATTGGGTTCCTAAATTAAGAGAGAAAAATATAGCACATCAAGTGGAGAGGATCATGAAAGTTCCTAAAGGATATTATATTGTTTGCAGTCAAGAAATTTGGATTGTATAGTATCGAATTGGTATTTGTTTGAAACATTATCTTATTTCTCCCAAATATTTTGGCCATACACATTTGCACAATTCAAGAAATAAGAGCTCAATAGTGTGTGTTACTTGTCCCCTTGAATCTACCATGCAAGCGATTGGTTTTTGTTGGTTAGGTCTTTATGAGTTTTTATCTCTAACATTATCTATTCTTAGATATTTCAAATGGGTTGTCCTGTTGAAAATTATTATTACAGAAAAAGAATGAAATTTTACCTTTTTATTCTAAAAACTGTAACAATTCTGGGCCGTGCAAATTCAGGGATCATCACTCTAGTTTCTTAGAATGAAGCATCAATCCTATTTTTCTATTAGCCAGTTCCCCAAGGAAAGAAATAAAAAGAATACATTGATCACAAAAAAAACGTAACTAAAACGTGAATAGTTCTGAAGGAAAATCAATTATATAGCTTCTTCCCGACCAAACATATTATGAGGATATATAGAATCATAATCTCCATTGGCCTTGTTTGTGTCCTGCTTTACGCCACGGGGATGCTCCACTCTTTCAATCCAGACTCTTTGTTCATTTCCTGGTGCCACCTGTTCCCTTAAGTGTGAATTGGTAACCAAATGCTCCGCTAATGGAACTAATTGATATACTGTTGTCTTGCCTTCCTCAATCTGTGTACCGGGCTTTGTTGAAATTCTGAGCCGGTCTATATAGTGGCGCACAAAAGTAGGTTCATTCTAGTGGCTGTAACCATAATTGCAGGCAGTGCATGTAGTACATAGTACCTAAACTTTTAGGGCAACCATATTGTCATTGTTTACCACCAAACAAAGCCATAAGATGATACCGCGGTACGTACCTGCAACGAGACGGCAGAAATCGGACCAGTCCTGAATCGGACACAGAGTCCTGGGAGGGTACGCAAAATCAAGAAGCCCTGCTTCTCCTGCACCATGTGACAGATGTACTAGCGGTCAGTCGCCACATGGTATCGCATAAATAATACTCCCTCCGTCTCTAAATATAAGACGTTTGACTTTTTCAGACATCATGTTTGGTTTGACCATTCGTCTTATTCAAAAAATTTATGAAAATATAAAAATAATTATGTTATATTTAAAATATATCTACTGATGAAACAAATCGTAACAAAATAAATCTTATTTTTAAAAAATTTTCAAATAAGACGAGTGGTCAAACGTGATGTCTGAAAGTCAACAACGCCCTATATTTAGGGACGGAGGTAGTATGCCACTATCAGCTGGCTCTAGCAGCTCTGCGCATCGAGTCATTGTCATCTTTGTGCACCTTTGCTGCTTATCTAAGTGCTCTGTGCACACCCTGTAAAAACTGTGAAGTTTGTGCAATGAGAAAAATTCAGGTGGGGATTTCTCCCACAATTGTTTCCTCAAAAAGAAAAAATCTTTATTGAAAGTCGAATTTTTTTTTTTGAGGGCTTTATTGACAGTCAACTGTGAAGTTTACTTGCACGTAATAATAATGAGAAACAGACCCAGATTCGTTCGCATGCCTGCATATGTACAGATACCTTTTCTTTTGCGAGTAGTCTATGTACATATACTAGGAAGAAACGTACTGGGCTCTCCATGTATATCTCACGAGATTAGTAGATACTATCTGTCAATTGAAAAGCGTAGCCACCATGGCGGACGACGGTCGGGAACGGTTATTGCGCGTCCCGTCGCGCAATAAAGCGATCGCCCGTCCTCCTGTCTGTACACACAAGAGTACTATAACCAACCAAAGTTCGCCAGGTGTCCTTGAAACAGTCTGATCAGAGAGAAGCAAGCGCACTCAGGCTGTTCTCAATCTGCTGACGTCATCGCATTTATTACACGATAGAAAAACTTTAAAAAGTCATATTTCACTCATACGATGTCCGTTTTTACCATTGTGTTCTACATGACGAGACGAACAAAACTAGATCCCACTTGCATATGTTCTAAATTATATATATATATGTTATAATATCACATAAGTTGCTACCATGTCTATAACATAAATTGCTACCTTGTAAACTTGGAAAACTATAGCAATTTGTGTGTGACAAATAGTAATAACTTATGTTATAAGCATGCTACTAATTTTAAAAGTATAATAGGTACAAGAATTTTATATTGACTTGAATCTGATAGCAACTTCTGTCGTTATTATGGTAGTAGTCACTTATGTAGATACAAGAGTCTCAATTTATATATGAATTTGGTATATAAATAAATTGCTATCAGAAAAATATAATTTTGTTACACATAAGGATAAGGTTGTATTACATAACATATTAAAAGTGGCATTAGTGGCTATCACAATATGTTGAACAAAGTTGTTATACCATCTAGGTTGCTACAGAAAATATTAGACTAGACTTGTGACTAATCCATGTCATAGTAAATTTCAAAAGAAATCACTTTAGCTTGTTCTGATGACAATTCTAGTTGACATATGAGTAGCAATTTGTACATACAAATACTGCAATAATATTTACTTACACAACAAATTTTGTGTAGTAACTTATGTTCTAAGCATAGTAGCAACTTACATTAGAAAAAAAAATTCTTTAAAATATGTCCAAGTGGGATCTAGTTTTGTTCGTCTTCTCATTTAAAACACAATGGTGAACACGGAATTGAAAACGGACGTCGTTTGTAAGAGATAAATCATTTTAAAGTTTCTTATTTGAGTAGTTAATGTAATGACGTCATGGGGCAACAGACTGAATGTGAGTGATGCGGGAGGTCACGCGCTCTATCTTGCCAACTACAGACGCTTTACGCCCAATCATTCCGGATAACGCGCTTTGGTGGAGATCCTTCTGCGACTTCTCACGAGTTCCCGGCGGCGGTTCCGTTTTGTCTCCAAGCTATGGCGCGACGTCATCGACGAGCGCACTCAGGTCCAGATCAACCCGATCACCGGCCAGAAACTCGTGCTCCCGCCGATGCTGATGGCACCATCGGAACTAAAGTGTTCTAGAGGCACCGGTCTCTACAGCTTTGGGTACCACCCAAGGACGGGGCAGCATAAGGTCGTGCACACACATGTCGCGACGGGAACAAGGACTTGGTTCTGGTGTTTACTTTAGGCCAACAGTCATGGCAGCAGGTGCCACTTGTCAACCCATGCAAAGGAACTCAAGTACTGCAAAATCATCAGCGTAGAGGGCACAACATACTGGCTCACAAGGGTATGCCACGAGTTGACGGCGCTTGACCTCGGGGACGAGTCCATCACGCCCTTCGATGCGCCGCCGGGCCGCCAGTAGTTCAGTTCTCGACGATCCACTGCAATCTGACGAACATGGACGCGCGGCTTGGCGTCGTAGCCACACGGGAGGCCGGTCACGTCTTACAGTATAGACGTGTGGGTGCTAGAGAACAGGTCAGGAGAGTGCCCTTTGTGGAGCCGGAGATACACCCTCGTGGACCCGAACGTCATGGGTCACGGGATGTGGATGAAGGCGCCTCACTTTACGCACGGCGAGTACGTCGTCATGAGAAGCAGATCTTCTGATGGTGGACTGTACCGATGAAAGGTGAGCGTTTTGACAGACGGGATCAGCAATAACAAGCCCTTGGAGGGGGCCGAGCTCATCCTGAGCAAGCTAAAACAATGTGACGCAAATGAAGACCTCTGCTTACGTTGAGACTATGGAACCGTTGCCGACTACTCTGAATCCCAGTCCCGTGCAACAAATGGAGTCAAAGAGAAGAACACTGAAAGGTCAATAATGCAAGTCTGATATTTGTTATGCCTACTATTGAAACTAGATGATTTAGCCCGCTCAATTGCGCGGGCTTGCCACTAAACATCTTGACCATACGATTTTAGTATTTTTCTTTTCTTTTCATTTGATATTAACAATATCAAAATAGCATCAGTGAAAATTAATATATTGAAAAGTGAAAAAAGCTAGCTAATATGTCAAATATATCCGCACCTGCCAATCTCATGGATCACCTACCAATTAATTTATTACATTCAATAGATCTCATTATGTACCTATAATGAGACCTTAAACCAAAAGCCAAAACATATAGATGGTGTGTAGAGATGCACATGAGACCTTGAACCAAAAGCCAAATTAGATAGTGTTCATTACATTGAAAGAGGTGTCGTGCCAAACTTTAGTTTGTAATCAACTTCTTTTGCATAGTAAACATAATTGTAAATTTGTCTAAACAACTCACCGCCAATTACACTATTGTGCCTCTCCATATCAATTTAATTTATCGTACCATTTGTTTTTAAGCTAACTTACTTGTACAAAAGGGGCCCTTAACGTGCAATATCATCCATAAATTCTGTATTGGCCCTTGGAAGATATACATGAATATACTTATTTGTACATCTCTATTAGTCGATATTATCTATCAAATCTAAGTGACATAGTTGTTCAGTCCCATTATGGAAAAGGTATCTACAGTACTGAATATCTCATATTTAGGTGTGTTGACAGAACACCCATAAGAACTTTTATTTGTCTGGGAACAGATGACCTACCCTATCTCTCCTACTCCCTCCGTCCCTAAATATAGAGCATTGTTGACTTTCAGACATCACGTTTGACCACTCGTCTTATTTGAAAATTTTATGAAAATAATATTTATTTTGTTATGATTTGTTTCATCAGTAGATATACTTTAAATATAGCATAATTATTTTTATATTTCATAAATTTTTTGAATAAGACGAATGGTCAAACGTGGTGTCTGAAAGTCAACAACACCCTATATTTAGGGACGGAGGGAGTACTGAACTATTTACTTAGTCCACCATGGAAACACTGATGTGACAATGCTATGAATATAAACCTAGGGCATGCTTATACACAGTAGTGTCACTGTATGTACCACTGTATGCACACGCAGGCCATAGGCTGATAAAATGATGATTTTGTATAACAATGTATTTGAGTTAAATGTTACAGCAACAATGGGTTCTGTTAGAAAAAAAAATTGATGTACACAAGAAAAAATAGTTGCAACTATTTGTAATGAAGTAATGTATCCACTATATTTTGCATTTAAGCTGAATTTGTCCATGTTGGTAGCGGCATCAAAGTATCCTTAGTTGCAGTTTGTGCTCTAATCAATATATGGCTGTAATATTGTCATTTGATTTATATGTCATCATTAAATAATAACATTTGTTATGATTTTTTTTCATAAATACTTTGTAGGTTCATGAATTTTGGGTGTTGTTTTGAACGCAATACATGTAAGGACAATTTTCATCACTTTTTGGGAGCAAGAATTTTTCGAGTATTTGTACTTGTATAGCCGTTCAATACCAAAGTGCATGGCATTTGTGGGGAATAAAAATTATCAACATATTATTAGTGAATGGGATGGAAGTTAGTGGCAATCGAGAATATCACAAATTAAACTGCTTAGTCATCCTTTGGAACAAAATAGAAACATAGGAATTTTGTAGGATTCCAATCCTATAAGAAACTTTCCTATGTAACCCTTTGGAACAAAGGATTTTACCCTATGACATTCCTATGGATTGCTTTCAGTGGCAAAAAACTGCGTATATCCGTGACAATTTTGTTGCTGCAGCAACTAATGGCACAGCAACCTAAAGTATGGTCCCAACTTCCAAGAGTATTTCCTGCAATACAGAATGCGGCGACATCTCCCTATATATTATTGTGGTGCAATATATATAGATAGGATGCACCACTTTATCTAGGCACTTACACATGCTTATAGCTACACGGTGACTAGACAAACAATGGTGTTTCCGATCTATGCTTACTGAGCAGCATTACAAAATTATAGTATGGATGGGCGGGACTGGGATAGTTGTTCACTTTTCGAGTTTCAGATGAGAAGTGGTTATTCACACCACACTTTTGCATGCAGCAGATTTGGCAGATGCGGTCATGGTCCCATAACACTTGCGATAAGGTTCCTCACAGCCATCCCACTAGAACCTTGTGGCCTAGATCAGTTCCATTGACTGCTCCTCTATGACCTTCAAAGTCTCCCCTTGTGATTTTGCCGATCGAACTGCACACGTTGATTTAGCTCCATATAAACGTGAAGAGCAAGAGACGATGCTCTGAGCAGAGGAGGCAGGGGTGGTCGCTATACCAAATAGCGACCATCCTAGGTGCCTGATAGCCATCCGATTAGATCCTCGCAGCCTGGATAGCCATCCGATTAGAGCCCCAGAACAGAGCGTGCCACTACCATTGTTGATGACTGCGAGCCAGGCGTGCAGGACGCTGGCGAGCTTGCCATCGCCATGAGCAACTCTTTCTGGCCGACTTGATGCTATTTTAATATGATGGTGATATGAGGTACCTTGCCAGATCAACGATATAAAAAGCTTTTTGCCTCTTATGTATGCAATTATATACCATTTCCATGTCTAATTAGCTACTTCATCCAATCAGACTGCATGGAAGTGGTAGAGACAATGAGGAACGGTGTGCTTTCTTGGCGACAACAGCAGCTGCTATCTATGATGAATGTAATGTCCTTTGGGAAGATTTGTAGCAGTTGATATCGACCATTGTAATAGGGAGGTTAATCTTGTCGCAAATGATCTAGCAAAAGTAGCTTTTTCCTGTAAAACCTCTTGTAACTGGTTAGATGAGCCTCCAGGCTTCATTATAGGTGCTCTGGCAGCTGATGTAACTGTTTTATCTGATCAATAAAATCTGCCGGATGGCCTTCCCTAAAAAAAAAAAGGCCCTTCTGATTTGTAGATCGACTGGTTGCTCTGATTCTTAATTGCTATTTTGGATAGCTTAACTCAATTCTATTGAAGTACTTACTCTTGCATCATGAAACACCTTGTGCTAAACCGATAACGAAAAGGGGTCCTCATATAGTTCCCACCAAAACCTGAAGGGTTTCTCGAGTATAATCTCCAGTGATGTCAGAAAACTGTCATTAACCTGACATTATCTGCTAAGGTTTTCATTTGCTTCCACACAAGAGTTACTCGTTCTAATCTGACATGAAGTTATGCCGCCAAGGAAACCATTGGTTCGTTTTGATTGGACAACATTTAAGCTGAATACGTCAGTGTTGATAGTCGCATCAAACAATTCCTAAGGGGCACTTTGTGCTATTATCATTATACGACTGTGTGTTCCTTTAATTTATATAGTTTGTGACTTCAGGCTACAATTATGAACTGTTATCTATTGAGTTTTAACTGCTCTATGGTGCTGCATTTTTCCCAAGAGATATCTTCACCATGATACATATCACAGAGTTCCAGTCCATGGTACATATACTAGTGATCACAAAGATACAAGTGCTGCCATAAGTAATCATGGCAAATGCATGTCCCAGTCTATAAATTGAACTATTGATGAGGAAAAAATGGACATAGAAAATTCATGAACTGATAAAACATTGGTCACTAGTATTCACTCTTCAGTGACCACACAGGTCATCATTTTTACAATGCAGTTGTGATTATTATTTTTCACAAATATTTTGTAAATGTACATATGAACTGTGTGGTGGCAGAAAGCGATATATTTAAGGTTAACTTCCATCACTAACCAATATCTTTTTGTGAGCTCCAATATTTTTGTGAGCTGCAATATCATCATAAGTGAGTATACTTGTATTGATAATTCCCTTCATTACCAGAAGTGCACGACATATGTGGAGAACAAAAATCATCAACATATTATCAGTGTCTTGGGTATCTGTGGCGACTAGTGGTGACTGAAAAGATCACCACCGAAACACTTTTGGTGAAAAAATGACTTCATCCTTGGCCCCTTTTTTTCCTACCGCTAAAACAATGATCATTTGCATCTGCAGCAACTAATGGCGCACCAAACTAGCTACTAGTGCGGTCCCAAGAGTTTCCTGCACTAACAAATGAGGCAACGTCTCAATATATATTATTGTGGATCAAGTCGAAATGTTGAATCTCTAGATAGGATGCACCGCTGACCATTTCATCTAGGCACTCACACATATAGCGACAGGGTGACTCGACAGACAAATGTTGTTTCTTCTTATCTATGATGACTGAGATGAAGTACAAAATTACAGTAGGGATGGGCGGGACTGGGATAGTTGGTAAGACATAGTCTCATCACATTTCAAGGTTCAGACATAATTATTCAGATCACACTCTGGCGTGCACCAGAGGAGAGCAGGTTATCGCGTTATTCCAAAAGCGAAAACACTAGGTGCCTGGAACCGATCTCGGCTTGGATCAAGTTCGTTGTGTGGTATTCGTTCGTCGTCATAACTCTCGGCATCTGGTTGGTAAGAGATGCATGATAACAGAGCGTGACACGCGAGGACGAGCCGGGTGTCCATGTCGCACGCTGGCGACCATGTCGTGGCATTCGTCCGGGAGTAGTGATGAGGAAAAATTGGTCACAGTAAATTCTAGACCATATATGTCATCTTTATTAATTATAATGACAGTTGTGATTATTATTTCCACATTGTGTTCTAGATGTATGAACTTTGTGGTCACGGAAAGCAATATAAGGATCATTTTCATCACTAACCTTTATGTTGTTGTGAACTCGAATATCGTCATAACTAAGTATATTTGTATTGATAATTCTTTTCCTCAGCAAAGTGCACGGCACATGTGGGGAACAAAAAATCATCTAGATATCATCAGTGACTTGAGTATCTGTGGCAAAAATATCAACACCAAAACTACTTTGTGCTCAAAAACTGACTTTATCAGTGACAAAATAAATTTTACCCTAAAATAATGATCTTTGTAACTGCAGCAACTAACGGCACACCAAGCTACTAGTGCGGTCCCATGATTATTTCCTGCACTACGAAATGCGGTAACATCTAGCTATATATTGTATTGTGGAGCATGTCCAAATGTCCAATCTCTAGATAGGATGCACCACTGACCACTTCATCTAGGCATTCATTCACACATATAGCTACACGGTGACTAGACAAACAATGTTGTTTCTTAACAATGCTGACTGAGCAGAATGACAAAATTACAGTAGGGCTGGGCGGGACTGGGATAGTTGTCAAGACATGATCTCGCCACGTTTCAAGGTTCAGGCATGATTATTCAGATCACGCTCTGGCGTGCACCAGAGGAGACCTAGGTTGTTGCTCTATTTCAGAAGCGACAACTCTAGGTGCCTCAGAGTGATGCCCGCCTGGATCAAATTCGTTACACCGCGGTCCTCGAGGATGAGCCGGGCGTCCATGTCGCGCAGGAGACCACGCCGTGGCTTTCGTCCGTACGTGCGGGCATGCGGAGAGGTCGGTGGCGGATTGCATCACGCCTCGCCATGCATGGCCTGTCCGCTGGAAGCAAATGTGCGACGGCGCGCTAACCGAGCGATGGGTTGGAGAGCGCACGACGTGGGTTGCTGGGAAGGATACTGTACATCCCAACACGAGACTGTGCTTATTACTGATGAATATTGGATAAATAAATACGTACGATGAGCAAATTCTGAACGTGATTCATAAATCAGGAGTCTTTTGGAAAACTCAACATTAGCTGCTGCTTGATTAACAATGAACTAGTATGGCTGCCGCGCATTTTGCGCGGCTAGAGTTGATTGTTTTCACAATGATAATAGTATAAAATTTATTAACTTGTATGTAGGTATTTTATGATATTTTGTAATAAACTTTTATATGCTCTCTTCTACGGTCGCATCCCTCACCTTCTCGTAATGATGCTCAGCTATTTGCCGCCTTGACTTGTTGTCCAGCTCACTTGTTCCTCTACAGTACACTTTTGCCAACTCATTATCCGTCCTGCCTACTTGTCGTCCCCTCCGCCAAGGGCTACTACCTTTCACGTGTCACCTTCTCCTCGCCTTTCTACAGGTATGTTGGTCATGTTGTTGTTCAGATTGCATGCTCGTCGCCCTCTCGTTCAAGGCTCTTTCCGTCCTCGTTTCTAACTTATTTTTCGGTTCTCTCACTCATCCTTACTCTGTCATTGTTATAGCTTGTTTTTCAGCTTGCCTACTCATCACATCATAATTTAGCTATTTTAGATTCATAATGGTATGGTGAGAAAATTAGAAATAAGAATTAGGTATATTTTTAGCTATCTTTTATATCCTAAATTTAATTATTTTTTGGACTTATAATGGAATGACGGGTAATTTAGAAATAGGTGTGAAGTATATTTTTGTTATTTTTTATTATTTTGAATTTAGCTATTTTTTGACTCATAATGGCATGGCGGGTAATTTAAAAATAGGTTTGAGGGGTATTTTGGCTATTTTTTATTATTCCAAATTTAGCTATTTTATAAATATTTACAGGGGGTTTTGTGACTAATTTTTTCATAATGGCAGTGGTGGGTAATTTTCTCTTCTTATTTTCTCGGATTAACGTGAGAATTTCTAACATTTTAGAGCGAACGTGGTGGCTTCTTTTTCTCGTCAATTATATATATAATAGATTTCGGTTCTTTTTTTTCCTACTTGTATGCATCTATCTTAAGCTTTTGTAAACGTACCTTCTATCGCTGAAGTATCTTCAGTATTTTCAAAACTGAACAGAGGCATCATATTTCTTACTCGAGCTAATGGGCTTCTGAAATCCAGAGTAGCAACAATTTTATGGGTACAACCTGTGGACCTTGTACTCATAGGGTGTGTAAACCTAATACTCACCCTTTAGAACTCACTGCTAATTGTTCTATTGCCGCCCTCAATCTGTGGACCTGTATATTGCTTATGCTTCGTTGAATCGATGGGTCGTCGACCTAAAATAAAACATGTTCGTACCTTCTAGCTAGGGGGTGTGATCATAACTAGCGTCTTCGGTTCATCTTTGACCACATATTGTTTATAGTTGGTGTATTTCTGCTGCCTCCTCTTATGCGTCTCTATATATATTGTGAGGAGTATCTTTTATCTAGGTTGCACAATAGAGAGGTGATTTTTGGTGAGATTTATATTTGGCTATATGACTCAAACAAAGCATGTATGCGATCTCCATTAACTCACAATTTACATTGGGGATGAGAGACCTTAGGAAGACAAATTTCAGTTGCCTTGCGTATGACTGGCCATTCTCACACAAACATAGTTCACAAGGTGGGTGAGCTGATTTCCTTATTTTGTTGTCGCAAGAACCCCAAAATATATGGCCATCGCTCTGAAAAAATCATAGGAGTGGGTTTTTGAAAAGCTGTGAAGCAACATACAGAGCTGAAGCAGTTGTCCAGAACAACGGAAAACAAACTGATAAGGATGCATTCAGCATGGTTTTCCAGGTAGCGTGCGCGTGCCTGCCAACACAAATCAGGGATTAGGTATTAGCACCATCTAATTAACGATCAACTAAGCAGTTGAACAGCCAGGTCGATCGGATGGCCCAATCGGATGTACGTAAAGCATTTCCCTGTTCTTTTTAAAGAAGTGGGGCTTTCTGAAAAGAAATATAATAGCCAGAAAACAGTTGTTAAGTGACACAAGCCAACATGTCCATGGTTCTGTGCGGCAAGGATCACAAAATCTGGAGTCACTCCGGGCGACCATCTCAGAATCAGAGGCCGGATCGACGTCGACCAAGGGGTCTGCGTTTGACGTCGTCCATGGCAAGTCACTGGGTTGATTCTGGCATATAGAGCAGAGGCTTGTGCGCTGGTGATAATTAATAGCATCCAGGCAGTGCGCTGGTGCAGAGCCGCGCCTCGAGTATGCTCTACGGCAAGTCGTTCGGATCGCCCGAGAGCGGCTGGCCGGACGCGGGACCACGAGGCGGCCAACGTGAGCGCCCAGGGCCGGCCCTGGGGGAGGGCCAACGGGGCAGCCGCCCTGGGCCCCCAAATCAAAGGGGCCCCATCCCAGGGTATGTATACGTATAGACACATCCGATCCCTGTTCGATCTCTATATATTCCACAAAACTGTAAGTACTCCAGCCGATTCAGCAGTCCAGCAGGCCCATAGTAATCACCATCAGCGATTCAGCCGTCCAGCAGGCCCATAGGCATCCATGGCTGTTCGTTGTTGCCTGCAGCCACTCTCTCTTCTAGCCCAATACGGCAGTAACAGTCGAAGAGCCGCCTCGTGGTGCTGCACCGTGATCTCCAGATCTCCGACGACGGACAATCGCTGCGTGATCTTGGCATGATGCCTGGTGCTGCACCGTGATCTCCAGATCTCCAGTTAATGCGCGGACGCACTCCACAGCTAGCACCGGGCACGTGCGGGCTCAGGATCCGACGTGCGACGTCAGCGCCAGCACGGGCACGACGCCGAGTGCATGCGGTGCCGCACAGCCTCCGGGCGTGCGATGACAGCGTCAAGTCAACAACAGCTGCTCCACCATCAGCGGCGACGAAGAGCTCATGGCCGCCGCGCACGCACATGCTGAGCGACGTCGCGTTCCACATGTTCGAGGAGCCCCGGCCCCCGGGGGCGACCTGTTTAGCAGGCACGACATCCGTGGACAACGGATCTTCCTCACGCCGGCGCGTAAAGGCGGCACGCGAACGCCCTCCACGCCGGCCAGCCGACGATGTCCGCGTGGCACGTGCGGGCTCACGATGCAATTAGTTCAGGTTTGGTACGAGCTAACATGTGTCCATTCGTACATGTGACTTTCAAGAATAAAGATTATTTGCAAGCATTTCAGCGGAAATCAGTTGCAAGTGGGTTTTTGCAATTTTTCCTTTTATATATGATGTAAATTTAGAAGGTTTCCACAAAATGTTGACTTGGCGCAAAGCACATGGTTGGTTGCATGACTTAGGATCTATTATCTTAGTATTTAAAGGTTCAAAGAAGCCACCACGTTCGCTCTCAAGGCCATGAAATTATCACGTTAATTAGAAAAAAGAAAAGCTATGAGCCGTTGGATTTTATGGACATGTAACTGTCTACGTTAAACAGCATATATACTCATAACAAAATAATTCATAATAGAAATAATTCGGAATTAAAAACTATAGAAAAATACTAGCTTGATTTGGATACAAATTTGGAGAGAGAACGGCTAGAAGAGTCCATGTAAAATACTGTTGATTTGGCAAGATAAAGCTGTGCACCCGGTACACACTAGACACAATTCAATCACAGGTGACGAAACGAGCGATCCCGAATTCCCAATCGAAAAAAAATAAAGCGAAGAGTCGTGCCGCGCTGCCGCTCAACTGCTTGAGTTTCTTGATCGAGATCGCGGGCCACCTTGCTAGTTAGCATAATTCAAGGAGACGCTTGCTATAAATTCGCTCACACGTCAACAACACTCGCTATAAACTCAATGACACGTCAGTATTTTGTGGGAATCTTGTAAAACATTTTGTAAACGTAGCATTACTCGACCAATAATCTAACAATGCACATTGTTTTAATGGGCTGGCTGCCCGTGTCACCTCTTGACTGCCCCTGCGCCCGTTCCTGCCGAAGTTGGTGTGCTCCAGCTGGAGGCACGTACCCTATATATCCCTTGGTCAATCACCAAATCAATCATAGTACCTATCAAAAAAAAAAAAATTCAATCATAGTACATTGGATATTCAATCAGTGACAGATCCCGAATGAAGTTCCAAAAAATATGATAAAGTTAAGAACAAACTAGAAAAATAAAGAATCAGCTAGTTAATGGGCCGTTTCCCTACCGTTGCTGTGTTTATGGGCTGCGCTAGGAGGCCCTCTTAATATCTCGGCCTATAGTTTTTTTCTCTAAAAATAAAGACTGGCTGGGCAATGGATTCCGAGCGTCACACTCACACCTGTATCGTACTCCTATCGATTTCTAGCTTTTCGTGTTTGTTTCCGTATCACAAAACCGTTCATCTACTACTCCTATATAATCAGCGGAGAGGAGCTTCTCCCTCCCCATCGATCCGGGGCAAGAAGAATCCCCAATCTCACCTCGAAACTCCGTCGTCGGCGAGAGAGAGCCATCCTGAACTACTATGTCGAGCTCGGCGGGTGCGGACCAGACGAAGGGGAAGGCACTTGCGGATCTGCCGGGGACTGGGCCTGAGGATTCGTCCAAGACTGGTCCGGCGTGTTCGCCGGAACTCACGGCGGCGGGCGCAGATCGGCAGCATCATCCGGTACCAGACGGTCCACATCCCCGAGGATATCGTTTCCAGGGTGGACAAGGAGATGCTGACAGAGAAGCAACTGGCCAACCAGGGCAACCTCCCGGTGCCCTTGGACCAGATCGACGACTACATCGCCAACATTTTCAGGGACATCAACAAAAGCGAGCATCGATTCATGCGGGAGAGGGACCGGATCCTCAACGACTACTACACCAAAGGGTACGCCGAGGAAGAGATTACTGATGACGAAGAAGAAGAAGGCGCGGCGACCACTGTACAGCCGGCCGGTCCCCCGCCGCCTGGACGGAGGAGGTTCAGGCCGGGAGTCGCGAAGCTGGCGGGAAAGATCAAGAAGCTCAATTAGCTGAGCTCTGCTTCGCCTAGCTATGTTATGTATCCCGCCTTGCTTCTTGTTCCATGTGTGATTTAGCACTGGTTTCAGTCAGTCTGCATTTTGCAGAGGAATAGTGCTGGCTCCGCGTACCGTTCTTGTTATAATGCTCTGTCTTCTAACACTCCCCCTGTTTCAGAGTTGTGAAACTACATATGCTTTTCGGTTCCCCCTCCCCTTTACAAGTTTCTCGTTCTGTTACTTAGAGTATACTAGAAACTGTGCACCTGCTGAACGCATCCCTCAACCATGGCAATTGGTAACAAAAAATGACAAAAAGAAATGAAAAATGAAGCAAATATTTTTGTTTTGATTTATTTGGTTAAAGCGAACTTTTATGTATAAAAAATTGTACAGGTTCATCATGAGAAACGCTTTTGTGATATATGATTACCAAGTTGGTTAATTATATGATTTTTCTGGAAATTTATCATCAAAGATTGAAACATTTGATTGATTAAATCTAGAATGATAAATAATTTGAATCTTGTACATCAGCAATCCCCCAAAACTTATTTGACATATCAGTTATTCTCTGGTATATTTTTTCCTGAATACCCTACAGTGTGTATTTTCTTCACACTTATTCCGCTCATACACCTATAATTATGTGAGAACTGTTTCCTCAGTTCATAGCCATACCGCACATCCATGACATAAGCTAGGAAGTGGTCACATTGATAATGTATTTGTTGTATCTCTGATATAACTTAATATATGCTGCTAAAACTCTGTACTGACAATCGAATTGGATCCGACTACAGTTGGAAGAACTGAAAGACATAGTTCGGATTATCGGATACCTAAACGGAATGCTAAATCTTACTCGGGTGAAAGAACGGGCTCGAGCACCCGAATTTTCTTCCCCAACTCCGGCGGGTCTCCGACCACCTTCCCCATCTCCGGCATGAATCCGACTGGTTAGTGTCTTAGGGTTTGGGGGCCTCACTGGAATCACCGGATACAGAAAGGGGTTGGGGGAGGAAGGCAGGCCCGGCGGTGGTGGCGGAAGAGACGGTGGCGGCGGAGGCGGCGGGAGATGGCGGTTGGGCAGGGATGGGGCGGGGGTGAGGATGTCTACGGCGGCGGGAGAGGCGGCGGAGGGAGGGGGTAGGAAGGCGGCGGCCTCGACGAGCTAGGGTCTCGCGCGGTGCTTCGGCGAGACCCTAGCTCGCCGAGGCCAGGCGGCGGCACGACTGGGCGGTGGGGAGTCTCGAGCTGGAGGTAGAAGAAAGGAGGGGATGCGTTGGATCTTGATCCAATGGTTGAAAATCGGGTATTGAGAGGCACTTTTTTGCCCGAGTGAGCTCTAGACAGGCCCCCTAAAACTGTCATACCTTCAGGTGCAATTAAATTAATTTAACCATAATAGAAGACCAAAGCAGAAAAAGAAAGGACGTGACAGTTGCATCAAACTCACTTCATACAAACTAAAACCACCATGGCCCAGATATGAGGTATGCGTTCATTTTCAACAGGTCGAAACAATATAAGTACAAAACATGCATATGCTAATTAAATTATGTAATAGCTAGGTTAGTTCTCATATTTTTTTCCCTTGGCACGTCACTCTAGCAGCATATGCATTGCCAAAGGAATTTCTTGATTAGCATAAATGGTCGAATGCTATTATAGCTCCAAAAATTTGGATTTGTTGTGTGATATTGATCTTTGCTGCCTGACACAAATACCACTTGAAAATTCAAGCGGCCCTGACCCAGACCAACTCATGACTCATGAGGCTATCCTGCAATTCGAATTGCAGGCTGCTTCATCGGTGCTACAATTTCGCTAGATCTTTTGATGACCGGTACAGTTATTGTTCAGCGTCCATAGGACTCAGTTTCCTACATTTTTCCTACGAAAATACTTCAATCCAAAGGAGCCGTTACGGTGGTGCCACACGCTTGTCTGCTTGTTATTGCGAGGAGTATCTTTTATCTAGGTTGCACAATATGTCATTCAACCTGCGTACAGGAGTACAATAAATAGAGAGGTGATTTTTTGGGTGAGATTTATATTTGGCTATATGATTCAAACAAAGCATATATGCGATCGAGCTCCATTAACTCACAATTTACATTGGGGATGAGAGACATTAGGAAGACAAATTTCAGTTGCATTTCATATGACTGGACCTTCTCACACAAACATAGTTCACAAGGCGGGTGACCTGATTTCCTTATTTTGTTGTCGCAAGAACCCCAAAATTTATGTCCATCGCTCTGAAAAAGTCATACGAGTGGTTTTTTTGAAAGCAGTAATGCGACACTGTGCAGTTATCCAGAACAACGGGAAATTGATAAGGATGCATTTACCATGGTCTTCCAGCCACTGTGCCAACACAAATTAGGGATTAGCAATTAGCACCATCTAACGATCAACTAAGCAGTCGGACAGCCAGGTCGGATGTAAAGCATTTCCCTATTATTTTTAAAGAAGTGGGGTTTTCTGAAAAGAAGTATTATAGCCACAAAACATGTCTTTAAGTGACACAAGCCAAGATGTCCATTTATCGTGGAGTCACTCCGGGCGAGCATCTCAGTTCCATTTATCGTGAATTTAGTACGAAAAATTTGTCCGTGAATATCCAACGTGTATGACTTTGTGGTTAGAGCATCGGAATTATCGACTTCGAAGCATTTTCCACAAGTAATCTTGTAAGTCATGTTCAGGCTGTTTTCTCGCGTTGTGGCGGCCACGGGTGTGGTGCCGATTTCCGGCGCCGCACTTTGTGGCAAAGTCGGCCGTGGCGTGGCGACCCGCGGCCGGCATCAACCACAGGCCTGGAGGAGCAGCCTCATGTGACCGACAGATTATACTCACTCATGTTCAAATAGTTCCCAAATGTAACAGCTTACCTACTCACAGACACAACAATTATTACTATTATATGCCGTAAGCTCTTGCTTCCATCTATATGTGGCGAAACATTTTCTGACAAGGCCAATTGATCATGCAATCTAGGAACATAAAATGATAAATATATTTCTAAGGATATAATATCCATATATATGTACGAGAAGAACAGTGCTATCCGCATGATTTCGCTGTCTTTATGCTTTTACCCACCTGTGGACGAAGCAGGGTCGTAGTGCTAGGTCGTACAATGGGGATCAAACCTAATCACGAGTTAGTATGAGAATGAGCGGGACTTGGGAAATACTCCCTCTGTTTCAATTTATAAGTAGTTCTAGCTTTGTACCAGATTCATTGAACATTCTCTGAATCTGGACTAGCATATGTCCAGATTCAGATAATGTTCAATGAACCTGGACACCTAAAAACATAGACAGAACTGCTTATAAATTGAAACGGAGGGAGTAATAGAGATAACTAGGAGATCATCAGAGTTTATGGCAGATGTATGGCTAACGAAGTCCAGAACATATAGGTGTCTGACAGATATCAGACGGCAAGATGAGGTGCGAATTCCTTGGTTATCATCTGTGGTGCACCGTGCACGGGCCTCTTTCAGAGTGACGACAAGCTGAAGATACCTGTTGGAATATGCGTGCGCCCGAAGTGTCTGAGATCCATTTTTTAGTTTGCTACTTTAAGACGCCTGCGCAGATGGAGGTCGACAACGGCAGTTCTTTTCTTTCCATTAAAAAATGGGGCTATCTCATTGACAACGAACAGCTGCATTCAAATTTCGTTGCACAAAATTCCAAATCAATTTGGGGACAGGAGTTGGAGAGACAGATAGTTGCCCTTCCTTCTGCTTTCCCAATCCGCTGCATTGCAGAGGATGAAACACCAGATGCCCAAATCCAATTCCATTTGGAGAGGGAAACAGGGGGAAGATGTAGATCGATTAACTCACCTTCTCGTGAGCTATGCTTCGCTTCCGATTTCAATCTCGAAACTGGATCAGGCAACAACATTAAAACGCAATCAACCAAATTCTTGTGTGAGCAATCAAAATCTTTAGATAAGGATGGCAACGGGAAGAAAAAACTGTGGGTTATGAGGTCCTACCCCCACCCCAGATCGGAGAAATACGCACCCATCCCCATCCCCAAACCCAAGTAGGAAATAGGGTGTCTGCTCGCACCATTGCGACGACGACTAGGGCGCAGGGCTCGGGGACGGCGATGGCGAGGGTGCGCAGATCGAGGACGGCGACGGCGAGGGCGCACAGCTCGGGGGCGGCGAAGGCGACGACCCGCAACGATGGCGCACAGCTTGGGGGCGGCGATGACGACGACCCACGGCGAGGACGCGCAGCTCGGGGACGACGACGACCCACGGCGAGGGTGAGCAGCTCGGGGACGGCGACGACGAAGACCCACGGCTAGGGGGCGCAGCTCTGGTACCGTGACGGCGACGCAGTGGGCTCTGTGGCGGCGTTTGGGGATGAAGGGTTAGGGTTTGGGGAGGCGACGCCGAAGAGGAGGGAGTGGAGGCGCTATCGGCTGCCATTCGGGCTGAGCACTATCGCACACGTGCGCCCGCGAACGCGCTGCCCCACTGCCGGGGCCAGGGCCGCGGACGCCGCCGGATCTGGGAGAGATGGAAACGGGAGAGACTGGAGTTGGGACGGGAGAAAGGGCGAGTGGTGTGCGGCCGACGGACGTGGGACTATGAGCTCGTAACCGGATTCAAGCAAAATTTCGGGTCCGAGGACCAATGGTTGGAGACACGGTTTGATAAACGCGTCTTGCTACCAACAGCTACTTTCATACCAGACGCGCTTCGTGGAGCCATGTCTGCCATGTACACTGCATTTGGTTGGTAGAAGCTAAGGACAAACATATTGAAGACGCGTTTTGTTAATAAGAGTCTGCAATCTTTTATTGGAGACGCGTTTTTTATTCCACGTCTCCAAATAACAGTGTCTTATTTCTGCCTTTCTTACATAGTGCTTCCTGCAGATGGTTAAGACGTGAACGGAGGCGCATTCCGGAACACAGCAGAGGTACGGACGCCGGTGGAGCAACAGGAGAGCCTTACACGCTGGGGCAGGAGCAGCAGAACGTGTCCTGCCGTCGGCCACCGACGTCTTGCATATCTCAGTTGCCGCACAACGGGACGCGTCGCGCAGGAGCAAGGGCCCACAATGATCCTGGGTTGTCGACGACATGGCGTGGTAGACCAGAGAGGTCTCTGGTTCCAACAATATCACCTGCAGGGACGAAATTGCATGGTCAGCGTTAAGTAAACTTGGAGGAGCACAGGAAGAGACGATGCTCTGGTCGCCGTTCCAAATAGCGACTAGTGGTGATTGAAAAGATCGCCATCAAAACACTTTTGGCGAAAAAGTGACTTTATCCTTGGCAAAAAAAAAATCACCACTAAAACAATGATCATATGTATCTGTAGCAACTAATGGCACACCAACCTACTAGTGTGGTCCCAAGAGTTTCCTGCACTAACAAATGAGGCAACGTCTCAATATATATTATTGTGGATCAAGTCGAAATCTTGAATCTCTAGATATGATGCACCACTGACCACTTCATCTAGGCACTCACACATATGCTACACGGTGACTAGACAAACAAATGTTGTTTCTTATCTATGATGATTGAGCAGAAGTACAAAATTACAGTAGGGATGGGCGGGACTGGGATAGTTAGTAAGACATGGTGTCGTCACATTTCTAGGTTCAGACATGATTATTCAGATCACACTCTGCCTGGAAGCGATCCCGGCCTGGATCAAATTCGTTGTCTGGTATTCGGTCGTCGTCATAAGTCTCGGCGACGTACTGCTTAGCAAGGACCTGTGCCGGGGATTGGCGAGAGGATGAGAGCAGAGCGTGACACCGCGGGTTCTCGAGGAAGAGCTGGGTGTTCATGTGGCCGGCGACCGCGTCCTGGCTTTCATTCGTATTGATGTATAGTGATGAGGAAAAATGGTCACAGTAAATTCATGAACTGAATTCTCTCTCTTCCATAATAAGTGTTATTCTAGCACCACCCAGTTTTTCCAAAATAAGTGTCATTCTCACTTCCCGGTGCAGGTTTGTCTCTATCTCTCTACTCCTTCACTGCTCATCGGTTTCAGCAATGCTCTCTACTTTTTCACTTTTCCTTAATTCCCGTGTCCCATGCTAGAATGACACTTAATTAATTATTTTGAAATGGAAGGAGTACTCTTTAGTGACCATATATGTCGTCATTATTACTTGTGATTATTATTTCGACAAATACTTTCTAGATGTATGAACTTTGTGGCCACGTAAGCAATATAAGAATTTTTTTCGTCACTAACCTTTATGTTTTTGTGAGCTCAAATATTGTCATAACTGAGTATATTTGTATAGATAATTCCTTTCATCACCAAAGTGCATGGCACAAATGTGGGAAACAACAAATCATCAACATATTATCAGTGACTTGAGTATCTGTGGCGGAAATATCATCACCGAAACTACTTTGTGCCCGAAAACTGACTTTATCCGTGACAATATTTTTTTCTCACCCTAAAATAATGATCCTTTGTAACTGCAGCAACTAACGGCACACCAACCTACTAGTATGGTCCCACGGTATTTCCTGCACTACAAAATGTGGCAACATCTCGCTATATATTATTGTAGAGCACGTCCAAATGTCCAATCTCTGGATATATAGCTAGGATGCACCACTGATCACTTCATCTAGGCATTCACACGGTGGCTAGACAAACAATGTTGTTTCTTAACTATGCTGACTGAGCAGAATTACAAAATTACAGTAGGGGTGGGCGGGACTGGGATAGTTGTTCAGGCATGGTCTCGTCACTTTTCAAGGTCCAGACATGGTTGTTCAGACTACGCTCTGGCGTTCAGCAGCGGAGGCACACTTTGCCGCGCTTCCAGAAGCGACCACCCTCCTGAAAGTGATATGACTAGATCCTAGCTGTCTTGATCGAGTTCGTTGTCTTGTTCTCAGTCGTCGTCACAAGGCTCGTTGGCTGCTCGGCGGAGACCTTGGGTGGTTGGATGGTGAGAGGACGAGAGCCGAACTTTACACTGTTGGTCCTCGAGGACGAACCGGGCGTCCATGCCGCTGGTGACCACGTCGTGGCTTCCGTCCGTACGCGCGGGCATGCCGGGCGGAATCCATCTCAGCCCCTCCCACCTCGCCTCTCGCCATGCTTATTGTTATCGGGCGTGGCCTGTCCCATGAAAAGCAAATGTGCGACGGCCCTTTGAACCGATGGGTTGAGAGCACACGACGTAGGTTGCCGGGAACGAGACTGTGCTTATTGCTGATGAATATTGGATGAAAGGAATTCCAGTTCTTTTTTCCCCTACTTGTTCGCATCTATCCTAAGCTTCTGTAAACGTACGTTGATTGCTTCAAAAAAAGTAAACGTACGTTGTTAAGCTAATTAACGGGCTTCTGAATTCCAGAGTAGCAAGAATTTTATGAGTACCATGTGCATGCACGCTGTGACAATGAAGTTGTGTTTCAGGAGCGAAGTGGCTTGTTTCCAGAACACACCCCCCCCCCCCCCCCCCCCCCCCCCCCCCCGTCCCCGAAAAAGAAAAGAAAATCAATGTTGACATCCCCCATGTGATTTCTTACTGGACTGCACGCTTTGATTCTCCATGACAAATGTGCATACCTTGATTGCTAATATCTCCCTCTGGCTGGATGGCAGTATTGGAGGAGGTGTGGATGGAATACCAACATTCTACTTAGTTTTGATCACTAATAATGTGGGCGTTCCTTACTGCCTGCAGTTTATCCGATTTAAAAAACAATTGTTTGGCTACTCAATTTCTTGCATGATATCTTTCACGGGGAGTCTAGGCATCGAAAACTAAAATCTAAAGTTTGACTCATGCTCAATGATTCTATGGAGAAACCATAACCTCCAGCAGTAACTGAATTGGGGATGCTCTGCTACATGAGTGCCAATAAGTGTATTGTGGACAATTGGAAAGCGGTTTGTCACACTGGTGCCTTCCGTTGCCGAACATCTTTCGCTGCTCCTTTCCTTTCCTTATCGGGGTGAATGGGGTCCCAACACTATGTTGGCATTAGGATCTGCCCGCAGCCCACAACCGGGCAAACAGACCTTCAGACGCAGGATGGTGTTGTTAAAAGCCGAACACACCGAGCAGAGCATCTACTTTGAAGTAAGCCACAACTGACAACGCGGGCGCAGCATAACGCGTCCTGCTGCCGGCCGCCCCTAGCACATCTCGGTTTCCCTGCTGCCACTGCTAGAATTGACGATGCAGGAGCCACGAGATCGCGGTTTAATGGGGATAATGATTTGGACTCAAGATGTTCCTAACCTCAACGCAGAGTCACCGAGTTTAGCAATGCGTTGTCCTTTGTCAGGTTTAGGGGCTCTCAACACCCTCCAGCTTACATTGCTCAAAATATTACGGACAGTAGCTCTTACGCCAGTAGTATCCATAGATATTGCTCAATTCATTCTGATCAGGCTATTGGTTCGGTTCCAGGTGCCTCCCATTCCCTCAGAGCTTCCCTCAAGTGTGAAATTGGTACTGATACTCACACTGATAACTGTTCTGTTGCATGCTTCGTTGAATTGACGGGTCGGCCTATAAATATAGCAAAGCAAAAACAGGTTCGTGCATTCTAGTGGGTGTGACCATAACTAGCTTATTCGGTTCATGTCTGACAGCGTATTGTCTGGTTATTAAGTGTATGATTTATGCGCTGCAAAATGCCAAGAAATTCTACATAACACGGCCACGTGGGAGCCCGGATATTAATTGTTTCTGACCTCTCATGCAGTTTAAGTGGTTAATATCAGTATAATTTGTATGATTTACGCACCGGTGGAAATTCTAGACAACGCAGTCACAAGAGAACTTTATGTCACGGGGCTGTAATTTTGTCTCCTCTACCATCTTGTTTTGGAAATTTCAAAAACTTATCACCTGACTTTCAGCTGTTTTAGACACTTGTTACAAAGTCAGCTAAGCTTCTGACAGCAAAAAGAAAAAGGAAAAAAGCTTCTTAACCCCTCCTACAGCGTGCTTGACGGCTCCTGTTCCATGCCCCTGCCTCGAGTACCTTGCCGACATGCCATCACCGCACCCTCATTGTCGTCCTCCTCCTCGTCGTCATCGGAGGCCTCGTAGATGATGCATCCTTTGGTCTCGAAATCATGCCTCAGCTTCTCGAGGGCGGGGTATATGAGGTCGTCGTAGCGCCTCGAAAGGTTGTCAGCCTCGGTGACAGCGGTCATGGCATCCTTCCAAACTTCATTGTTGTTATCCTCTTCTGCTTGGGCTGCGAGGGCCTTGTGCTCGGGGAGCGGTTTGCCCTTGTAGCTAAGGAGCATCTCCACAATTTCCGGCGGCACCACGCGCAGCTTCTTTTTCTTCTTTTCTTTCTTCTCGACAACTCCGGGAGACTTGAACTCGTCAGGGGTTGGGCTTCGGGTGACGTTCTGCAGCTCCTCGTCTGAAACGGACATCGAGGAGGTTGCCATCTTCTCGTCGAATGAAGTTTCCCTCTGGGGTCTCCTGCAAATCGAGACGACGAGTGGATCGTGCTCCCTCTATCGAAAGCACCCTGCAATTCGATTAAGTTGATTGGTTCAGCATCTAAGACCCGATCGGCCGGGTGTGCGTATTTATAGATCCTGCTCGATCGGATGCAATCCTTCTCGGGCTGGAATCCGATACTCGGCGCGCCATGGCCCCTGGCGCAGCGCAGATCGAGCGGCAGAGGTGGCGCGTGTCGCGCCCACATCGCTGGAAGCCGTCCGATCTTGCGGTCGGGATGAGCGCGTCGACTGGCACGGAGTACTTGTTTTCGGGAGGCCCGTGAGGTGCATGGCGAACCAGCTGGCGGATCACGAGACGACGATCGAGCGCTCGAAGCCTCACTACGCTGGAAAGCTCGCCGGGCGGCCGATGACGCTGGCACCATCGTGAGCCGTGCCTTTTGTCTTGGTGCGGCGCGCACGGAGGACTGCAGCAGACAGACACTGGCGAGAGGATCTGGCGAGCCGAACGGGCATCGGTATTGCTGGTCTTGCGTTGCGTGTTCGTCGTGTTCGACGTGCACGCGATCGAGCTGCGGCGCCTTCGCGCCTCAGCAGGTTCGATCTGAACGTACGCGCCGGCGGCGCTCGCCTGACGCACTGCCTGTACGTGCTTGCGGCACAACCGGCTGTCCTGCATGCAGCAGTCGATCGGACCCGTGGACGTCGATCAGGTTCGGGAGCTGGAAGGCGGATGTCCGGGCAGAGCGTGGCGCGGCCACGCGGAGCTCGACGACGGCCGGTCGAGTACGCTAGCAACCTCGTCGTTGCGTCGTTCCGATGTGATGTCTTGCCTTCTTCTTGAGACAAAACTAAATGACCGGTGGGGTTAGGTGAACGCCGATCCCACTCAGATACGTTTATGTCCCTTGCTCAATTTCTCAAAGCATACAGTATGCTTTTGTGTTCTGATTCAGCTGCTGACCTCTGTTTCTAGTATCTTCCTAGCTCTCTAGGATGTAGAAAGTTAAAAAAGTAAACACTATCAATCAGTTTCTAGTACTTTTGTTCGCAGGTTTTTGTAAGATTTTGAACTATCAGACAAAAAATGTGGACGTGAGCTTCTGCACAATAGCTGATATATTACTTACTGTTTCAGATTGATTAATCAGAAAGATCTTTTTCGAAGATTGAACAATATATATGCACTGTAACATCATTATCTAAAAAAAAGTATGCATTGTAACATAACGAAACAAGAGGGAGAAATCTGAAATTCTTAATCGAGCCTGAAGTATCTTCGACATCTTTTGAAATTTCAAAAGTGCCACAAATATGCTACAAATTAAGGACCTGGTCGATCAAGTAGGTGATGGCAAGTTTAGTTTTATGAATCTGCGGCCAAAATCAGTTAACAAATGGAGCAATAGCACCTAACTGGCTTTACAGACCATGGACTTGTGGTTCTCTTCCTACAGTCATCTTTAAGCATACTTTTGATTCTGTCTAATATGCAGTTGAGCACATGGTCAACTCCCGGGGACCAACATACACTCCTAGGGCATCTTCTGGCAACAAGATCGGAATTGATGCGGTTAGTTATCTCCTT
This sequence comes from Eragrostis nindensis, assembly GCA_012490785.1. Taxonomy (NCBI): domain Eukaryota; kingdom Viridiplantae; phylum Streptophyta; class Magnoliopsida; order Poales; family Poaceae; genus Eragrostis; species Eragrostis nindensis. Next base: position 75,487 of record JAAXCT010000476.1, on the reverse strand, counting down.
CATGTCTGCAGCCATACCCTACTATTGCTTATCTGCGCTAGCTTTCTCGCAGCATTGTTTGTCATTTGTTTATCCTTGATGTTCTGAGCTGCTGCGGTTGGCATAGAGTCGTAGACTTGCCCATAATGATCTTTTTGTTCATTCAATCTTTTTTACTCGATATTATGTTATCCCTGCTAAAATCATACCACTCTCTATGAATGAAAGTGTATGTATGTGGTGTTACTTGTTTATGTGCAGTTGTTACCTCTTTACCTGCAATGTTATATACCGGCAGAGATCTCGTCTTTTGCTACGTGTCTACGAATGAAATTGTTCGTGGTGTTTCCTTACATGCAGTGTCTGATGTTTCTTTTATCTATATTTTTTGTTTAGAATCTGTTATTTTCTCCTGTAGTGTGTATTGCATAGAATCTTGTGTAATCCATTGTTATGCGTAGAAGATATTCTGATATATTTTATAAGTCATCTATTGTCTGGGATGGTCTCTTGCTTGATTTTGTTGCAGCTCAGACTTTGTTTTCCACCCAATATTTAATACAATTTCGTAAATATGAGTCAATTACTGGTAAACTGTATAGAGTATGTGCTAGATATATGTTCATCCTAAGAAATAGTTTATTTGTTTTAAACCAGGATATTTGTTCGGAACGTAGTACTATTTTGATGTAATATTTTAGTTGAAACAATGACTTTGATTTAAGAACATGAATAGCAAAAGCATAATTTTCACTTCTCACATCATTTGTCACTTTCTTAAAGCAAGGTGCTTCATTTCTTGTCGCCCTACACATTAGAATTTGTAGTCTCGCATCCACTTAAAATTCAGGTTAGGTTGAGCTTTCAATTGGCTATCGTGATGCCTTAGATATTATATGGTCGCAGCCTTGATTAAGCTTAGCTGATATTTTAGTACTACATAATTTAAAAGATAAATATCTCAGCCTAAAAACTGCATGTCAGCTTGAACTATGCAATTTATTCGTGTGTTAGTTCATTCTCTGATATCAAGGAATCCTCCTTTGTTAAGCTTGCCGCTGGCATTTGCTGTTGACCTTTTTGACCAAGGATATTCGGCTGGCTGTTCTTACGAGCAGGTACGTGTACGATTCTTATTATGAACAAAGAGGCTTCCATTTGTTTTATTTTTTTGTGGCGTTCTACTTGAAGATCTAGGTTTGACAAGTACATGCAGTTCATAACTTCTTGGCTAATAAAAATAAAAATGGTGCACGAGTCTCTCAAAACACCACAATTCATATAATCATTTGTGGCAACATGTGGCAGCGCATCAGTGTGGGGAACTCAGAGAGATGGCTGGCCACACGTACTGCCATCCAGCGAAAAAGGTCAATCCGATTATGCAGCTGGACGGTGCGCGCAGTGCTGCCAGACGCAGACTGCCAGTGCATCATGCATCTCCGGTGCAGATGACGGTGCGCAGAGCGTGGCTCGCCACCTCGAGCAGAGGATCCGCCGGGCGACGGTCGACCTGGTTCTTAGTGGCGGAACTTGTCATGTCGCGCGCCTAGCAGTGGCACGTACGTAGCCCGGACACCATCCATGCCTTCCGGGACCTTGAGCTGCCTCCTGCCTGACCGTCTCGAGCAGGGCCTCGTTCGTGATCAATAACGCGTGGCCCAGGATGCCCGCGACACTGACGGCGTGAGGCAGAGTTACTCATAACACATGCTATTCAGAATTCACAAGGGTCACCTATTCTGGCATGAGGATGCCAAAATCATGCTAACAAAGCCACGCTCTTAATCCTGCACTGAGCAGCGAGTGCAAATTCGGCCAACCAGCATGCATACTTCAACTAGTGACATCATAAACTGCAAATTCATCATATTCTGAACGGCGATGCCATGAGGCTGTCAAAGGACTGTGCCGTCGCCGTACGTACGTCGCGTAACGCGCGCTGTCAAAAGGCCTCCTCATCTTCGTATGTATGTCGTGCACAGCTGGAGGTGGAGAGGAGCTGAACGGCTGCTGGGCTTGGCGCACGCCGTGCGCACGCCCAAGTCAATGCCGCAGCTTTCGCTGTGGCCGTGTGCTGGGCTGTGGTGTGGTGTGGGTTCCTCATGCGCGGCGGCAGCATGGGACGCCCGAGTCCGATGACCGTGTGTCGACGTCGACCGCGTACTCTAAGATGAATCGCGACGACGGAGTGCGCCACGTTCTTGCTCGTGAGCGTCGCAGCGACGTCGCGTTCCCCATGTTGGAGGAGCTGGTGGACCGCGAACGGTTACTATACGTACCCGGTGGTCGGTTCACCGTGGCCTGCCGTCGGTACTGCCGAGGCTCTATTGTTCGTGCCAGGCACCAGTTTCAGGAGCCACGTACGTGAAGATGACAAGAGAAAAATGGATTGGTTGATCTGCAGTTCGTTTTTGTCCACTCCTTCACTTCCCAGTAATCCATGGGACGATCGCGTTTCAACGATGGCCAGTCCGGCCGGGGGAAGAGAAAATTGGACTGGCAAGTGTGCGTATGGAACCATGTCGTCCCTGGCAGCCGTCCGTCCGATAGGAACCATGCATGATGTCCGTTCTCTTAAGGGAGAGCTGGGTGGGTAGGCGCATGGCGGACCAAGCGGATCGCGACACGCCGCGGGCAGAACCGGCCGGCCGGCCGGCCGTTGGCATGGCAACCTCGTCGTGCCGTGCCTCCCTTCAACAACAGGTTGTTCCGGGACTGGCCATGCGTCCGTTCGGGCGGGAGCGCGGTGTGCACAACGCAGCACCGGAGGTGAACGTGTCCCGCCGCTTGACGCGCGCGTCTGGTGCAGAGGGGCAAGCAAGCAGGCTGGCAGGGCCATCAGGCATCAGCGACAGCCGGCCGGGCCAGGCGGGCGAGCACACTGCATCTTCCGGACGGGCATCGTCGATCGGCGCAGTTCGCGGGTGCTGGTCCTTGCACGCGCGCGCGCGCGGGCCGCGGTGGTGCCTGAGCTCTTGGACATCGATCTTGATTCACGCGTCCGTGGCCGGCGCGTGGGACGTCGCCAAGGCCCGCGTCGAGCCAGCGCAGCAGGTGTGTTTGCGTCGCTCGGCATCTTCCTCCTCCGGGCCGCGGAGCTCCACCGCACCGGCCGGGCACGATGCGCGTGGCAGAAGGAGGACGTGCGGCGGAAGCGGCCCCAGCGCGCGTCCGCGCTCGCGATGTGCAAGACGAGGAAGATATATGGCTGACTGAGCAACAGCGGCGTCGGCCTCGCGTCCTACGATCATCACGATGCGTAGTACGGTATGCACTGATTGACCCGGGTACAGACCCTGTCTGCTGGCGCGGCAGCCGTCGATCACCAGCTGCATGACGCCGGCGTCGTGGCGTGGGCGAGTGCTAGGAGGAGCAGGATCGAGCAGGGCATGGACCCAAAGGTGTTCGGCACGCGGGGGGCGCTCCGGTGAGCCGCGACGTGCAGGAAGGCTGGCGCACGCACCGTGGCCTGTTTTATCTATCTCTTCGACGCGGACGTCGATCGGCGGCCTTGTGCCTGTTGGAGTGCTGGACGTGGACGCGTGCGTCCAGGCGTCTTGCGTCGCGGTCGTCGGACACAAGGACGAGCAGCGACGCCTACGTACGTCACGTTTCATCTCGTCGAGACTGAGGTCAGCCTGGCAGTCCTAGCTCGGCCAGGGGCGAAGCTACAGCTTCTTGTTGGTGTAAACTTAGTTAACAATGATGTTGACACCAGAAAAAGATGACGCTGACACCGGCGAGCTACGAGGCTAGCTTCGCCCCTGAGCTCGGCTTCGGGAATGCATGGAGCCATGGAGGTGGCCAGGAGACGAGCTGGCAAGGGCTAGGGGTGGACGTTATTTGGAATAGCGACCGCTGCGGGTGCCTGGCAGCTATCCGATCAGACATGTGCGATTCGGATAGTGAGGTTTGACTGGTCATTGGTGGTCAATCGGCAGGCCGTCCCGTCAGCCGAGAGGGCGACAGACGCCCATTGGTGGTCAATCGGGAGGAGGGAGAGGACAGCAAGAAGCGCTTGGAATGCGGAGTTTAGTTGAGAAGTACAGAGGGCCCTGGGCTCCTGGCCCCCCAACTATCCCAAAATGTTTCATATATAGAACAGTGATTGATTAATTATTTACACTAATATATCAAACATTTATAGTAACAAATTGCTTTAAAATCATAATTATTTATTGACGGGCTCCCTCTTAAGTAGCACTCAAGCTCCGTTTCTAGCGTCGGGTAAGGGGTGATGGAGGCACATGTCCTAGCTCGCTCCTTTTTAGCTGTCAGCATCGAAAACCTTGAAACGGATATTGACTACTGTTCCATCACCTACAATACTGACAAAATAGATTAGAGCACTTTGGATAATATTATTGTGTTTTGGCTTGGCATACAACGTGTTCTAGCCAGCAGCTTAGAAGGGCATGCAGTTAAGGTGGGACAAACTTCACATCAACATATGGAGTTGGCAAGCTAGGTTATCGACAAGTCCTTAAAAATAGGTTATATAAAAATTATTATTTATGATGCTTCTAGATAATACCTATGGATAAACTGATATCTTGACATATGGCAATGATGTAATGAGTAATCTATCAAAAGGTAACATTGTGAGGTACAATGAGACGGCTGTTTATCAAATGGAAAACCAAAAGTATTGATTTTATTGTACAACCCTTCTTACAACGTTAAATCCGCGACCATCATAAGAAACTATAACATAGATCACGGACTATATGGAACAAACCACCGTGTTACAATTTTTGTTATGCACTTGTTGAAATTTTTTGTAGGGTTTTGATGTGAAGTTGTTTCAATTGATCAGATCATGAAAAATGTTGGTCAACTAGTTCCCATGACATAACATTTATCTGATATATGCAACGAGGATAGAACCACTTGATGACAGGACAAAATATTGTCTCATAGTTCTAGCGTTTAAATTGTTGTTTAGACTTGTGTTAAAGTAATGTCGTCATGGAAGAGATTTTTAATGTTATTGTTTGAGAACCCTAGAGTGACATTATGAGATTTGAAAGTATAGTAGGGCTTACTAAGAAAGAAATTGAAGACATTATTTTGAAATACAATAGTTATAGTGTGGGGCTTACATTATTTAGGTGCTAGAGTGTTATTTGTGTTGATAAGTGATCGTGCAAACAATCTGAAACAAACAAGGGAAACAAAATTCAAACCACTAAAAATATTTTCAATACATAAGTTCTACTTTTCTAGAAAAGTTTGTTTTAACCAAAAACTCCGAACATGCTTTGTATCAACTCCTCCTTTTACCAGCGAGTGTATAGAATTGAACAGCATAAGTAAAAAATTGAATAGCAGAAATTTTACCGAAACAAAATACACAATAATACTTACTAGGTCAATGCCTTTAGCTCTCCTTTTAGCAGCATAAGCTTGCCGTTTATGGGCCAAAGATGTACCTGTGTCAACCTCATGTTTCATGCCCAACATTGCGAGCAATACAACCTTCAGCCTGAAGTTGCAAAAATCAGCAACAATATCAAAAATGCATTTCTAAAAACAGATCAGATAGGAATAAGAATAACTTAATTCTACAATAGCCTACCATAGCATGGGAGACCAAAGACTAGGCATCATCAACTGCAGAAGGCAGCTTGCAAGCTTTAGGGCTTCCTTCAATAGACTTGGATAATCTTAAAAACAGAAAATTACCGCAAATCTTAGAGACTATTTGTTTGGAGTGTAATACTATTTAGAGTTAATTTTAATCGAAACAATTTATTTGATTTAAGAATCAGAATAGCAAAAGCATAGTTTCCACTTCTCACATCATTTTTCACTTTCCTACATCAAGCTGCTAAAATTCTTGTTCTTTTTTATTCCTTGCTTGGTCCCCTCTTAAGTAACACTTAAGCTCCGTCTCTGGCATCAGGTCGCAGGGGCAACTGAGGCGCGACGTAAAAGTTGACCGTCGGAACACGTGTCTGCACTTGGGGAGGGCCGAGCAATCCATCATGGCGTGATGGGTTGCGCTTGAACCGTCCCCCCATTTTAATCCTTATCTGAGGTGGGGGACCAGTGGAAGGCAACCTTTTTTTGCTGTCAGTGTCCGTGTCCTTGGAATGGATATTATCTACTGTTCCATCACCTGCAATACTTACAAAATAGATTACAACACTTTGGATAAATTTATTATACTTTGGCATGCAAATCGTTCTAAAAAGAATTAATTCAAAAAACCACAACTATTGTGCCACTTGTTGAATAAAACCACAACTTTTAGTTTCGGTACCACATGTCAGCCACACAAAAGTGCATAGGACCAATAGAGGATGACAAGTGGGCTAGGACCAAAACTTGTGGTTTTGTGCAACAAGTGACACAAATAGTTGTGGTTTTGTGAAACTGGTTTCAAAAGTTGTGATTCCTTGCAAGGTTTTATGAAATTAACTCTTCTAAAAAACATTTTTAAGTAGGGGGCAGAGAGCTCATCTTGCCATATGTTCCACTCTGATCAAGGATATATTAATTAAAAACTAGTATGGCTGCCCGCGCATTTGCACAGCTAGACAAATTATATTTATCAGACATACACAATAAAATAAATATCATGAGATAATCTAATTTGCCTGTTATGAATTTAGAATCAAATTCTTATATACTAAACTTATTTGTGGAAATTGTAGCATTCAAACAATATATAAGTTGAAGTCAGACTTTGGCTTTAGTTGTCAGTGTTGCTATCTGTAGAATGATCTTAGGATAATTCTTATTGACAATACCAAAAATATAAATTATGGGTATATGATGCAAGGACCAAGGATTATGATTTCTTTTTAGTTTGAACTATTCTAATTTTTTATGTATCTAGCTTCATCAATCGATTAAAAAGATTGAGTGACTATGGAGAGATCATTCGTTTGTTAGTATGCTGAAAGTGCATTTTATAAATTATCCAGAATATTTTTTTGTTATACAATATATCAATCAAATTAAAGTGCAATATCAAAAGCTCAATCCATAACAACAATGTGAATGTCCTGTTATCCTAACGAATTCGAAAAGTAAGAGTTTATATTTTTATTATTTTATACTTTAGTATTTTTTTTCTTGTGCATTCTCTAAAGTCCAATATGATTCTATATCTTGACTATAGAGATTATTTATATTATTTTATATTTTTCGAGTGATTGTCTTGAGAACACTGCTACATGTATGACTGAATGCATCCGACTTGCAACCGACCAGGGCACAACTCTATTCCATCGCCGTACATGGGTCGGGCACACTGGCTGAATGCAAGCACTTCTATTTTCTTGATTCAAGAATTCAAAAAAACTTATTTTTTATAAAGATAATGTCATAACCTGAAAAATAGGGGGCTTTACTTATTCATCCATAAAAAAGTATTATAGAGTTTTTTACCTTCATAGCAAATAACATACATTGAAAATATATATCTATAATTTCTAGAGCTCCGCAGACTCAGGAGATCAATCCATTGTATTGTTACAGAAAGACAGAGTGATGATGTAAATTGTAATCATTTGAACTTACAGAGCATCTTATTGTTGAACCTGTTGTTTCCAGGGTGCTCCATATTATTTTTAGACCTGTCACATCAAAAAGAATCTTCATATTTAGAAATATTTTAATTAGTTTAATGACAAAACTTTTTTGACAGAAGGGTGTTAATTTGCGAGACAATCTAATGAGCCTAATTAATCTATATTTTGCTATGCTACAATAACCATCTTCTAATCGCCGCTTAATTACTCTCGTTAGATTCGTCTCGGGAATTAGAAGGAGGTTCTGAAATTATTTTTATAATTTGACTTTGTTTATTTTTGATAATTTGACTTTGTTTAGTGCAAATAAATGGTAAGATTCTATTTGATGTGACCCCTTTAAATTTAAACCCCTGGATCCAAACACACCCTTAGTGAACATTATTACAACGGACAAAGGCCTGGTTGACGGCGCACGGATGCCATCCCGCGGGCTTGATCGAGTCCCTGCACCGCGACGGCACACCTACTCCCGTGTTGTTGTCTCAGGGCAGCGCGAACTGGGCAGGGACGCGAGACGCGACTGTGCCTGAAGAACGGCTCCCTCCCAGGTGCTCGGTCCATTGCCTGTCCTGCGGCACCCGGGAGGAGACGATCGAGCCGTGCAACCAACGGCAAGCAGCGAACCAACCAGCCAGCCGCCTGAGAAGCTCCAGCAGGCAGCTTGCATGAGGATAGCCTCTTATGCGGTGGGGAGCGGATGACGCCGTCACGCGCCGCACTGGAATGGCGTCCATGCGCTGGCGCAGAGCATGCATTGCCCTCCGGCGAGGCGACGATAATCCGTCGGTTTTGGCTTCCACGCCGGCTACGTCCTACCTGGCCTGGGATGTTCGAAGCCCAGCTCACTGGCAGCTGGGCCGCCCACGGCTGCGTGGTTGTTCGAGTGGGAAATCTCAAGCGAAGCGGCGACTCGGTCAGCGACATTGTCGTGCTCAGGGCGTTACGCACTTTGATCCGCCTCGTGCTATGGACGTCAGATCGCGGGAGCAGGGGTCGGCGTGCTCGCCGCAGGTCCTCATGGAGTAGACGCAACACCGTCACGATGATGGCGACAGGCGAGTAGCGTCAGGAACGCGCCGGCGTTCTGGCGAGGCGTGTTAATTTGTTTGGTGTCAGTTGATTAGTTCGTGTCGTGTTCGGTCATGCGTGCATTTATCTAGTCTAGCGCATGCCTTGTGTGTTCGTTGGGAACAGGCGTTGGATTGGAAGCGGAGCACGGACGGCATGGCTCGCGTTCAAAGCGGAGACCGCCCAGCCAGGTCTACGCGGCAAGGCGAATGTCTCACGTCCGCCGCAGGAGCGGGTAGCCAGGAGATCGTGTGCGTGCGACCTTGACGCGTATGGAACAACGGCCACCTTGACCGAAGGCGTATGGGTAGGCGCATGGCGGATCAAGCGGATCGCGACCCGCCGTGGGCAGAGCCGGGCGCTTCCGGGCGGCGGAGCTCGCCTCGCCGGGCGATGGAGTTGACAACCTCGTCGTGCCTCCCTTCAACAACAGGTCGTTCGTTCTGGGCCTGGCCACGCGTCTGCTCGGGCAGACAGGGCAAATCGCAATGTGCGTACGATGCGCCGGCGATGGCCATGCGATCTGAGCTAGACGGCGTTGCACACCGGCGAACGTGATAACGTGCCGCGCCGCTTCACGCGTCTGGCGGCGTGGCGGGGCAAGCAAGCGGGCTGGCAGGGCCATTAGATCAGGCATCAACGACGGCCGGGCCGGGCCGGGCGAGCACACTGCCCGAACGGGCATCGATCGGCGCATGCACCAGGTCGTGGGTGCTGGGCCTTGGACGCGCGCGCGGGCCGCGGTGGTGCCTGATCGTCCGAACGAGAGCAGCAGATATGTTTGCGCCGCTGGCCCGGAGGAGAGGAGGCCGAGCGGCGCAAACATATCTGCTGCTCTCGCTCGCCGCAGGCAGGAGCACCGCCGCCCACCGGCGCTGACGTAGTGGCCTGTTTTATCTCTTCGACACGGACGTCAGCCCGTGTGACTGCTGGACGTGAACGCGTGCGCCCGGGCGTCTTGCGTCGCGGTCGCCGGACACAAGGACGAGCAACGCCGACGTACGGTACGGCATGTTTAATCTCCTCGAGGCTGTGGTCAGCCTCGCCGGGCGCGCGCGCCTAGCTCTGCTCGGCGTCGGGAACGGGCAAAGAGGTCAGGAGACGAGCGGGCAGGGCTAGAGCTGGACGCTATTTGTAACAGCGACCACCGGGGTTCCTGGCAGCGCCCGATCGGACCTGTGCGGTTCGGATCAGGAGGTTTGACTGGTCGTTCCTCCTCGCCATAAGACTGTGGAGCTGCATGGCGGACGCCCATTGGTGGCCAACCGAGAGGCCGTCAGGCCGAGAGCATCAGCACTTTTTTGCAGGTTCAGAGTATGGCGTGCCTGAAGCATCAGTTCTTTTTTTTTCAGGCTTCAGCCGGTCGGGAGGGATTGCATGGATGTAAAATATCTTCTTTTTTTATTATTAAGGCCTGATCAAGCTGCTTAGCATGGATTTGATGTTGTACCAGCTGCATTGTTCTGTCCACAGTCATTTTGCAGTGCGTTAATGCTCAGACCAGCACAGTATTGTTCATTTAATTCATGAAACTGGCATTGCCTCATTCCGGTCGTTTCAAGGAAAAAAAAGAACAATGTTGTTCGCTTCAGATATTTTGTTCACGAAGAACAACCCTCCACCTCTGGAATGATCACAACCTCACAGGCAAACACAATGTTTTCGGGTCTCTCTTGGCATCTGATCAAGTGATCAGTACCTCGTTTGCAGAGCTCTCGCTAGGTGAATGCCAAACCAGCTAGGAGTAGCTTTTTGCGCAATCTGAAGACAAGTGGCACCCCTTCTTTTCGTTTCCTCGAGTTCAGTTGCAGAACCTCTTTCGCTGCTCAATTTTCTTTCCCTGGTCGGTCCTGCCAATCGCGGCGGCCTCAAGTCCGAGCGGAGTGCGAGTCTTGCATCCGGTTCGGCCCGTCGAAATTGAGTCGTTCTATCTATTACTCCTTCTGTTTTTTAATATATGACGTCGTTGATTTTTTTCGTTACTTTAACTATTTGTCTTATCTATAAATATTATTTAAATAACTAAAAGTATAAGTTAACTTTAAAGTGCCTTTGATGATGAATCCAATGATATTCATTTCACATTCAAAAAGTAATTATTTAAACCTATATTATTGGTCAAAGTTCAACGAAAAAGTCAATGGTGTCATATAATTAAAAATGGAGGGAGTATATATATAATTGACCACTAAAAGAAGGCTCCACGTTCGCTCTCAAGGCCTAGAAATTATCACGTTAATTCCAAAATGCTAGAAATTCCAACGTTAATTTGAGAAAATAAGAAGAGAAAATTACCCACCACTGCCATTATGAAACAATTAGTCAAAAAACCTTTAAAAATATTTATAAAATAGCTAAATTTGAAATAATAAAAATAGCTAAAAATACCCCTCACACCTATTTCTAAATTACCCACCATGCCATTATGAGTCAAAAAATAGCTAAATTCGGAATAATAATAAATAACAAAGAATATCTTTCACACCTATTTGTAAATTACCCTCCATGCCCTTACAAGTAAAAAACTAAATTTGGATTATAGAAAATAGCTAAAAGTATCCCTAATTCTTAATTTTTTTTAATTTACCAACCATACCATTATGAGCAAATAGCTAAATTTTGGAATCACCGAATCCTGATTTCTAAATATATGTCTAGCTAGAATGCCACGTTATCTTATTTTTAGCATGAAATATTTCCTTTGAAAGATATATTTGTAGCACGACACATTCTTTTTTTCATACCATGAGATATGTTAGTTGTTTAGCATGCGACGTTTGTACCAACCTCACTTCTAAAATAAAATCAAATATATTGTTAGATAAATGATGACTCATCTCACACTCAAATTGAGAGACGGTAAGAAATTCTACAATCTATTTTCCACTAATTTATAAATATAGATTATAAAATAAGTAATAATAATAAACTATGTTAAACTTCTACAATAATATTAAAATATTTTAAATAGTATAGTCTGCCTAGCCGCGTAATTGCGCGGCCAGTCATACTAGTTCTGCAAATAACAGATTCAATTCGGTGTAGTACGGGATCTATAAATATCCAGATGGAGGCCTGAATTTCACTGAATTAATCCACTGAATCGAATTTCAGGGTATTTGAGAGAGAACCCGATCCATCGAATTGCCAGAGTGAAGGATCTCGACAAGGGTAGAACATGTCAATGATATGGGACCCTGGTATACTCAAGTATCAACAAGGCCGAGTTATCCAGTTATGGGTAGTCGGTTTGGCTCAGTTAGGCCCGGGTGGCCTAACAGACTCGACGTCGGTTGGGTCAGTCGGCCGCCAGATAAATAGTTGTTTTCTTGTACTACAAGGCAATTTGTATCGTAGCCGGCTAGGTTTCTCTCCATGTAACCCTGCACCCCCGGCTATATAAGGCGGGCAGGGATCCTCTCATAAACATCATCAATACATACCACACCAGCACAGGACGTAGGGTATTACGCACATCGCGGCTCGAACCTGTATAAATCCTTGCGTCTTGTGTTACCATCGTGTTCTTGGTTCTTGCGCCCCTAGACAAATAACATCGAGACCCTAAAACCTCGACAGTGGCGCGTCAGGTAGGGGGTGCGCAGGAATCCTTTGTCGAGTACGATGGACATCATCAACAGCAGCGACGGTGCTGCAGTTCTCTCACCAAGAAAATCGACGAATCTGCGAGTTCCACAAATTCAAGATCGTCTCCGGCGTCTCTACATCAAATCCCGAGGGGAGCAGAACCTAACAATCTCGCCAGGTTTTGCTTATGCGCATGCGGCGGCGACAGGGCAGATTCTTGTCCTGTTTTGTTCTTCGTTTATTCCTAAACAAATCTGGCTAGCGATTTACTCTTACTGATCACGCGCGAGGCATCTTGGATTTTTGCATGTACCTGAGTCATATTACATACAGAATCAAGATGTGATGCTTGGACCCGTTGGACTGCGGCAGCAATGAAGCCCGCAACCCGCCTGTAGCCGAAGCATCGGGGGCTCGCCGTCAGAGTTCCTGCCGTTCATGCCCGTCAGAACAGCCGGCGCCCTCCACTCACAAAGGAACGATGGCGAAATCGACCATTATTCTCAACCCATCGTGTTCCCTGGGTGCCGTGTGCATGACGATCGTGCCGACTACTCGGCGTATTACAAGAACAGAGCAGAGTCCGAGTCGATATCAGTTCATGTTGGAGTCTGACCCGGAGACGATTCGTTTGCCTCTTTCCATGGACAAAAGCCGTGTTGCTATAAGGCTTCAAGTTTCAAGGCAGGATATTGCTATGGTTACGTGAGCAAAATCACCATGCAACCAGCAGGGAAGACTCTTTCCGTTTTCAACATTAGCTTTCTTTATCGCTGCTAATCTATATAATTCATAACTACTCCTTACGTGATGCTGAATTTTAGCATGTACGCTCTACTCCACCAACGGTGCGGGCAAGTTCGCCTGCGTCATGGGCGTCAGCGGCTCCTGCCGCACGGGCTGCGCTGGCGGCGGCGGCGCACCGCTGGTGACCCTAGCGGAATTCACGCTCGACGGCAGCGGCGGCATGGACTTCTTCGACGTGAGCCTCGTCGACGGTACAACCTGCCAATGCTGGAGGCGCCGCAGGATGCGGTGCCCGATGCTGACAACTGCGCGTCGATGGGTGCATCGAGGACCTGAATGGCGTGCACCCAGCCGATCTCCGGATGACGGCGGCGACCTCACTGGCGTCCCCGGATGTCGGGACGACCCGGCTCCTCGACCACTCAGCGAACGACGACTACTCGTCCATGGCCCAGACTCACATCCAAACAAGTCGGCCAGATCAGCTGGAGGGGTCAGCAGGAGGCTTTAGCCCCGTAGCTCAATCCCGAGTGATTTGACGGTCTATACAGTAATCACCGACAACCGTGCATGCGATGGTCACTCGGCTGCTCAGCGTATCAGACCAGAGCAGAGTTTAGAATCTGACTGCTCAACACATTGAATATCAATAGCAACAGCAGAATGTTGCATACAAATTTGCCGGATGATGGAACAGGGAAGATTTGTTTTGGTTTTCTATTCATAACTTGTCTTCATCTATTATTTAATCGATCAAAGCAATTTATGCTGTACTCATAAACGTCATGGCTTTCTGTTTTGCATATCTGAGTTGCACCCAGCCATCAAGTCCGATCCAGGTAGAGCTTGCTTCCGCCGTGGTAGGCAACCGACGGTCACTCGGCGTGCTGCGACAGCCACTCAGGGGGCTGCAACGTCGACTCGGAGCCTCGCCTCGCATTTGACTCGACGCCAGGCTCCATGAGCTCTACTTCTTCGACGGGCTTCGACTTCACTCGGCCATATCGGCCAAGCTCTATGTGCTTTACTTCTTCGGCGGACTTCTTCACTCGGCCATGTCGGCCGGGCTCTATGAACTCTACTTCTTCGATGGCTTCCTACTTCGACTTCACTCGACCATGTTGGTCTCGCTCTTTGAGCTCGACTTCTTCGGCGGTCTTCTTCTTCACTCGGCCAGGTTGGCCAGGCTCTATGAGCTCTATTTCTTCGACGGCTTTCTACTTCGACTTCACTCGGCCATGTCGGCTAGGCTTTTTAGGCTTTACTTCGGCGGGTTTCTTCGTTCTGCCAGATGATCCTTAATTGAAGTCCCACGGGAGGTTATTCCCAGAATTGAACTCGCTCTTTGAGTCGGTTTTATGAACTGCAGTGAAGAGCGAGGCGGTCGCCAAAACTTACGAGCTGTCATCATCCTGGCACAAGTTGCTGGATGGGCTTAGATTCCGTCCGAGTGCAAGCTCGGTTCGAGACTCGCAACTCACTTCTGGTTTTTAACAGCTGTAGTGCACCAGTTGTGGGAAGTTCCTATAACTTCCATGGAGTTCCCCTTACGGCTATGAATGATCAGTCTATATGCCAGGCTCTTTTAGACCTTCTATCTAATTCTTCGGATTACACAGAAGCTCTGGGGCTGCACCTTACAGGTGTGTTTTAAAAAAATCCTGTCAGTTGCATACTTTTTAAAGTCTTGGTCAACTCCGAGTTGAATGCTGACTGACAGGTAGGACACGCTTTATGAGCCAGGCCTTTGTTCCCGACGTCAGTCGGCATTGGGTGTTCTTTTCTCACTTCGGTTTGAGTTCCGACCCAGAGTCGAGGCCTATACTTTTTACCCTTATGTATGATGTCTTGAGTCTTTTCTCACACAAGCTAGCAAGTCGGTGGACAATTTCCGAGTTATGAAAGCTCACATCAGGCTGATGCTCACACTCTAACACTGACGGGTTAACGCTTTCTGTTGCTAACACCCTAGGTTAATGAGTCAGGCTAAGTCAAACCGAGTTAGTAGTCAGTGGAGTTCACTCATACTTAACGCTTCGAGTGAGACAACATTAGACTAAACACATAAGGAGACTAAAATTTGACCAAGATAAAGGAGTTTAATATCCTAGCTGTCTTGTTCAATTATCGTATACTGCATATCGTTTTTTCTTGTTTACATATACAGAAATTCAAAATATAATCTCTCAGAGTTGATGAGCATATTTTTTATGCTTGGGGGCTTGACGCCGCTTGGCAAGTATCATTTATTTATGGCTATTCGTCATTGATCTCATTGATAATTGGAACATTCAACCGGACTTCTGGAATTTCATTGATTATTGCTGGAATATTCAGCTGGAATTCTCAGAATATTCATCTCCACATTTTATTGATCATTGGGATTCTCATCTGAAATTTTATTGATTATTATTAGAATATTCAGCCGGAATCATTGGAATTTTTCTCACGAATGTCTCAGAATTTATGAGTCATATTTCTTATGCTTGGGGGCTTGACGCCACTCAGCAATCTTCAGTTTTTTAGATTTCAATAATTCTGTTATATTCTTGTTCAATATCAATTGGATGACTTGGCAATTATTCTTTCATCACTGGCTATTCTTTGATCAAGCTATTTACTGCACCGCAATTTATTTATGTGTATTCATCTCTGAATTTTACTACTCGTCAGGATATTCATCTTTTTTGACTTATTAATCATATGGAATTAAATTTCGGATTATATGTTTTCTCACCTTTGGTTATCACCGGGTCATTGGATTTTTCACTTTGGACATTCTACTGCTCATATGAATTTTATGTCAGAGATTATTTATCTTCAGTCATCACATTTGGCTATTGGATGCTTCACTTCGGACGTTCTATTTGCATATATTATATCTATTATGGACCTTTTTGATTTCTGGCACCATGTAATCAATACTACAAGCTGGTCTGCACCAACAAGTCCTTATTGAAGAAAAGATGGTTTACTCGATTGAGCATCAGGTGGCTTAAAATATCTCAGCCTTTGTTAGAATTGATCAATGAAGATAGCAGGATAGGATGATCAACTTGTTGATAATTGCAATGAGACTCAACTGGAGCAACGGTGGTGACTTAAAAAATATTTGGTCATGGCGAGGCATATTATGATATTCAACTAGCAGCCCCATGCCACTCATCCAGAAGCAGTTCATTTGGCTTGAAGAAGTGTTACCCGGCTGCAATCACTCATCTACAGTTGTTCATTTGTTTATTCATCTCGCTGAAGATCGTACCAGAAAGTTTGCTTAATTTTGGCCAAAATCAGTCAGCGGAGCTTACATCTTATTAATATAAATCAGTCAGTCAGGTTTATACAAAACTACTATCAGTCAATTGGGATCACGTACTCGGTTGTAATTTCCAAGCAACATATCACAACTCCTCAGATCATTATTTCACTCGGCTACATTGAAGGGTCAGTTGATTTATGTCTTTGGCAATTTTCACTCGGCAGGATTTCATGAGGCTACTATCAGACGGTTATGTTGTTATTTCACTCGGCTGCTACATTGGGAGTCAAGATTTATTCATGTCATTGGTTTCAATCAGTCGGCTACACCTATTTGGCTATATTTATTTGACGATGGATTTACATCAACAGTGGCGCAAAGATATTGGCAGCAATAACTCGACCGTCTATTGACGAGGCCTATTAGGCTATATCTACAGTATTACAAGATTGTTAGTCTCTTTTGAGTCTATGAACAATTGTTCCACTTCTTCATAGACTCGGGGGCTAGCCCACGTCGCACTTCATTCAGTCAAATGATCAAGTTTTACTTCGGCGGACTTCATCTTCACTCAATCGGAAGGCCAAGCTCTACGAGCTTTACTTCGGCGGATTTCTTCATATGGTTATACTCTTCAGCTTCTTTGGAGTCTATGAACAATTGTTCCACTTCTTCATAGACTCGGAGGCTACATCCATAGGATGCACTTGACGTGCACCCTACGTTTCTTCACTTGGTCAGATGATGGACGGGCTCTATAAGCTTTATATCGATGGATTCTCACTCGGCTTTAATGCCAAGCTTCGGGAAGCTCGTCGAGACTCGTTTCGGACGAGGAGCTGCAGAAATCTGTGGATGATTTGGACGAACTTCTCTCTCGAAGCACAATCGACGTGGAGTTCAGGAGCTACAGCGATGAAGAAGACAAACAAAAATGAGAAGGATGAGAAAGACAAGACTGGAAAGAACAAGAAGAAGAAGAAGCTGTGCGTGCTGCCGCCGGAACAAGTTGAGCGCCTCCTCAACTACAAGTGCAGACCGCTCTGTGAGCCCAAGACCGTAAACTTGCTCGCGCAGGAGAACGAGGAAGAGTATGGGGACTACAAGACCTTAGTCACGGTGGCTGGTGTCTTCACAAAGCATTACCACGACCGCATACATGCTGCCCAGGAGAAAATGATCAGCTGAGGTTGAGACCATTGGCTGTTTCACATACGAGGTCACAGATGACGAGGAAGAGGATGACAATGTAGGACTCATGAGTCATCCACCTGGAGTTGTGAAGCAAACCGGAGGAGGGGTCAGGAAACTAAATTAAGCTTTTGTGGAACAAGTGTTCAAAACAGCTGAAAACCAGGTGGCTAAAGTTGTTGAAATTTCTCCAAATGGTAGAGGTGGTTCATGAAATAATATTTTGTTTCAAAATAAAGAATACACATCGCATATTAAGATACGAGATGTTGCAAAGTTGTATTTCCATAATCTCGCAGTTGATGTAGAGTTACATCAAAACTTTTCATATAGGAGTATCTGCACAAATTCACCTTATCCAGAAATCCCCCAAACCGTATTAAAACATATCTCCTTTACATCTGGTAACGTTGAGATTTTTTTAAAACGTTATTGTCGAGGTTTTTGGGCCTCGATAGTTATTTTATGGGTGTACGAGAATCAAGAACACGATGGTAACACAGGAGACGAGGGTTTATACAGGTTCAGGCCGTCAAAGGCGTAATACCCTACGTCCTGTGCTGGTGTGATGTATTGCGAGAGAGTTTTCTGTAGGTCTCCTGCCCGCCTTATATAGTCGGGGGTGCAGGGTTACATGGATCTAAACCTAGTCGGTTACATGGTAAACAGCCTTGTAGTACAAGTTGATTGATGTTTATCTCCTGGCCGAGTGGGCCGACTTACTTTAGGTCCGTCGGGCCACCCGGTCCTTCTTGGGCCAAACCGATTCCCCATTACTGGATCACTCGGCCTTGTTGTATCTTGAGTATACCCGGGTCTCATATCATCGACAGTAGCCCCCGAGTTCTTTTTGATTGATCTTGAAGACTTCCGACTGGTTCCGACTCCATGTACAATAATTCTCAGCATAGCTGGTCAATTAAAAAGAACTCCAAAGAGTAATAGTTACCGAAATAACCCGATGAAAAAACTGAATCCTGGGAATACCAAGATCAGCAAGGCCTCGAATTAGGCATGAAGATGAAGGAACACCCAATGCCGACTGACGTCGGGAACAAAGGCTGGGCTCAGAAAGCGTGTCCCTACCTGTCAGTAGCATTCAACTCAAAGTTGACCGAAGACTTTTTGTTTAAAAAGTATGCTTACCAGCAGGATTTTTGGAAACACACCTGTAAGGTGCAGCCCCCGAGCTTCTGGGTAATCCAAAGGATTAGGCAGAAGATCCGAACGGAGCCTGGCATATAGACAAAAGCTATTACCGTAAAGGGGAACTCCATGGGAGTTATGGGAACTCCCCACGACTGGTGCACTACAGCTGTTAAAAACCAGAAGTGAGTTGCGAGTCTCGAACCAAGCTTTCACTCGGCCGGAATCTAAGCCCATCCAGCAACTTGTGCCCAGGATGATGACAGCTCGTAGGGTTTTGGCGACCGCCTCGCTCTTCACCGCAGTTCATAAAACCGACTCAAAGAGCGAGTTCAATTCTGGGAAAAACCTCCCGTAGGCCTTCAACTTCCGAGTGAAGATCTTGTGCATCTGTAGCCCGAAGAACACAGCCACTGACCGGCCGAGTGGAGAAGCATAGGGTGCACGTCTAGTGCATCCTATGGATGTAGCCCCCGAGTCTATGAAGAAGTCGCAGAGTTGTTCATAGACT
The DNA here is from genome assembly GCA_012490785.1 of Eragrostis nindensis. Classification (NCBI taxonomy): domain Eukaryota; kingdom Viridiplantae; phylum Streptophyta; class Magnoliopsida; order Poales; family Poaceae; genus Eragrostis; species Eragrostis nindensis. Next base: position 56,451 of record JAAXCT010000476.1, on the reverse strand, counting down.
CTAATAGAAGCTGAAGAGTATATCCACATGAAGACATCCGCCGAAGTTGAATCCAAACACTTGCTCGCCTGACTGAATGAAGCGCGACGTGGGCTCACGCAAGTGAGCCCACGTGGGCTAGCCCCCGAGTCTATGAAGAGGTCGAAGAGGTGTTCATAGACTCCAAGAGAAGCTCAAGAAAGTAGTCCAGAACGTCCGACTGCCGACTGCCGACTGTCCGAGTGAAGAATCATAGAAGTGCGACGTGGGCTCACGCAAGTGAGCCCACGTGGGCTAGCCCCCGAGTCTATGAAGAAGTCGTAGAGTTGTTCATAGACTCCAAAGAAGCTAAGAAGTTGTACCAAACTCAGAATATGCCGAGTGAACTGAATGCCATCAGTATGCTGCCAAAAATTTACTGTACTGACCACGGGTGTGTTGTCCCAGCTGACTCACGAGAACACAGTAAAACCAATAATGCTCGAGGGACCGCTTGAATCGTTGTCTTCGTGCGTGCCACCACAACATCCTTATCAAAAACAGTCACAACTCTGCTATAAATAAGCTGCTACCGCAGCCCCCAAGTATCCACTGAAGTTAGCTGAAGATGAAGAACACCAAGAACACCAAGAAGAAAGGTGCCTCCAGTTCCAACAATCAGCCCCCGGCTGAACCACAACCACCAAATCTAGCCATGCCAAATCTGGAAAACTTAGCCATCGTCGAAGCGCCAATAATACCTCCTCTTAATGTTGTTTTGCCACCTCCAGGTCCATACGATCCATCTCTGCCTGAATACATTGAAGTCTCATCTGGAGATGAAGCCACTGAAAATCCTCGCCGTCGCTATCTGCCCAATGGACTGCCTCCATGGCAGCCCATCAGCCGTCCAGTTGCAAGTCGCACTCGAAGCCGTACTCGTCAGGATCCACCAAGGAGAGAATGAAGAATGAAAATCTTGAAGAAATCCACCAAAAACCTTGTATCGACTGTGTGTAATGTTTGCCGCCTTCTGGAATCTTGCACCATCTTGTCATGTACCGCAATGTAAACAAATAAAATCCACTTGTATGTGAGTTTGTCGCCGTCGTGGAGTAGCCAGAAACAATAGCCGAGTGATGACGGCCTCAAATAACAGCCAGCCGACTGAATTTGGTAGTTGCTGAAGAAAAAATGCCGAAATGAACAACGCTATAACGGGCAGAAAATCTGGACCGTGAAAATTAGGTCAACAGATCTGCACCGTTCACGAAAATTTCCCGCTCCTTTAAGTTGCCGTATCGCATCGCCTTCTTCATCTTCCTCAACACACTTGCAACAGTGCGCCGGCCATATCCCTTTGCATTCCACCAAGATCCAAATCCACGAACTCCAAATCGCCAATCCCCGCGAACTCGAAGCCGCCATTCCGCGATTGGAGGCGCCGTCGAAGAGATTGCGCCGCCATCATCAAGATCACGCCGCCGGTGAAGAAGTCGAAGCCGCCCTTGGAGATCCGCCGCCGAAGAGATAGCCGGAAAGAAGAGAGCCGCCGCGCGGAAGCAGAAGGTAGACTCGCCGCCGCCCGCTGATGAGGACAACCGTTGGCCGGAGTCCAACATGACCGAAGAGAAGTGCCAAGCGCTGACCGACGCGGGATTGTTGCCCCACCGGGAGGTGATTGGATGGCGCCCGGCGGCCGGTGAGCAGTTTCCTACTCCGTACCTTGATGAAGTCGTCATTTTCGATGCTTTCGTTCGCCGCGGGTTAGGGTTACCCACACATGCTTTCTGCCGGAGTATTCTGAATTTCTATGGTGTGGAGTTGCACAACTTGAACCCTAACTCGATTCTGCACATCGCCGTCTTCATCACCCTCTGTGAGGTCTTTTTGGGGATTCGGCCACATTTCAATCTGTTCCGGCACCTGTTCATGTTGAAGATGAAGACGAACGAGAATCCTGCTATTGTTGGAGGGTGTGGGTTCCAACTGAGGAACAAGAAGATCTACTTTGATATGCCTTTCCCGTCCACACTCAAGGGATGGCACTTTGGTTGGTTTTATGTAAAGAACCACTCGCCGAGTCTGCCAGCCTTCAAAAGTGTAGCACCTGTGCAGCGAGAGACGTGGAGGAAACCTCTAACTGCTGATGAGCAAGCTGAAGTGACAGACCTGCTGACGATGATCGACGATCTGAAGGATAGTGAAGAGCATGATCCGCTCACTGGGCCAAGCATTGCTGTTATGTTCTGTGGCAGAAAGTTCCAGCCTCTGAAGGACAGAGCGGAGCCAGCTTGGAGGTGGCGCGGCAAAGAAGATCCGAGCAATGAAAATATTCCTGGAGACACAGCCACCATCATTAAAAACCGAGTGAGGGACTTCTTCGCTGCTGGGACGGAAGTAGAGGCACCACCCCTAATTGGCTACCATATCAAGAATCTCCCTCCACCTGTAAGTATTCTCATCTGAAGTCAATACCAATATTGCTCATGCTGCCTATGTTGTAATGCATCCGTGTGTGTGTACGCGCAGGCTTTGGAGATTGAATTTCGCTCAGATGGACCGAGCGAGCCCATGCATGTCAAGCCGGCTTCCAAGAAGAAAAGGGCAAAAGACATCATGGACATCGACGCGAGCGAAGAAGAGGAAAACTCCGCGGAGGCTGCCATTGATGCGGCGATACCGAGTGACGATGAAGAGGAGAGCCCGCAGACTCCTCAGCAAGATGCTGGAGAAGACCGAGTGGAGGAGTCGCCGCCTGTGCCACCTCCGTCGAAGAAGTTGAAGAGGGACGTGCGCCGACCGACCACTCGGGCAGCTGCCTCGAACCCGAGTGGTGGTGTAGTCGTATATCAATCACGCCGGGCCACTGTGACTGTGAGCCCGGCTGCTTCACCATCACCGCGAAGTAGAAGGACACCGCCGAAGACGCAAGATGGCGAAGCCCCCGAGGGGACCTCTGGCGAGCGAGATGTCCAAAGGACGGCCCCTGCTCCCAGGGAGGTATCGTATGAAGATCGGTTCGACATTACTCTCTCCACACTGTAAGTAAAGCTCACGAGTGTGATGCCGAGTGGTAATTGCGAAGAAAAATCCATCTGAAGTGTTGTGTAACTGCAGGGCTCCCTGTACTGAAGTGCCGAGGGATGAACTAGAGCAGAACGCTCCTCCAAATCCGCCAAGAGGTGAAACTCCGAGCCGAGAGACTGCGGAGCAGGTACTCGGGAGCGGAGGAGTGCTCGTCGCGGGCTTGGGCCCTGACGGGGAGGGCACAGCTGGGCAATCCGAAGAGATGCTTGAGGAGGAAAATCCACGGAGAAGCGCCGAGTTGCCCGTCCGTGCGAGTGCTGAAGTAAATGACCAAGACGTGCGCGAGGACGAAGCCGAAGAAGAACACTATGAAGCTGGCGCCGATCGTGGGGAGAAGAATGCTGCCGAAGAGGAGATCTGTGGTGGAGGCGAAGGAAATACACAGGGTGACGTACCACCGAAGACTGCAACAGCCCCTCCTTCAGTTGCTGAAACCGCCGAGGCAAGTATACCGGCGACAACTACAGCTGTAGTAGGTGAGACTGCAACTCTTGCAGTGCCGAGTGAGGAGACAGGGCCCCGAGTGGAGGTGGAACAGACTGATGAAGGTTCTGAGCTCTGCCGACTGCTGAAACAAGTTGATGACCATCTGCTGAGTGGAGCACAAGCAGAGTTCAACAATGTGACAGGCTTCCACCATCATCATACTGCCCTCCATTCCGTGTTCAGTGTAAGTGAAGTGCAGCCTGTTTTCTTTATGTTGGAGATTGCTGTTCTGTTGACTTGAAGACTGACGCTATTACTGCATAGGTGACGGAGGAGAACTTGAAGACGAAGAACCAGATGATCCGTGACATGAAGACGCAGCTGGAGAAGCAGGCAGCCATGGAGAAGCAATTGAAGACTCTGCTGGCCGAAGCCAAAGCAAAAGACGAGCTCATCCAGCAGCTGCAACAGGAGAAGAACTTGGCGACGACGACCGGTGAGTATATTGTAAAGCTTTACCAAGCCTCGACTATGCCAGTCGGTTGTTTCGTAATCTGACAAATTTGGAGGTCCCTCAACTTCAGAAAACTTGGAGCGTGTCAAGTCCAGGGCTGACGCATTGAACGAGCAAGTCGGCAAGCTGAACCAAGCTTAAAGCTAAGGAGGCCGAGCTTGTCGAGATGCAGGGTCAGCTCACTCAGGCTCAAACTCAAGTAGAGGCCCAGAAGGAGAAAGAGAAGACCTACTTTGAGGAGCTGAGCAAAGCCATTGACGCCGAGAAGATAGCAGTGCAGACGTTGAGAAGCAAACGAGCTGAATGGCGGGCCTCCATAGATGAAGTCGACACCTTGAAGAAGAAGTACGCTGAAGCGAAACGTCGATGGAAGGAGGGCAGAGACCTTGCCACTGCCTTGGAGAAACAACTATCTGTGAAAGAAGAAGAAATCTCGCAGATGACTGTGCAGCGGACGTTGCTCATCCAAGACCACCAGAGTGAGTATTTGAGATTCTGACATCTTTTGTACTTGATGATAGCTGACTTGCGTATTGTCTTCGCAGAGGAGTTGAGCAAACTCAAGAACGAGTTGATGGAGCTTGAACTGAGCGGGCTGGAGGTCGCGCAATACGTCTACCCGACCGCCGAGCGTAGAGGAGAGCACACGTTGGCCAAGTTGCTGGAGATGGCGCCGGCGGAGATGAAGAAGCACTGCGAGTTCGTCGCTCGCATGTGTGCCGGCGTGGTGCTTGCCAAAGTGAAGACCCATTATCCACGCATCAATGAGGAGCGCTTGAAGACGGGCTTCGCTGGAGACCGGGCGAACGCTCGGCAGGCCATCGAGGAGACGAAGGCGACGGCGATCGCCATGATCTCTGAAGTAAGGGTGGACCCATGAACTCGGTGTGTATGCCGAGTCTGCAAAAACTTTTGTAAAAAGAGCAGGGTGTATATATAATCGTTGGTACAGGTTGCTTTTATGTAGTCTGTAGTTATGTTATGATGCCTCGTATGTGTAGTTCAATATTGCCCTTCTCGAAGCATTAAGTACAAATGAACTCCACGGACAGCGAACTCGGTTGTGACTCGGCCGAACTCGTTAACCTAGGGTGTTAGCAACAGATGGCGTTAACCCGTCAGTGTTAGAGTATGAGCAGGAGCCTGAAGTGAGTTGGTGTAACAGGGAAAAATTCACCGACTTGCTAGCTTAAAGAGAGGCTCAAAACGTATCATACGAGACAAAGGCAAATTGACACGGAGATGGCGAAACAGAGGTGATCATTATAAAGCAAATGATATATACAAAATAACTCAAGCAAAAAAGCGACGTAGCTGATTGATGTTCCAGGAACTCTGCAACGGAGTACCGTCTTCGGTAGTTAACCGGTAGGCACCCGGCCGAGTGACTTCAGCTACGATGTACGGCCCCTCCCATATGGGGGACAGCTTATGGCGACCTTCAGTGGTTAAAATCTTCTTGAGGACGAGGTCACCAACTCGGAACGAACGTTCATGAACGTGTTTCTGGTGATAACGCCTCATTGCTTGCTGATACTTGGCCGACTTGAAGAAAGCGCGATCTCGCTCCTCCTCCAGCATGTCAATGGCCAATGACTGCTGGTCTTCGGCTCTAGCTTCATCAAAGAACTCGATCCTGGGAGCGCCATGGTCCAACTCAGTCGGCAACACTGCCTCTGCACCGTAGACCATGAAGAAAGGTGTTTGGCCGGTTGCCGAGCTTGGAGTGGTGCGTAGGGCCCATAACACTGATGGTAACTCGTCGATCCACCTGGACGCATACTTCTTCAGTCGGTCAAATGCGCGTGGTCTGATGCCTTGAAGAATCATGCCGTTGGCCCGCTCGACCTGCCCGTTGGACTCGGGATGGGAGCGTGATGCGTAGCATGCCTTGATTCCGACGTCGTCGCAGAACTCTTGAAACTCGGCGGCTTTGAAATTGGTCCCATTATCCGTGATGATGCGGTTAGGGACACCAAACCTGAAGATGACGCTGCGCACGAACTCGATCGCCTTGCTTGCCGTCTGATCCTTGATCGGTGTAGCTTCAATCCACTTGGTAAACTTGTCAACCATCACCAGCAGATGAGTGTAGCCTCCCTTGGCCTTCTGGAAAGGACCGACCATGTCGAGCCCCCAGACTGCAAATGGCCATGATAGGGGTATTGTCTGCAGTTCCTGAGCCGGCACATGAGCTTGCCGAGCGAAAAACTGGCATCCTTCGCAAGTTCTGACGATGTGCTTCGCGTCCCGACTGGCAGTGGGCCAGAAAAAACCTTGCCGATAGGGCCACCAGGGTTCTGGCCGCTGCGTGATTGCCGCAGACTCCCGAGTGAATGTCCTGCAGTAATTCCTTGCCCTTGGAGATGGGAACACACTTCATATGTATGTCCTTGGCACTCTTACGGTACAATGTGTTCTTCACGACGAAATAGAGCTTGCTCTTTCTGAGGATTTGCTCGGCTTGCGCGGTGTCTGTCGGCAGTCTTCCGTGAACCAACCACTCGGTAAACGGTGCCATCCAGTCGTCCTGCTCTGATGGGGTCGCCAAATCGATGTTCATGGCTTCAAGCTGTTCCTCAGGACCGCCTGCATCGGTCGGCGGGCGAGTGGCTAACTCGGCTTTCTCCTTCGTGACCGAAGGGTGGTGAACTAATTGAAGAAAAACCCTTGGAGAAACTGGGTCTCGACTTGAGCCTTTATTGGCTAAGAAGTCGGCTTTGTGGTTGAACTCGCGACGGATGTAGACAACTTCCAGGCCGTCAAAACAGGACTCCATCTTGCGGATTTCTTGGAGATAAGCCCTCATTGTGTCATCGAGGCAGTCCCACTCCTTATTGACCTGCTTGACTACCAGCATGGAATCACCTTTGGCTGTTAGCTGGCGAACGCCGATGGACTCGGCGATCTTTAACCCGTGAAGTAACGCTTCGTACTCTGCCGCGTTGTTTGATGCCTTGAAGTGTAGCTGAAGTACGTAGGAGAGCTCGTCCTCTTGAGGGGAAACAAGGAGGATGCCAGCCCCCGCGCCCGTAAGCTGCAGGGAGCCGTCGAAAAACAACGTCCAGGACTCGGACGTCTCGGGCTTAGCCGGTATTTGAGTCTCCATGTACTCGGCGACGAAGTCGGCAAGGGCCTTGCCCTTGATGGCCGTCTGCGGCTTGAAGGATAAATCGTAGGTGCTCAACTCAATGGCCCACTTCGTGATCTTGCCCGTAGATTGCCTGTTGTAGAGCACTTCTCCAATCCCATAAGACGTAACCATGGTGATCGGGTGAGACTGGAAGTAGTGGATCAGCTTGCGCGATGCCATGAGTAGAGCGTAGATGATCTTCTGGATGTGGAAGTACTTGACCTTGGATGCCGACAAAACTTCGCTGACGAAGTAGACTGGGCGTTGTACTTTCTGGACATGGCCTTCTTCTTCTCGTTCCACCACCAGCGCCGCACTAACCACATGAGTGGTGACGCCAACATACAGCAACAAAGGCTCATTGTCTCCTGGCGGAACCAGGGTCGGTGGTGTGCTGAGGTAGAGCTTGAGATCTTCAAAAGCTTGCTTGGCCTCGTCGTTCCAGACGAACTTGTCGTGTTTCTTCAGGAGCTTGAAAAAGGGGAGGCCGCGCTCGCCGAGTCGCGAGATGAAACGGCTGAGTGCCGCCATGCACCCGGAGAGTTTCTGCACGTCCTTGATGTTCTGAGGAGTCGGCATCCTCAGAATCGTCTCCACCTTCTCGGGGTTTGCTTCGATACCCCGGTGAGTGAGTATATATCCGAGCAGTTTGCCCGAAGGCACGCCGAATACACACTTCTCAGGATTCAGCTTCATGTCGTATGCTCGTAGAGCGTCAAAGACGTCCTTCAGGTCGGCGATGAGATCATCGCCTTCCCGAGTCTTGATAACCACATCATCGATGTAGGCCTCGACTTTACGTCGGCGGAGCTGATCCTTGAGGCAGCCTTGTATACACCGCTGGTACGTTGCTGCTGCGTTCTTGAGGCCGAAAGGCATGGTTAGATAACAATAAGCCCCGAAGAGAGTAATAAATGAAGTCTTAATGCAATCATCCACGTTAAGTGGAATCTGGTGATAGCCGGAGTAACAATCAAGGAAACTTAATAACTTGCAACCAGCGGTGGAGTCTACAACTTGATCGATGCGAGGAAGCCCGAATGGGTCCTTGGGACAGAACCTGTTCAGGTCTGTATAATCTACGCACATACGCCACTCTCCAGATTTCTTTTTTACAAGAACTGGGTTAGCCAACCACTCGGGGTGGAAGACTTCTTTGATAAAGCCGGCTGCTAGCAACTTGGCTAGATCAGTCCTAATGGCCTCCTTTTTATCAGGGGTGAAGCGGCGAAGGCGTTGGCGAATCGGCTTGGCGTTGGGGTCGACGTGGAGAGAGTGCTCGACCAACCTCCTTGGGACACCTGGCATGTCGGACGGTTTCCAGGCGAAGATATCACGGTTGTCCTTCAGGAAGTTGGTGAGCGCGAGTTCCTATTTGGGGTCCAGAGCTGCCCCGATGACCGCCGTCTTGGTGGAGTCCTCGTCGTTGACGCCAACCTTCTTGGTCTCCGGTCCTGCCTGTAGGGCCGACTTGGCCGACTTCTTGGATGGGACAGAACCCGAGTCTTCAAGGGACGCGGCTGCTTCTTTGATCTGAGCAGCCCCCAGCTTAGCCTCGGCGGACGCGGCCAGCTCGAGGCACTCGGCTTCCAGTGCTAGGCACTGCTTGACGTCGCCACGGAGGGATATGACTCCGTTGGGTGCTGGCATCTTGAGGAGCAGGTACGTGTAGTGCGGTATTGCCATAAACTTCGCCAGAGCAGGTCGGCCGATGATGGCATGGTAAGCCGACTCGAAGTCAGCCACCTGAAAGGTGATAAACTCCTTGCGGTAGTTCTCGGACCCTCCAAACACAACCGGCAGAGTGATCTGGCCGAGTGGTAGAGATGATTGGCCCGGTATAATGCCATGGAATGGCGCGTAGCTTGTCTGGATCTCTGAACGTGGGATGCCCATGTCGTCCAGAGTCTTGATGAAGAGGATGTCAAGGGCGCTGCCTCCATCGACCATCACCTTGGAGAGCCGAGTGGTGCCGACGATCGGCGATAGTATCAAAGGATACCTCCCAGGCTGGGGTATATGATCAGGGTGATCGGTGCGGTCGAAGGTGATGCTGACTTCGGACCACTTGAGGTAGCGTGGTGTTTCAACCACGGTGTTGACTTGCCGAAGAGTTAGCTTTTGCTTCCTTCTGGACTCATATGCTGCAGGGCCGCCGAAGATGCTCAGTACCTTGAGTGGGTCGCGGTACGAACCCTGGCCGTCTCTGTCTTCATCCCTCCTTTGGTTCTGGTGCTCCTCCGGCTTCTTGCCCTGGCTGTACTCGATGAGGGCCTTGTACTTGTAGCAGTCCCGCAGCTTGTGGGGGCGCGAGACGTTCGGATGGAAGTGGCAGGGCTTATCCAGCAGATCTTCAAAATCATCAGTCCTCGAAGGACGTCGTTGCCGGTTCCTGTCCACAGCCGCCACCAGGTTGTCACCCTTGCGCTTGCGCTCACGAGGTCGGGAAGACTCGCGAGGTCGAGATGATTCGGGATCGTCTTGCTTCTTCTGGCGGCGTTCTTCTCGGCGGTGAAAGCCTTCTCTGGCGTTCTCAGACCAGTAGTCTTCACCACCGGCAAAGGTGTTAGCGATCATTAGCATGTGGCCTGCAGTTTTTGGGCGCTTGCGGCCCAGCTTCTCGACGAGCTCCCTCCTGGAGCAGCCTTCCTTGAATGCCTTGATGACATCATGATCGGAGACGTTGGGGATCTCATTCTTCTTGCGCGTGAAGCGCTGAATGTAGTCCCGCAGGTGTTCCCCTTCTCGCTGTTTCACTCGGTACAGATCGTACTCGGTTGGCAAGCGGTCAGCCGTGGGTTTGAAGTGGGCGATCATCTCTTCGCAGAGGTCGTCCCATGATTGGAAACTGTTGGCCGGTAGGTTGGTGAGCCATCTCCTGAGCGGCGGGGCGAGGACCACCGGGAGATAGTTGGCGAGAACACTGTCATCACCTCCGGCTGCGTAGATCTGAGTGGCGTACATGCCCAGCCACTCTTCGGGGTCGGTGGTGCCATTGTACTTCTCAATGGAAGTGGCACTCGGTTTGAAACCTGACGGCCAAGAGCCGTGGAGGCGTAGGTCTCCAGCTAGGCAGCGTAGCCCCCGAGCCTGGGTGCTGCGCCTCGGCTGGGGCTCCGGTTCCTCATAGTCGTCGGAGTAGTAGGTCGGCGAGCGGTCGTCGCGACGGCGCCGCCTGTCTTGATCTTCATGGCGAGGTCGGCGATCACGATCATCACGACCACGGTTGTCATCACGGCCACCACGTTGATGTCGGTCTTCTTGGTGGTGCTGATCTCGGTCACCTCTAGGGCGCCGATGGTCTCGGTCGTCTCTGTGACGCCGGTCATTCCGCCCACGAGGGGCTTCTGGAGCCGCGACTTCGGCATCGCGGCGCTCGTTGTGGCGCCTGCGGTTGCGATCCTCTTCCCGGTCCCCGGCTGGCACGTGGCGGGGGTCACCTCTGGGAAAGGTTAAGCGCTCCAACACGGGACGCCTGGCGGGTGACCGTTGTCGATCCCTGTCGCGGCGGTCTTCAGGTCGGCCAAGCCGATCCAGAGCGCTGCGGCGCACCTCTGGACGTCGTTCCCGAGCTTGGCGCCTCCGTTCATCTTCTGGGGTCTGGGACCGACCGTCTGAATAGGTAGCAGTTTTGTCGACGCTGTGGGACGACGCGACTCGTCCTCCCGAGTCATCCCTGGCTAGGGCAGCGTTGGTCACGGCGGCGGCTTGTTGGGCCGCGGCAGCAGTCATTGCCTTGGCCTTCTCCACCATCGGAGTGAGGGTGGCGGGATCCGGATTCGCCGCCATCTGCCGTACGACTTGATCTAGGAGTGTAGTAGCGCCGACTACATTATCCTGGGGCGTTGTGAAGACTTGATGCCCGTCGTACTCTTGCATGAGGTCGTTGTGGACTTGCCGACCGCGCAGCCTGATGTTACGCTGCACCGAGTCTTCGTCGGCCGGGGGTTCTTCCTCTGCCCCGGCGGCGTTGACGCCGTTACCACCGGCGCTCGCCGCGGCCGCTGCGGCCGCTGCAGCAGCCGCGTTCGTGATCGGAACGATCTGGGCCATGAAGCACTCGAACGGTGACGCACCGCTCAAGGTTGTGCTCTCCCAAGGAAGCGTGCGTAGCACGGATTCGTTGGGGTAATCTCCGAACGAGTCGGTCTCGAAAGATCCGATCTGCTCGGGTGTTGGACCTGCTTGGGATCCGAAGATCTCAGGACCTAGATCTTGACAGATCATGGTCTGGTTGTTGAGCCCGAACGGAGGCCGAACGGGACCTCGAGCAAGGCTCGGTGTAGCAGATCCAATCTTGACTGCCTCCATGCAAGCGCGCAACTCGGCCAGCGAGTAATCCGCGTAGGTCCTTGCAGGGAGGGCGACGTGGCTCGGTCCGAAGCCCAGGCTAGCTGGATCCGGATCTTGCCGAGTCGACGAAGTTGGCCGCCGAGTGATCTCCGGTACCGCCGAGTTGACGGGATGGAGCTCACCACGGCGGTCGGCGATGAAGTGCAGGCTCCCGAAAGAGATCCGGTCGCCGGCGATGAAGCTGTTGACGGAGTTGAAAGCCATCGAGCTCGACATGGTGGACTCTCGTACTGCCCCTTCCTGGCGCGCCACTGTCGAGGTTTTTGGGCCTCGATAGTTATTTTATGGGTGTACGAGAATCAAGAACACGATGGTAACACAGGAGACGAGGGTTTATACAGGTTCAGGCCGCCAAAGGCGTAATACCCTACGTCCTGTGCTGGTGTGATGTATTGCGAGAGAGTTTTCTGTAGGTCTCCTGCCCGCCTTATATAGTCGGGGGTGCAGGGTTACATGGATCTAAACCTAGTCGGTTACATGGTAAACAGCCTTGTAGTACAAGTTGATTGATGTTTATCTCCTGGCCGAGTGGGCCGACTTACTTTAGGTCCGTCGGGCCACCCGGTCCTTCTTGGGCCAAACCGATTCCCCATTACTGGATCACTCGGCCTTGTTGTATCTTGAGTATACCCGGGTCTCATATCATCGGCAGTTATCATCTGTTTTCTCATTCTGGAGGGGTTTGCACCTCTCTGAATTATGTGTTCCATTATCTAAAGAAAATCTTAATTATGTGTTTGATGGGTTATTATTATTGTGTAGGAGCGATATTTCAGTAGCACGTCCTTGTTCTTGGGTGCCACTGTGCCAGGGACAATACATGCCTGATTATCTCATTCTGGAGGGGTTTGCACCTATCTTAATTATGTGTTAGATGGGTTATTATTGTGTAGGAACGATGTTTCAGTAGCAACAGTTGTGTCTGCCAGGGACATTACTTCTGTTTGATGTTTCAGTAGAACTAGTTCTGTCATTGGATGCCAGGAACAACACCCTTTTCTGGAACATGTGCGCCTAGCACTCATACCTCTAAGCTCAGCGCAACATGTTCTTCATCACATTGTCTTGTTACACGAGGAAGAGAAACTGAATAAGTCGCCGTTCTTCATGACATCAGGTGACTTATCCTGGAGATTGGAGGGCTTCCGCTCTGTGAGCCAGTTGAGCAGTGGAGGAACTTACCTGGACGAGAATTCTAAGCTCTCATCCGGGGAAAATGCTGTTGCTGATTAGTTGAGCACTGGAGGAACCCGTGAAAAATTTTGTTGCTGATTAGTGGGATGTGCTGCTGATTATTTGAGCACTGGAGGAACCTGTGAAAAATGCTGTTGCTGATTAGTGGGATTTGTGTGGATATACTGTAATTGTGGCATGCATGTCGCATGTAAAATCGTGAAGCTTTGTTTTTGTATTTTGCCACTGTATGACTTCGCACATTCATTTTCTTGCTGGTACATTCATTCGGAGTTTCAGGGTTATTTTTCCCTCATACTTCTGTGATGATTTAAGTTTGTTACATTCTTTTGCCATAAACTCTGCATTAAACAGAGTCATGTTCACTCGCTTAATTATGGTGATTTATATACTCACTCACAAATAAAAAAATGGTGATTTATATACACCAAACTAAGAAATGCGACCAAATTTGGTTACACATATTTCACGTGTTGATGAAGCGGCTGGGAAAGGTTGAAGGAGTTATGTGTTGCTAATTATTGATACAAAATCAAACAGTCTACTACGTACTCTATGTTTATTAGTCCGAATATTGCACGTACCGTGGTTTAGTTATACCGCAAACCTTCTTCTACCATTCCAAGCAAAAATGAAAAGTACATAAGATAATTATTGCTTCAGTTTGCTCATCTGGATTCACAAGGGCTAATCAAGGAAAACATTACCCAACTGTAACACCTGGTCACAGCGGTTTTAAACATTTGTTACAAGCACTACTTGAGCCGTAGAATCACCCCTTCAGCTAGCTTTCTGACTCCAGGTTGACGTCCTCATGCTCATGGATCCCTGCGTGATGCCATCGCGAAATTTTTTTAATATTTTAACCCTTTTTAAATTAATATTTTAATAATAATCTGACCAAAACTAAATTTGCAATCTAGCCCATTTGGTCGCGCTAGACCGATTGGCGTGACCGTGACTACAGTCGCTCTAATCTGACCGGCGCGACCAGGTTACACGTCAGCGTAAACTGTCAGGTGAGATTTGGGTCGCGCCAAACAACTTGGCGTGACTAAAGCTCAAGTCACGCCGAATGAGTCGGCGCGACCAAATGCTTCCTTCTTTCTTCCTCCTCCGCACGTAGCCCGCCCGCAGTCCGTCTGCCCGCGCATCACCTGCCCGTCCGCCGTCCGCCATCGCGCCGTCTGCCCGCCCACACGCCGTCCGCCCGCGCGCCGCCTCAGCCGTGCTCGCCTGGCCGCCGTCCCCCGGCGCGCCACCCGCATCGCCGCCCGCCCGTACGCCCGCGCGTCGTCTGCCTGCACCCCGCCCGTGCGCCGCCTCAGCCCCGCTCGCCTGCCCTCTGTCCGTCCGCGCGGCGCCCGCATTGCTGCCTGCCCGCCCGTCCGTCTGCTTGCGCCCCGTCTGGCGGCGCGCCGTCCGCCTGCGTCCCGCCTGGCTGTGCTTCGTCTGCCCGTTGTACGTCGGCGTGTTGCCCGCATCGCCGCCTGCCCGACCGTCCGTCCGTCCACCCGCGCGCCATCCGCCATCGGGATACCGGCGCAGGATGCGAAGCTGGGCAAGGAGGAGGGGGAGCAGCGCGACGCCAAGGTCGACGTCATCCGCCCCGGAGGTGCAGAGGTGCGACTTGTGCAGGCAGGTGCTGCCGCTGCTCGACGAGCCATGGACCACAGGCATCTTTGAGTGTGCTGAGGACCTCGGGTGAGCTGCAGAGCTGCGTGCGGCCCGAAGGGGGAGCAGGGGTGGGGGGCGCGTTGAGCGTCGCGGAGGGGGAGCAGGGGCGCGCGGTGAGCGACAATGAGGGGACATGCGGGAGCGGACGATGGGCGAGCGGCGTGGAGCGCAGAAGGAAGAAGGAAGGAGGAGGAGTTTGGTCGCGCCGACTCGTTCGGCGTGACTCGAACTTTAGTCACGCCAAGTTGTTTGGCGCGACCAACATCTCACCTGACAGTCCACGCTGACGTGTAAGCTGGTCGCGCCGGTCAGATTGGAGCGACTGTAGTCACGGTCACGCCAATCGGTATGGCGCGACTAAATGGGCTAGATTTGCAAATTTAGTTTTGGTCGGGTTATTATTAAATATTAATTTAAAAAGGGTTAAAATATTAAAAAATTTCTGCCGTCGCACCCTCATCGTCCTCCTCGTCGTCGGTGGCATAGTAGGTGACGCAACCTTTGGTCTCCAAATCATGCCTCATCCTCTCCTGTCCGGCGCGTATGATGTCGTCGAAGTGTCTCGAATAGGCATCCGCCACGTTGACCACGGTCCTGACGTCCTTGAACATCTCCCTGTCCACCTCCTCTACCGCGTCGATAGCATCGTCGAATTTGGGGAGCGGGGTGCACTTGTAGTTGAGGAGGAAATCCACTCTTTCCTGGGACAAAACGCGCAGTTTCTTCTGCTTTCCTACCTGTTCTTTTTTCTTTCCCTTGTGCTCTTGTTCGTCATCGGAAGGCTTGCATTCTTCGGGGATTGGGCTCCGGGCGATGAGTTCCTGGGCATCATCCCTGGCTTTCTTCAGCTCCTCGTCTGAACAGAGCTTCGAGGAGGAACTCGCCATTATCTCTTTGAAAGAACGAACCTTCACTTTCTACCCTTACGATTCGACTTATTTCCTGTCTCGAGCACCCTGCAATTGAACCCGATGGATTTCTTTAGTGAGAATCAAGACCCTACCGATGCGAATTTATAGATCCTGCTACTACACTGAAGCAGAGTCGGAAAGATTGTTTTTGAGCCGAGTCGGACGCAAGAAACTCGCAGCGATTGGCAAAATGGCCCAACAGCGTATTTATCTGGACAATTGGGCCAAACTGTGGACAGTTGCGCTAAGCGGGCCGTGTGCACAGTTCATTCTTGGACCAAAAATGGGTTTGTGCATTTAGGTTGCCTTAAAGTATCTCATTTGGCCACACATGACAACCTAAGTAATACTGAAATGATTCTCAAAAAAAAAAAAGTAATACTGAAATGATCTGCAGAGATAAGAGAAACTACAGAGGGTTTGCAGGATCATTGTTATCTGTATTGATTCAGACAGAATCTGGACAGGACTTAGAGCTTTCTTTTTCTTTTTTGAGCCATCCTAACTTTTCATTAATGTGCCATAGATCTCAGCTCAATGCAGCATTACCTGATTCAATCTCGATCAACATAACCTGATTGACATGGATACTGCAGTGGCACGATGTACCTCAACATTGGGTTCCAGTCATAACGTTTTTTACAGATTGGATAAGGTACAGGCAGTAAAGAACCTCCACATTATCAGTGATCAAAACAAGTAGACATGCTGATTCCTAACCTCCTCCAGCCCAGTGTAGCTAACTATTAAGGCTATCACCTACAGCGCAGTACAGAGAGATTCAGAAATGCACTGTTGCTATGTGGAACTTCTGAAGCAGTCGAGTACCCTGCATAAAGCTCAGTTTTGAACATGCGGGCGCACAATGCACTCGCCGGGTTATAATTTTTTTCTTTTTGAAGAATAGAGAAGTTTTATTTTATGGACGAAAAAATTCCACTAATCATTTTTTGAGGAATTTCATTAAGCAGTGACCCCAGTGAAATCACTAGCAGACAGAACAACTGAATAACAGAAACTGGCAAACATGCTAAGGAGTAAGCTACCGGATTACAGGAAATCAACTAGCCTGGTTTAGGTTCTAAGAATTAGCACATGTATGAACACTACTGTCTAGTAGATGAATATAAAATTCAGTACGGCTTTAGTCAAATGAGGATAAGACCTCGGTGAGTTCAGTACGGCTTTAGTCAATGGTTTTGGCATTGGTTGAGTTCAGGACGTCAGGGTTAAGTCACCTTGTTGCACATGCATAAATGTTATCACCAGTAATTGGTGCAAATAACAATCAAACCCAATATTGATGAGGATTGTGAACGAACTCATGAGCCTGCTTCACCATCCCCAAGAAACGGAAAATAGAACAAACCATGATGCAATAAATTCAGACAGTGGAGTCGCATGACCGAGCCATTACCACAAACGGGAGATATTAGAAGCAAAACCTCTTGCCCACGATTAACAATAATCCTCGGGTGGCAATATGACCTCTAAATTTACAAATGATAAGTGCTATACCCAATTATCCATTCACGATCTCAAAGATTCAACAGAAAGACAAACTTCATACTAGCTTAGATGATAGTATGACTTGCGCAATGCTAGTACTGCTAAAGGCACACGGTTACTACCACTTCTTTAGGACTACCTAAAGAAGCTCGAGACACCCCTTCAATCAATCAAAATCAATCGCTGATCTCGACCTCCTCCTCGGCGTACCCCATGGCTCGGTACTGCGCCAGGATGTGGTCCTCCTCGTCGCGGCTCGCCTTCATGATGGCGGCAAGGTACGTGCGCCCGCTGATGGCTCTGTCTCGCATCTCGGGCTGGTCCTCGAGCAGCTCGTTGAAGATCTGGATGCTCTTCTCGAACGTAGGACGGGGCCGCGCCTCGATCTCCAGGAGCCTGTCGATGTACTCCTGCTTCACCCGCACCAACTTCGTCTTCCGCGTCCCGGCATTGGCCTCCGCCGCCGCCGTGGCGATGCCGATCAGCATCGGCGGCGCGATGATCGCCTGCTGTCCCGCCGCTTCGTCATCGTAGGGCTCCTCCACGAGGTTGGGGAGGTCAAGCAGCCAACCGTTGTTGTCAATCGCGCACGTCTCCATCGCCGTACGTCGCCGCAAGGTCCGGCCCGAAACCTGTCGCGCCGGCTAGACCTGGATTGCGAGGTTGCGGCGGCGGCTGTACGTTGTGCCTTGATGAACCTAGACTAGAAGGGAGGGGAGGTCCCCGTCATATACGGCCGTAGGTGTACGTTTATCGGATCCGACCCTTGTCCCAGCTGGACTCCGCATTCGACTCGTGCACGTGGTTATGACCGATCGTGTTGTGACAATGCAGAGGATTTCGTGCGGAGCTCCCCGGCCATGGTGCCATTGTGGCCGTCACCTTCCAGAGCTCCTCCACGAAGTCACAGGCGAGCATGCATGGTGTCTTTTGGGGGCGCGCCGGACGCCACTGCCGCCGTGGACGTCGCATCCGTGCATGTTGAACGACCCGCCGCCGCCAGCAGATACTGTCCGATCGAGCATGCCGGCGCCGATCGGCGAGGCCTCTACACTGCACGCGTTTCTCATCGCCGCATGGGTACACGACACGTTCGTGGACATTTGACGAATCCCCAGCTTGAGGCTCAGAGGATGGTATTGGTACTGCCGGCGCGCGTCGCGGTCACGCCCTGCCCGTACGGGCTCCAGCTCATGCCGCACTGCGGGGCGCCTGACAGCGTCTGCCTCAGCGGAGTCGCCACAGAGGTCTTCTTCGATCAATCGTCGTTGAGGAGGACGTTCGCTGGCTCTCGCTTCGTGCTGTTGCGCGGCCCGTAATCGCGACGACAACGTCCGATGGCTCCTTGAGTCCACACATGGCCTGCGCGCAACCGCCATCGCCCGCGTCGCGTGGACCGTGGTTGCTTGACGGGCACCTCTGCTTCCTGGTGGCGACGTGGTGAGCAATCAAGCGCGTCAGGGCACTGTAGCCTGTGGGTTGGTGGACACCAGCCGTTCCGCGGGGCCGGCACGCGGCGTCGCCACCCCTCCGAGGCGACTCTAGACAGGCCGGCCTCCATGGCCGCACGAGCTCGAGGGCGTCAGGTAGCTTGACGGAATGAAGCTGTCGTTCCGGCGTCGCAATCGTTCTGTTCGGTGCTGCGTTGTGCTGGAAACAGAGTGCGGCGGAGCTCTCGGCCATGCTGCTCGGGAACACGGCATTCGCACCAGCATGGCCACTTCATTCGGGAGCTGCTCATCTGGCAGCGCATCAGTGTGGGGAACTGAAAGAGATGCCGGAACAAGGCATCCGGCAGAGGTCAACCCGAAACGCAACGGATGCGCAGAGCGTGGCTCACCGTCGATCGACCTGGTTCGTGGCGAAACCTGTCGTGTCGCGTGCCCAAACTTGCACGTAGGTACCCGATGACCGCGCCCTACAGGAACTTGAGCTGCGAGAGCTAGCGCGCCTGGACTGTCTCGACGAGGGCCGTGGCCCGTAATCACGAACGCGTGGTACAGGACGGTCGCGACACGGACGGCGTCGCGACGCGTCGGTGGCGGCCAAACAGTGACAGGTAGATACATACTCTTGCAGAGCTTTGTGATGATAGGAAGGAGGAGGTAGGAACCCGACTGAATTTAGCAGCCAAGACTCTATCCTCGCCGATACGGGTGGTCCGCCTGTCGAACGATAGCATCGCCGGCCTCGTCGCCGTGCATATATGCGTTCTTCGGCTGAGCTGTTGGCCTGGCTGTGGCGCGCGTTCCTGGCCGCCGGCTCGACACGCGGCGAAGAGGCGGGCAACGTGCTCGCCGCCATGCGATACGGTGCGACGCGGACGCGGCACCGTGGAGCGCGTCACCACTGAAGCACCGTGGAGCACCGTCCAGCGTCGTAACCCATCTGGGCCGAACACATCCGATCGGACGCTGGACAAGTACCCAGGGGTGGTCGCTATTTCAAATAACGACCACCCCTGGGGTCGCGAAACGACGGCTCCCGTGCTCTGCTTCGCGCCGCGGCTCGCCTGAGCACCGCAATTCGTCTGCCCATCCTAATTCCTACGCGTCACATCCACCACGAGTGTCGCGTCCCCGCCGGCTTGGGTGTCCGTCGGCGGTCGAGATGCGCCCAGGACAGCACGCGGGCGGCGGGCGTACTCGCTCCACGCCGGCGCACCGAGGATGTCAGAGTGGGCGTGGCGGAGTACTAGGACGCCATCAGCAAGAAAACTCGGCGAGCGATCTACACGTTCGAGGACAGAAGCCGGCTCCGCTTCGCGCCACGGAACGCCGAGTGCGGAACAGATGCGCAACGGCGGGCTTCCTCGACCATCGAACGCGACGACGGAGTGCGCCAATGCGCCTGCCCGTGGCCACAGCCAGCCGATTTATCAACCTCCGTGTCGGCAAGTCTGCAAGCGAGGAACGTATGTGGAGGGGAGTACGTACCCGCGGGCAGTAACGCGCAATGGAGAGTTCCATGGCGAGGACACGGCTGGCTGTTTACCAATCAGCGGGGGGCAAAGGAGATGACGGCGCCCGGACGCCGGGGCGAGGCGCCATTGGCCGCGAACACGCACAGTATACGTCGTCCTCAAAGGCACAGCGGCATTGGGACCGAGGATGTCCGCGTGGCGGAGTTCCCAGACGCAATCATCAGCAAAGAGAACTAGAACCTTGGAGGACCTCGCAGACCCAAATAGGTGGATGTACCAGGCCATTGAGGATTCGCATAGCATCCACGACTCGCTCGACTTCTCAGCAGCGGAGCCCGGCCTGGCGGCCTGCAATCGCGTCGGCTGACAAAGGCCCTGCTCGAGGCACGGCCGCGCGCAGGTGCACGGACGCCGTTCGGCGCGAGTACGTCGTGCGCTCTCGGCGCCGATTGACGGAGCGTCATCAGACGGCCGTCGACGTCCATGCATGGGAGTTTCGATGGCGGCGCCGGCGTCGCGTCGTTCTGTGGGCCGCTCGAACGCGATGCACCGAATAAAAACTTCGCCATGCTTGGACCGCATTTTTTCACTCGAGTTTTGAGGTTCTGGTAATCCTGATCCCTCCAGTTGCGCGCTGCCGCTCTGCAGGATATTGGGACAGGGCGACCGATCCGCTCGCTGATCATACATGGGGTTGTAACTCGAGCCTTTGTAAGCATAAAAGTTCAGCCATGCATGTTCTGATGTCATTTGCCCTTGCCCGTAAGAACCGACGAGAGGACGTCGTCACCCTGGAGATTGATTCCAGCTTCCATGCCTCCTGTCCCGCTCAGCACTGAGCGACGCCGCACGGAGGCGGGCCAGCTGCCGATGAACCCGGTGACCGTGTGTTGGTTTACATCTGAGCCTCAAGCCTTGAAATGGCGTGGTCTATTGCTTAGCATTCTCTCCTATAGTATTGAAGAATTAAGTTTTACACATAATATGTTTGAACAAAGAACAAAGATTAGTTCAGAAAAGAATGATATGTGGTAGGCATATAGCACTATCATTGTCCTTGCCATCGAGATGGCTATGCGAAACCAACTTGGTGTGATTGAATTGGTGTTGAACATCCTTGGGTTAAGTAGGCCAAATAATAGTTCGAGGGTTTTAAGACTCCTGTCATACTTGTGGAGATCTTGAATTAAAAAAATGTTATAGTTTGTTTGGTAAATACATCTTTTATGTCTGATATTATTGACAAAGCTCCCATCGTCTTCATTATGCCACGCCTCATACTTTTATATTTACACTATTTACTTTCAACTACTTAAATATATAAAGTGTCGAGCATGCATTTGTCATAATGTATGGACAAAAATCTATAAAACCATAGTATTACATATCCTTGTTTTTAAAGCATGCATGCTTAGATATAGGTCATTGTTTTGCTTGTTAAAAATCCAAAATGCGTTCACGCATGGGACTGTGGTCTCATGGCCAGTGTCAAACTAGGATCGGGCAAGATCTCCATGTCGAACTCTAATATTTTTTTTTTTGCTTAATGAAATACAAGCAAAACACGTTTTAATTTATACACATATATGTATTGAGGTTATATAGTGTCTTAGTGATATGCACCCCTCTCATTTTGGCTCTAGCTTCACCAGTGGCAAAAACTACTCGTGCTAACAAAGTAAACAACAACTGAAGTGAGGAAGAGCGCTCAAAGAGAGAGAGGAAAACCACACTTGCAATGCTGCTTGGGATTTAGGGCGCTCGGCAACAACATACGTAATGAGATTCTAGAGATAAGAAGGAAGACATGTTCGAGTGTGTGCGTAACTGGTAGACCAAAGGTGGGAATGACTATAGTCACAGAAGTCGATTAAAGCATATTACTTTGTTTAGTGATTGTCTCTATGTTGTTAGGCCCAGCCGGCAGTGTTTGCATCGTGTGTTCGGCTTGTATTTGAAGATGACGTACACTAGATTTCTAAATTCATTATAAGAAATTTGTTAAATAGGGATGATTTTTTAGTCATCACTAATCAGGTTCATGATGACTAACTAAAATTCTACACGAGTCGTGCATCGTTAATCATGATGAGTGAAAAAATTTTGTGAACCCAGTTTCATTCCCTTTGTGCTTAGTATAGTTTTGTGACCAATTTTCAAATTTGACCATTAGTGGCCCATCTTTAGTCGGGTTATTTCATCATTAAATTGCCATATAGCCTGGGACAACCCGGCTTTTAGTGGGCCAGATCATTTTCTTCTCTTTTTTTCATCACAAAATCGTGTGATCCGGTCCAACAAAGCCTTTTATTTGGGTCGTATGTTTTTGGGTCGGGCCAATGTTTGGTTGTCATAAAACAACAGTGGCGGAGGACCATGGTGGCAAGGTGTGGCAAGTGCCATACCTTGATTTGATCATGCTGCTTTGTCATACCTTGATTTAACCATGCTGCTGTGTGTAGTGATGACATATTATGACACTGTTAAGCGTTACACCTTAATTAGTGAAGTATTATCCACTGTCCGCCATACCTTAAATTTTATTTGTCCTCCGCCACTCAAAACAATCATGGGCTTTTTGCTTCAAGGGCACATGACCCGTTTGTGATCTGTGTTAGGTTGACCACAAATGGTCGTTCGTGGGCTCTTTTCATGTTGGGTTTAACTCACTTGTGATCCTATTATTGTCATAAATGTTGTTGGGCTTCCTGATTCTTGGCGGCAGGACATGTCTCATGTAAAGGTTGCTTGGTTCCTGGCCTCCGCTAGCCACGTCACGCACGCCGCCGCCAGAGTTGGGGCATAGGAGTAGGAAATTGCTGTCACAGCTTTTTTCATTGCGTTTGTGTGGGCGCCGCTGCTGTTGGCTGGCAATCAAGCATGAGCATCTTTCGCGTGGCGGCCTAACTTTTGCTGTGGCGGAGTATGATAGAGAACAAGCAGCCCCTATGACATCCCACAGCATAGCAATGGCAAATGACGTAACGTAATGATAGAACACAGTTGTCTCTGGCGATTTTGTTTCTGAGAGCGGCGGCGCGCCCTCAGAGTCTTTGGCTGTTGCATGTTCTGAGGTTTCAAACACCCGAAGCTGCTCTGCAGGGGTAGCGTGCTGACAGCATCAACTGCGTACGTGTGCAGGAACGTGGTGCACCATGCCACCGAGAGTTCACCCAGGTGCTACGGCGGCCTCCAGAATGTCACCGCCGCCCACCAGGTCGGTCCCTTGCGCCAACCGCTCGCGGCCGCATGCCAGCCTATCATCAGTGTCGTCACGGCCAACGAAACCAAAAATTTTCGTCAACAGCTTCAGGTCTGGCGAGCACCATTGACATGACGCCCTTCATCCGGGTCCGGCTATGTCAGACGACCAGCATTCCTAAAAAATTTCTGAAGCGAAATCAAAACACCATGTCCAGGGGCGTTTTGGCGTCAAACAAGCTAGTGAGCGCATTGGCACCGTGTCAGACAAGCCGGCGGGCGTAGGTATAGAAACGCCGCTTCGGCATCGCACCTGGTCATGGCGAGCCACCAGGGAGATTCTTCTTGCATGACGATATTCGGGAAAGCGACGAGTGTGGCCGCTGGGGTGATTTGGTCACAGCGATCACCCCAGTCACGGCCGGACGATCAACTCTGTGCGGTCCAGATCGGGTGCGTTGACTCCGAGTCGGTTGTTCTCGTAACGCCACGTGGATCGCCATAGAAGATGCTGACGCCGGCCGGTCCGGCACCGGCAGCGTCGCCGTTCCACTGGACTGGCCTCCCGTCCGTTTGGGCCAGCCAGGAAGAAGACCGCCATCTCGGATCGTCAGACTCGCAAAAGAGCACGACGTAGCGCCGAGATCTCAATGACTGGCGTCCGACTCGGCTCAAAATCGATATTTCCGACTCTGCTTCGGTGTAGTTGCAGGATATATAAATTCGCACCGGTAGGGTCTCCTCACTAAAGCAATCCATTGGGTTCAATTGCAGGGTGCTCGAGAGAGGAAATAAGTCGAATCGTGACGAAGACAAGAAAGGGTAGAACGTCTTAAGTGTTGATGCGAGAGAAGAAAAAAGGTCGACGAGACGATGGCAAGCTCCTCTAGGCCTGTCTCGGACGCGGAGGCGCAGAAAGCTAATGATGATTTGAAAGAGCTCTTTGCCCGAGTCCCAGACGAGTTCAAGCTTCCTGTCAGTGTCGGCGGTGATAAGGAACCGCACAATAAACAAAAAGAGAAGAACAAGGGAAAGAAAAAGAAGCTCAAACGGCTGCGGCCGGAAGTGGCGGAGTTCCTTATGAATTACAAGTGCAAGCCGCTCCCGGGTGTACAGACGAAGGACGAGGACTTTAGGATAGCCTTCTCAGCGATCGATGTTCTTGCAAGGCGCTCTGATGACCTAATAAATGTAGCCCAGGAGAGGATGAGGCATGAGGTTGAGACCAAAGGCTACTTCGAATACGAGGTCACCGACGACGAGGATGATGATCACTATGAAGGTGCAGCGGCATCTCGGCAGGGTCCTCCTGGAGTAACGAAGTATGCTGGAGGAAGGTCAAAAATTAAACAGGCTTGGAGTCTCTCGAATCAGGATGTAGGGGAGGGCAATGAAATTTTTGTTACGAAACTCAATTGCATGTGTATGATATATGAAGAAGACCCAACTTCTTATGATGTGAAACATGTTCTTTTCATATCTTTCAAATGCCAGAGTAAAACTTTAATATCTTACAAATCTCCTCTATCCAGATGTGTTCAAAAAAACCTCCTCTACATCTGGAATCCCATACTATTATTTTTCGAAAACAGGACCACCTGGTTTTTGCAAGTTTGAACACTTGAACAATATCCATTTTGTGTCCGAAGACACTGTCAGTTAGCTTGTTTTTGTTCTTTGTATTTTGTTTTGTTGTGACTCTGTACAGTTCTTTTTGTTAATAAAGTTCTGGCAGACAGCAAGGTTTGCCGTAGTTCCTGTTAAAAAAAAACATGTTTCTGTTGAGAGCGCAATCCTCTGCTGATGTAGTTCTGGAGGGTCATGAGTTATCATTTCAGTTAATTGTATTTTGGTGGTAATTTTTCATGTCATGGAACGCCCGGATGCCATAGCTCAGCATCGGTTTGATCTAATAGCTTTAGTTTGCAAGATGGGAGGTAGAACTGTTTTTTTTTAGAATGATAGAACTGTTTGTTGATGTGGTGCTTTTAGGGTAGTGATTGTCTGTGATTCAGAACAAGTTACAGCTGCGGATCAGTCAGATTTGTGGCTATGTGATTCTTTATGTCTGATTTCCTCCTTGTTTTTACTGTGGGCTACTTGAAATAAGCCGGTATGTATTGGGATTTAATACTCTAGATTTGGTGTATGCCCCAATTTTGGTTCAGCTGAATGCCGCCTCCTGATATTCCCCCAGTTCAGTTAAAAGTAACTCCTAATTTCATTCTTTCGGCTCCTTCATGTCTGTGCTAGTCTAGATTGAAAGTGTGTCTCAAAATGCATTGACTTTAGCATGAAGGTGCATCGACATAATTTTTTGTTCAGCTGTACATTTGCTCTGTTTTGTACCTTCTACTACACTTTTCCATAATGTGAGAAGTTGAACTGCAGTTCCTGACTTGTTTTATAGCCTAGATGCTGATTGTTAGGTGCATATGCAAATATGTTGTATGATTCTGGAGATAGTCACTAAAAGTTGTGCCTTTTTATTTTTCTGTTATTCCCTACTATTATCTGGAGATAATCATTAAAATATGTGCCCTTTTATTTTCTGTTATTTCCCTACTACTATCTGGAGATAATCATTACAAACTTTGCCCTTTTATTTTGAGTTACTTCCCTGCTATTTTCTTCACATTATGTATCATGATGCCTTTTTACTGCTGTTGGCATTAGGCTCTTCAAATGTGGTATTTTGCTGTTGTAATGAAGAACTTGAAACATAGAGCAGACAAATAGACCATTAGAATAAAAGAAATGTATTGATGCTTTAATTCTGCTGTAGCTACCATATTTTTAATAATTTAGTTTTGTGTCTAGCTGGTGCAGTAAAAATGAATTCAACAGTATAGTGACCCCTAAGCATCAGTTTCAACAATTTCTGAGGCAAGGTTGTTCAGAATATAGAGTTGTATCTGAGAGGAACAAAACATTTTTGTAAGCTCAGAAGATGTGAGCTCAGTTAGTAGCACTTGGCTATAATATAGACTCGCAGTATTTTTCTCGTTTTCACTTTTTTCGTTGTATCTTGTTATTTTTCCTTGTGTATAGATTATTGTATCGTTGTAGTGAGCATCATGAGAATACAATGTCTTAGTGTACAAAAGGTTTACATCTTTGTTTCCAACTTCAATGTTACTGAACTCTCAGCCTTCAGTTTAAGGTTGAAGTGTCTAGCTGATTATTCTATGCAAGATGGTGACTTGAAGACTCTCGGAACTACTTGTAATTTTCCTTTTAAATTATTTTCAGATATTTTTCTTTTTTCCTTGTTTCGAACCTTTTGTCAGATAGTTTAAGGACATTTAATGGCATACACATCCTGATCATACTATATAATCTCTGTGCTTCTATTTCTTCGTTTTCAATCATTTGACTCAGGACATTATGTCATCATGTGTGTTTGCGTGGAAGGAATTCCAAGCCAAACCGAGGTTCCAAGCATATTTCCTAGTCTGACTGCGAAAACTGAATCCTACGTCTGCCCTCAGTATTGTGTGCCGTCTGTTGAAAATTACCATCCGATAGATCATAGAAGGATATGTATATGAAAGAGAAGACGACTAAGGTCCTCTTCTTGTGCCGTAGGCTGTTGGGTATGTAATGCTATAGCCCATGGGCTTAAAGGCCCAGCATGTATTATATATGTACCAGAGAAGAGAAAGAAGAGAGTGAGCTTCCAGAGTTTTCTCCAAAATACAACATGGTATACAGAGCCGGACGGTCCTCGGCGGCGGCGGCGCTGCCGTGACCAGCGACATCTCGCGAGCGCGTCCACTCGCGCGGACGGTGGGCTGGTGGCGGCGTGCGAGCAGGGTGCGGAAGCACTGCAGGAGGAGGAGCTTGTGAAGGGCTGCTCAGGCGGGGAGCGAGCAGGCTGCCGGCGCCGTAGCACATCGTCGGTGTTCAGGCGGCGGCTGGTGGCGGTGAGGTGAGGAATCTGTGCCGGAAACACTCGTGTAGGTGCTGTGGCGGCTGGGTAGTTGCAGGTGCTGTGGGGGCTCGCTGCTTGCTCTGCAGAGTCGTGTGCAGGCGGAACTGCAGAATCGTGTGGCTGGAGGAGCTGAAGGTGTTGAGGGGGAGCTCAGCTACAAGGTGCTGGTGCTGCGTGAAGTGGCAGAAGGAAGAGCAGGGAGCAGGCGCAGCTGCAAGGAGCGGGTACTGCTGAGGCGGCAGGAAGAGCAGCGCTCACGTGGAGAACGAGCTGCTGTTAAGAGCCTTGTGGTGAAGTATTTGAGCGTGGATTTGGTGCTTTTGCTTCAGATTGAGAAGGGAGCTACTGATTTTTGGGAGAAGGAGAGAGGAATTGCTATTGTCCTGTGCGTGAGGGGCAGCCTGGAAGTGGTGGCCAGCAGCTGATTGGAGAAGGAGCCGAACAAAGGAGAAGGCAGCAGGGGAGTTGTGTGCCTGTGTGTCTGTTTTGCTACTGCCTGCAATATTTGCTGGTTGGGCAAAGAAACAAATTGCTGTTGCAATTAGGAAGGTGGTGCTGGGCTGTACTCTGCGACAGGAGCTGCAGGAAAAAGAGAAGAAAAAGAAGGCTGCTAGGTGTGAGCTGCTTGCTGCTTGTGTGAACATTTCTATTGTGAACAGAAAGAGAAGAAAATGGGAGAGAGCATAGAAATTGAGAAAGTATTTGAAAAGTTGGCTGAAATCCTAACAGCGAACCAACTTGAGAAGGTGGGAAGATTATGTTTGGCAAAAGGTTCAGAACTAATGTCAAACACAAGAGAATCACAGGAGACCAAGACAATCCTCGGCAATCTTATCAACCTTGTTCATCCTAACAAAGGTACATCTCTTGCAAATTGGATACTAGATTCGGGCGCATCTAAGCATGTTACGGGTACATTAAGCGAATTTGCATCGTATAATTCATTTTCTCCTATGCAAAAAGAAACTATTCAAACCGCCGACGGAACCGCCCAACCTATTAAGGGTGTGGGCACAGTCCAATGCACTCCATTAATTACATTATCATCGGTTTTATATGTTCCCTCCTTTCCTGTTAATCTAGTATCCTTGAGTGCTTTGGTGGATCATATGGATTGTCGTGTCACTCTCGATCGAGAGAATTGCTTAATTGAGGATAGGAGGACCGGAAGAATGCTCGGAAGTGGCATAAGGCGTAATGGCCTATGGTTCTTGGATAGAAGAGAAGATACCTCATGCACTGCTCTGACAGTTGCTATGGGTGAAAATGAGGCTAAGGTAATACTTGAGCATTGTCGACTAGGACATTTGTCATTTGATACTATGGCCAAGGTGTTTCCTGAGATCATGAGTAAGGTGGACAAAAGAAAGCTTATTTGTGATGCATGTGAGTACGGAAAGCACACAAGATCAGTGTATGTAAGCAGGGGGCTTAGGAGCATATCTCCTTTTATGCTTATTCACTCTGATGTCTGGACATGCCCAGTTATCTCGATAAGTGGAATGAAGTATTTTATAACATTTATTGATTGCTATTCTCGGGTGACTTGGATATATCTTATGAAGCATAAGAATGAGGCTCTGAAATGTTTTAGAGATTTCTGCTCACTTATTGGGAATCAATATGATGCCCGAGTTAAAGTTTTAAGAACAGACAATGGAACGGAGTATGTGAATAATGAGTTTGAAAGTTATTTGTCCGCTCAAGGAATATTGCATCAAACAACATGTCCTGATACACCTCCACAAAATGGAGTAGCGGAAAGGAAAAATCGTCATATCTTGGAGATTGCACGCTCACTTATGTATACTATGAATGTGCCGAAGTTTTTATGGAGTGAAGCAGTGATGACAGCTGTTTATTTGATCAACCGCACCCCATCAAGATTGCTTGGGTGGAAAACTCCATATGAGGTGTTAAGAGGAGTGAATGAGTTTGTTGTTCCACCCAAGGTATTTGGGTGCACTTGTTTTGTCAGGGACCATAGGCCTTCGGTGGGTAAGTTGGATCCTCGAGCAGTCAAATGCATATTTGTGGGATACTCATCAAGTCAAAAAGGCTATAAGTGTTGGTGCCCAAATGAAAGACGTCTATTTGTTAGTATGGATGTTACATTCAGGGAGTCTGATCCTTTTTATGGAGAAAAGACAGATTTAAGTTCTTTGTTCCCTAATCTTGATGCACCTAGCATGGATGGGGATGAGGAAGAGGGGGAGAACAATGATTCGCAAGGTAGTTCAAGTGAGCAACAACCTAAGAAGATGGACATGGTGATTAGTGGTTCTGTTCCCCAACCAAATAGAGTGGAGGCAGTGACAAGTTCCACATCTTCTCAGACAGATAACTCGAGGCATGAGAGGTGGAAAGACAAAGTATATACTAGGAAAAGGTTTAGATCTCAAACACAAGCTGAAGAGGTGGTTCCAGTACCAACCACTGAACAATTGCCGTCACCTTTAATGTCTAATGATGCCCCAGAGGTGGTTCCAGTACCAAGCACTGAACAATGCCCTTCACCTTTAATGCCTAACGATGGCCGAGAAATTGTTGACGTCTCATCAACTTCTGAGATTGAGATTGAAGGCACCTCTTCAGCTGATTTGCCTATTGCATTGCGAAAAGATGCACGACTCAAGGCTGGAGTCCCTCCACCGAGGTATGGATATGAGGATAGCATTAGTAACTATGTCTCTTATGCATCCTTGTCTCCTTCATACAGAGGTTTTGTTGCATCGTTACAATCTGTTGTTGTTCCCAAAGACTGGAAAGAAGCAATGCATGATCTTAAATGGCGAGAAGCTATGTTGGAGGAGCTGAGAGCTCTTGAGAAGAATAAAACTTGGGATCTTGTACAATTGCCATCGGGAAAGAAAGCTGTTAGCTGCAAGTGGGTTTTCACAGTGAAGCAAAATCCAGACGGAAAGGTGGAAAGGTACAAAGCAAGACTTGTTGCAAGAGGATATAGTCAAACATATGGCATAGACTACGATGAGACATTTGCACCAGTGGCTAAGATGAGTACTGTGAGAACCCTAATCTCATGTGCAGCAAATTTTGGTTGGCCTTTGCATCAACTGGACGTCAAGAATGCTTTCTTGCACGGTGATCTTCAAGAAGAAGTGTATATGGAGATTCCGCCGGGTTTTTCTAAGCCACACACAACTGGCAAGGTATGCAGATTGAAGAAATCTTTGTATGGCCTTAAGCAGTCTCCGCGGGCATGGTTTGATAGATTTAAACGTGCACTATGTGGTATGGGATACAAACAATGCAATGGTGATCACACTGTATTCTATCGACACTCTGGGCGTCGAATCACAATTCTAGCTGTATATGTGGATGACATTATCATCACAGGTGATGATGAGCCAGAGATCAAACATCTCAAGGAGAATCTAAGCAAGGAGTTTGAGGTTAAGGACCTCGGTCATCTTAAGTACTTCCTTGGCATTGAAATTGCTCGATCTCCAAAAGGTATTGTCCTCTCACAAAGGAAATATGTTCTGGACTTACTTAGTGAGACAGGTATGCTTGGATGCCGACCTGTATCAACACCCATTGATCCAAATCACAAGTTATGTGCTGAGTCAGGGGACCCGGTGAATAGGGAGAGCTACCAAAGGCTTGTTGGACGACTCATCTATTTATGTCATACAAGACCTGATATTTCTTATGCAGTGAGCGTTGTCAGCAGGTATATGCATGATCCCAGAAGTGGACATCTGGATGCTGTTTATCGGATCCTACGTTATTTGAAAAGTAGTCCTGGAAAAGGACTCATGTTTAAGAGTCATGGCCATCTTAACGTGGAAGGTTATTGTGATGCCGATTGGGCTAATTGTCTTGATGATAGGAGGTCGACTTCAGGCTACTCTGTATTTGTTGGAGGAAATCTAGTATCATGGAGAAGCAAGAAACAATCGGTTGTGTCTCGTTCAAGTGCTGAAGCAGAGTATAGAGCCATGGCACTTGCGGTTTGTGAAATACTATGGGTAAGGAATCTCCTATCAGAGTTAAATGTTCTAAGAAAAGGCTCTTCAAAACTTTGGTGTGACAATAAATCAGCTATCAATATTGCTAATAATCCAGTCCAACATGACAAGACTAAGCATGTGGAGATTGATCGTTTTTTTATCAAGGAAAAGCTAGATGATGGCATAATAGAGTTGAGTTATGTAACTTCAGGGCAGCAGCTGGCTGATTGCCTGACAAAAGGTTTGTGTCTAAATCGATGTGAGTTAGCATGTAACAAGATGGGCATGATAGATATCTATCGCCCATCTTGAGGGGGAGTGTTGGGTATGTAATGCTATAGCCCATGGGCTTAAAGGCCCAGCATGTATTATATATGTACCAGAGAAGAGAAAGAAGAGAGTGAGCTTCCAGAGTTTTCTCCAAAATACAACATAGGCTGAGGCGCCGTTCCATAGATACTGCATCTATTCCTAGATGCCGAGCGGCAGCAGGTGTGGTTTCTGAGTCTGAAGGTACCTTCATTCTGCAAGTGAATCTTACACAGTCAGATGTTTGCAGCTGGAACTTGAGGCTTTCTATGTTTGTTCCTTCTTGCAGGCTTTGCAGTAACCATAACATGCTCCACTGATTCCTTTCAGCTAAAACGCCAAAACGGTAATGGCTCTAAGCGGACCGCGGAAGAAGCCTGGAGGGCTTTGAGAACGAGGCCTGCCGCATAAAACTGGCGCAGCTTTCTCATACGAACTCCGATCTGGGCTATGTTTGGCTTGTTGGAAAGATCTCTCAAGGGCCAATCCTCTAAGAACTGAATTTGGAAAAAAGAGCTTACACAAAATATTTTATACGAATAACAAGAAGGCCTACTTTTCACCTTTTAGTCTTCCACCCGTGCCTCGATTTTCCAGCGTCGCGCGTCTAGTGACAGTCGGCGTGAGCCAATCTTGGCCAATTTTTGAATTTGGCTATGTACCAGCGTTAGTATCGACCGTAAGGTCAATAGCAAGGTTCCTACCAAGAATGGCTCTAAGCGGACCGCGGAAGAAGCCTGGAGGGCTCTGAGAACGAGGCCTGCCGCATAAAACTGGCGCAGCTTTCTCATACGAACTCCGATCTGGGCTATGTTTGGCTTGTTGGAAAGATCTCTCAAGGGCCAATCCTTTAAGAACTGAATTTGGAAAAAAGAGCTTACACAAAATATTTTATACGAATAACAAGAAGGCCTACTTTTCACCTTTAGTCTTCCACCCGTGCCTCGATTTTCCAGCGTCGCGCGTCTAGTGACAGTCGGCGCGAGCCAATCTTGGCCAATTTTTTTGAGTATCGATCGTAAGGTCAGTAGCAAGGTTCCTACCAAGAATGGCTCTAAGCGGACCGCGGAAGAAGCCTGGAGGGCTTTGAGAACGAGGCCTGCCGCATAAAACTGGCGCAGCTTTCTCATACGAACTTCGATCTGGGCTATGTTTGGCTTGTTGGAAAGATCTCTCAAGGGCCAATCCTTTAAGAACTGAATTTGGAAAAAAGAGCTTACACAAAATATTTTATACGAATAACAAGAAGGCCTACTTTTCACCTTTTAGTCTTCCACCCGTGCCTCGATTTTCCAGCGTCGCGCGTCTAGTGACAGTCGGCGCGAGCCAATCTTGGCCAATTTTTGAGTATCGATCGTAAGGTCAGTAGCAAGGTTCCTACCAAGAATGGCTCTAAGCGGACCGCGGAAGAAGCCTGAAGGGCTTTGAGAACGAGGCCTGCCGCATAAAACTGGCGCAGCTTTCTCATACGAACTTCGATCTGGGCTATGTTTGGCTTGTTGGAAAGATCTCTCAAGGGCCAATCCTTTAAGAACTGAATTTGGAAAAAAGAGCTTACACAAAATATTTTATACGAATAACAAGAAGGCCTACTTTTCACCTTTTAGTCTTCCACCCGTGCCTCGATTTTCCAGCGTCGCGCGTCTAGTGACAGTCGGCGCGAGCCAATCTTGGCCAATTTTGAGTAGTCGATTCGTAAGGTCAGTAGCAAGGTTCCTACCAAGAATGGCTCTAAGCGGACCGCGGAAGAAGCCTGAAGGGCTTTGAGAACGAGGCCTGCCGCATAAAACTGGCGCAGCTTTCTCATACGAACTCTGATCTGGGCTATGTTTGGCTTGTTGGAAAGATCTCTCAAGGGCCAATCCTTTAAGAACTGAATTTGGAAAAAAGAGCTTACACAAAATATTTTATACGAATAACAAGAAGGCCTACTTTTCACCTTTTAGTCTTCCACCCGTGCCTCGATTTTCCAGCGTCGCGTCTAGTGACAGTCGGCGCGAGCCAATCTTGGCCAATTTTTGAATTTGGCTATGTACCAGCGTTAGTATCGACCGTAAGGTCAATAGCAAGGTTCCTACCAAGAATGGCTCTAAGCGGACCGCGGAAGAAGCCTGGAGGGCTTTGAGAACGAGGCCTGCCGCATAAAACTGGCGCAGCTTTCTCATACGAACTCCGATCTGGGCTCTGTTTGGCTTGTTGGAAAGATCTCTCAAAGGCCAATCCATTAAGAACTGAATTTGGAAAAAAGAGCTTACACAAAATATTTTATACGAATAAAAAGAAGGCCTACTTTTCACCTTTTAGTCTTCCACCCGTGCCTCGATTTTCCAGCGTCGCGCGTCTAGTGACAGTCGGCGTGAGCCAATCTTGGCCATTTTTGAATTTGGCTCTATACCAGCGTTAGTATCGACCGTAAGGTCAATAGCAAGGTTCCTACCAAGATTGGCTCTAAGCGGACCGCGGAAGAAGCCTGGAGGGCTTTGAGAACGAGGCATGCCGAATAAAACTGGCGCAGCTTTCTTATACGAACTCCGATCTGGGCTCTGTTTGGCTTGTTGGAAAGATCTCTCAAAGGCCAATCCTTTAAGAACTGAATTTGGAAAAAAGTGCTTACACAATATATTTTATATGAGTAACAAGTTACTTATAGGCCTCATTTCCACCTCTTTTCTTCCACCCGTGCCTCGATTTTCCAGCGTCGCGCGTCTAGTGACAGTCGGCGTGAGCCAATCTTGGCCAATTTTTGAATTTGGCTATGTACCAGCGTTAGTATCGACCGTAAGGTCAATAGCAAGGTTCCTACCAAGAATGGCTCTAAGCGGACCGCGGAAGAAGCCTGGAGGGCTTTGAGAACGAGGCCTGCCGCATAAAACTGGCGCAGCTTTCTCATACGAACTTCGATCTGGGCTATGTTTGGCTTGTTGGAAAGATCTCTCAAGGGCCAATCCTTAAGAACTGAATTTGGAAAAAAGAGCTTACACAAAATATTTTATACGAATAACAAGAAGGCCTACTTTTCACCTTTTAGTCTTCCACCCGTGCCTCGATTTTCCAGCGTCGCGCGTCTAGTGACAGTCGGCGCGAGCCAATCTTGGCCAATTTTTGAGTATCGATCGTAAGGTCAGTAGCAAGGTTCCTACCAAGAATGGCTCTAAGCGGACCGCGGAAGAAGCCTGAAGGGCTTTGAGAACGAGGCCTGCCCCATAAAACTGGCGCAGCTTTCTCATACGAACTCCGATCTGGGCTCTGTTTGGCTTGTTGGAAAGATCTCTCAAGGCCAATCCATTAAGAACTGAATTTGGAAAAAAGAGCTTACACAAAATATTTATACGAATAAAAAGAAGGCCTACTTTTCACCTTTTAGTCTTCCACCCGTGCCTCGATTTTCCAGCGTCGCGCGTCTAGTGACAGTCGGCGCGAGCCAATCTTGGCCAATTTTTGAATTTGGCTATGTACCAGCGTTAGTATCGACCGTAAGGTCAATAGCAAGGTTCCTACCAAGAATGGCTCTAAGCGACCGCGGAAGAAGCCTGGAGGGCTTTGAGAACGAGGCCTGCCGCATAAAACTGGCGCAGCTTTCTCATACGAACTCCGATCTGGGCTATGTTTGGCTTGTTGGAAAGATCTCTCAAAGGCCAATCCTTTAAGAACTGAATTTGGAAAAAAGAGCTTACACAAAATATTTTATACGAATAAAAAGAAGGCCTACTTTTCACCTTTTAGTCTTCCACCCGTGCCTCGATTTTCCAGCGTCGCGCGTCTAGTGACAGTCGGCGTGAGCCAATCTTGGCCAATTTTTGAATTTGGCTATATACCAGCGTTAGTATCGACCGTAAGGTCAATAGCAAGGTTCCTACAAAGATTGGCTCTAAGCGGACCGCGGAAGAAGCCTGGAGGGCTTTGAGAACGAGGCATGCCGAATAAAACTGGCGCAGCTTTCTCATACGAACTCCGATCTGGGCTCTGTTTGGCTTGTTGGAAAGATCTCTCAAAGGCCAATCCTTTAAGAACTGAATTTGGAAAAAAGAGCTTACACAAAATATTTTATATGAATAACAAAGAAGGCCTCATTTCCACCTTTTTCTTCCACCCGTGCCTCGATTTTCCAGCGTCGCGCGTCTAGTGACAGTCGGCGTGAGCCAATCTTGGCCAATTTTTGAATTTGGCTATGTACCAGCGTTAGTATCGACCGTAAGGTCAATAGCAAGGTTCCTACCAAGAATGGCTCTAAGCGGACCGCGGAAGAAGCCTGGAGGGCTTTGAGAACGAGGCCTGCCGCATAAAACTGGCGCAGCTTTCTCATACGAACTCCGATCTGGGCTATGTTTGGCTTGTTGGAAAGATCTCTCAAGGGCCAATCCTTTAAGAACTGAATTTGGAAAAAAGAGCTTACACAAAATATTTTATACGAATAACAAGAAGGCCTACTTTTCACCTTTTAGTCTTCCACCCGTGCCTCGATTTTCCAGCGTCGCGCGTCTAGTGACAGTCGGCGCGAGCCAATCTTGGCCAATTTTTGAGTATCGATCGTAAGGTCAGTAGCAAGGTTCCTACCAAGAATGGCTCTAAGCGGACCGCGGAAGAAGCCTGAAGGGCTTTGAGAACGAGGCCTGCCCCATAAAACTGGCGCAGCTTTCTCATACGAACTCCGATCTGGGCTCTGTTTGGCTTGTTGGAAAGATCTCTCAAAGGCCAATCCATTAAGAACTGAATTTGGAAAAAAGAGCTTACACAAAATATTTTATACGAATAAAAAGAAGGCCTACTTTTCACCTTTTAGTCTTCCACCCGTGCCTCGATTTTCCAGCGTCGCGCGTCTAGTGACAGTCGGCGCGAGCCAATCTTGGCCAATTTTTGAATTTGGCTATGTACCAGCGTTAGTATCGATCGTAAGGTCAATAGCAAGGTTCCTACCAAGAATGGCTCTAAGCGGACCGCGGAAGAAGCCTGAGGGCTTTGAGAACGAGGCCTGCGCATATAAAACTGGCGCAGCTTTCTCATACGAACTCCGATCTGGGCTCTGTTTGGCTTGTTGGAAAGATCTCTCAAGGGCCAATCCTTTAAGAACTGAATTTGGAAAAAAGAGCTTACACAAAATATTTTATACGAATAAAAAGAAGGCCTACTTTTCACCTTTTAGTCTTCCACCCGTGCCTCGATTTTCCAGCGTCGCGCGTCTAGTGACAGTCGGCGTGAGCCAATCTTGGCCAATTTTTGAATTTGGCTCTATACCAGCGTTAGTATCGACCGTAAGGTCAATAGCAAGGTTCCTACCAAGAATGGCTCTAAGCGGACCGCGGAAGAAGCCTGGAGGGCTTTGAGAACGAGGCCTGCCGAATAAAACTGGCGCAGCTTTCTCATACGAACTCCGATCTGGGCTCTGTTTGGCTTGTTGGAAAGATCTCTCAAAGGCCAATCCTTTAAGAACTGAATTTGGAAAAAAAGTGCTTACACAATATATTTTATATGAATAACAAGTTACATATAGGCCTCATTTCACCTTTTTCTTCCACCCGTGCCTCGATTTTCCAGCGTCGCGCGTCTAGTGACAGTCGGCGTGAGCCAATCTTGGCCAATTTTGAATTTGGCTATGTACCAGCGTTAGTATCGACCGTAGGGTCAATAGCAAGGTTCCTACCAAGAATGGCTCTAAGCGGACCGCGGAAGAAGCCTGGAGGGCTTTGAGAACGAGGCCTGCCGCATAAAACTGGCGCAGCTTTCTCATACGAACTCCGATCTGGGCTATGTTTGGCTTGTTGGAAAGATCTCTCAAGGGCCAATCCTTTAAGAACTGAATTTGGAAAAAAGAGCTTACACAAAATATTTTATACGAATAACAAGAAGGCCTACTTTTCACCTTTTAGTCTTCCACCCGTGCCTCGATTTTCCAGCGTCGCGCGTCTAGTGACAGTCGGCGTGAGCCAATCTTGGCCAATTTTTGAATTTGGCTATGTACCAGCGTTAGTATCGACCGTAAGGTCAATAGCAAGGTTCCTACCAAGAATGGCTCTAAGCGGACCGCGGAAGAAGCCTGGAGGGCTTTGAGAACGAGGCCTGCCGCATAAAACTGGCGCAGCTTTCTCATACGAACTCCGATCTGGGCTATGTTTGGCTTGTTGGAAAGATCTCTCAAGGGCCAATCCTTTAAGAACTGAATTTGGAAAAAAGAGCTTACACAAATATTTTATACGAATAACAAGAAGGCCTACTTTTCACCTTTTAGTCTTCCACCCGTGCCTCGATTTTCCAGCGTCGCGCGTCTAGTGACAGTCGGCGCGAGCCAATCTTGGCCAATTTTTGAATTTGGCTATGTACCAGCGTTAGTATCGATCGTAAGGTCAGTAGCAAGGTTCCTACCAAGAATGGCTCTAAGCGGACCGCGGAAGAAGCCTGAGGGCTTTGAGAACGAGGCCTGCCCCATAAAACTGGCGCAGCTTTCTCATACGAACTCCGATCTGGGCTCTGTTTGGCTTGTTGGAAAGATCTCTCAAAGGCCAATCCATTAAGAACTGAATTTGGAAAAAAGAGCTTACACAAAATATTTTATACGAATAAAAAGAAGGCCTACTTTTCACCTTTTTCTTCCACCCGTGCCTCGATTTTCCAGCGTCGCGCGTCTAGTGACAGTCGGCGCGAGCCAATCTTGGCCAATTTTTGAATTTGGCTATGTACCAGCGTTAGTATCGACCGTAAGGTCAATAGCAAGGTTCCTACCAAGAATGGCTCTAAGCGGACCGCGGAAGAAGCCTGGAGGGCTTTGAGAACGAGGCCTGCCGCATAAAACTGGCGCAGCTTTCTCATACGAACTCCGATCTGGGCTCTGTTTGGCTTGTTGGAAAGATCTCTCAAGGGCCAATCCTTTAAGAACTGAATTTGGAAAAAAGAGCTTACACAAAATATTTTATACGAATAACAAGAAGGCCTACTTTTCACCTTTTAGTCTTCCACCCGTGCCTCGATTTTCCAGCGTCGCGCGTCTAGTGACAGTCGGCGCGAGCCAATCTTGGCCAATTTTTGAATTTGGCTATGTACCAGCGTTAGTATCGATCGTAAGGTCAGTAGCAAGGTTCCTACCAAGAATGGCTCTAAGCGGACCGCGGAAGAAGCCTGAAGGGCTTTGAGAACGAGGCCTGCCCCATAAAACTGGCGCAGCTTTCTCATACGAACTCCGATCTGGGCTCTGTTTGGCTTGTTGGAAAGATCTCTCAAAGGCCAATCCTTTAAGAACTGAATTTGGAAAAAAGAGCTTACACAAAATATTTTATACGAATAAAAAGAAGGCCTACTTTTCACCTTTTTCTTCCACCCGTGCCTCGATTTTCCAGCGTCGCGCGTCTAGTGACAGTCGGCGTGAGCCAATCTTGGCCAATTTTTGAATTTGGCTATGTACCAGCGTTAGTATCGACCGTAAGGTCAATAGCAAGGTTCCTACCAAGAATGGCTCTAAGCGGACCGCGGAAGAAGCCTGGAGGGCTTTGAGAACGAGGCCTGCCGCATAAAACTGGCGCAGCTTTCTCATACGAACTCCGATCTGGGCTATGTTTGGCTTGTTGGAAAGATCTCTCAAGGCCAATCCTTAAGAACTGAATTTGGAAAAAAGAGCTTACACAAAATATTTTATACGAATAACAAGAAGGCCTACTTTTCACCTTTTAGTCTTCCACCCGTGCCTCGATTTTCCAGCGTCGCGCGTCTAGTGACAGTCGGCGCGAGCCAATCTTGGCCAATTTTTGAATTTGGCTATGTACCAGCGTTAGTATCGATCGTAAGGTCAGTAGCAAGGTTCCTACCAAGAATGGCTCTAAGCGGACCGCGGAAGAAGCCTGAAGGGCTTTGAGAACGAGGCCTGCCCCATAAAACTGGCGCAGCTTTCTCATACGAACTCCGATCTGGGCTCTGTTTGGCTTGTTGGAAAGATCTCTCAAAGGCCAATCCTTTAAGAACTGAATTTGGAAAAAAGAGCTTACACAAAATATTTTATACGAATAAAAAGAAGGCCTACTTTTCACCTTTTTCTTCCACCCGTGCCTCGATTTTCCAGCGTCGCGCGTCTAGTGACAGTCGGCGTGAGCCAATCTTGGCCAATTTTTGAATTTGGCTATGTACCAGCGTTAGTATCGACCGTAAGGTCAATAGCAAGGTTCCTACCAAGAATGGCTCTAAGCGGACCGCGGAAGAAGCCTGGAGGGCTTTGAGAACGAGGCCTGCCGCATAAAACTGGCGCAGCTTTCTCATACGAACTCCGATCTGGGCTATGTTTGGCTTGTTGGAAAGATCTCTCAAGGCCAATCCTTTAAGAACTGAATTTGGAAAAAAAGAGCTTACACAAAATATTTTATACGAATAACAAGAAGGCCTACTTTTCACCTTTTAGTCTTCCACCCGTGCCTCGATTTTCCAGCGTCGCGCGTCTAGTGACAGTCGGCGCGAGCCAATCTTGGCCAATTTTTGAATTTGGCTATGTACCAGCGTTAGTATCGATCGTAAGGTCAGTAGCAAGGTTCCTACCAAGAATGGCTCTAAGCGGACCGCGGAAGAAGCCTGAAGGGCTTTGAGAACGAGGCCTGCCCATAAAACTGGCGCAGCTTTCTCATACGAACTCCGATCTGGGCTCTGTTTGGCTTGTTGGAAAGATCTCTCAAAGGCCAATCCATTAAGAACTGAATTTGGAAAAAAGAGCTTACACAAAATATTTTATACGAATAAAAGAAGGCCTACTTTTCACCTTTTAGTCTTCCACCCGTGCCTCGATTTTCCAGCGTCGCGCGTCTAGTGACAGTCGGCGTGAGCCAATCTTGGCCAATTTTTGAATTTGGCTCTGTACCAGCGTTAGTATCGACCGTAAGGTCAATAGCAAGGTTCCTACCAAGAATGGCTCTAAGCGGACCGCGGAAGAAGCCTGGAGGGCTTTGAGAACGAGGCCTGCCGCATAAAACTGGCGCAGCTTTCTCATACGAACTCCGATCTGGGCTCTGTTTGGCTTGTTGGAAAGATCTCTCAAAGGCCAATCCTTTAAGAACTGAATTTGGAAAAAAGAGCTTACACAAAATATTTTATACGAATAACAAGTTACTTATAGGCCTCATTTCCACCTTTTTCTTCCACCCGTGCCTCGATTTTCCAGCGTCGCGCGTCTAGTGACAGTCGGCGTGAGCCAATCTTGGCCAATTTTTGAATTTGGCTATGTACCAGCGTTAGTATCGACCGTAAGGTCAATAGCAAGGTTCCTACCAAGAATGGCTCTAAGCGGACCGCGGAAGAAGCCTGGAGGGCTTTGAGAACGAGGCCTGCCGCATAAAACTGGCGCAGCTTTCTCATACGAACTCCGATCTGGGCTATGTTTGGCTTGTTGGAAAGATCTCTCAAGGGCCAATCCTTTAAGAACTGAATTTGGAAAAAAGAGCTTACACAAAATATTTTATACGAATAACAAGAAGGCCTACTTTTCACCTTTTAGTCTTCCACCCGTGCCTCGATTTTCCAGCGTCGCGCGTCTAGTGACAGTCGGCGCGAGCCAATCTTGGCCAATTTTTGAATTTGGCTATGTACCAGCGTTAGTATCGATCGTAAGGTCAGTAGCAAGGTTCCTACCAAGAATGGCTCTAAGCGGACCGCGGAAGAAGCCTGAAGGGCTTTGAGAACGAGGCCTGCCCCATAAAACTGGCGCAGCTTTCTCATACGAACTCCGATCTGGGCTCTGTTTGGCTTGTTGGAAAGATCTCTCAAAGGCCAATCCTTAAGAACTGAATTTGGAAAAAAGAGCTTACACAAAATATTTTATACGAATAAAAGAAGGCCTACTTTTCACCTTTTAGTCTTCCACCCGTGCCTCGATTTTCCAGCGTCGCGCGTCTAGTGACAGTCGGCGTGAGCCAATCTTGGCCAATTTTTGAATTTGGCTATGTACCAGCGTTAGTATCGACCGTAAGGTCAATAGCAAGGTTCCTACCAAGAATGGCTCTAAGCGGACCGCGGAAGAAGCCTGGAGGGCTTTGAGAACGAGGCCTGCCGCATAAAACTGGCGCAGCTTTCTCATACGAACTCCGATCTGGGCTCTGTTTGGCTTGTTGGAAAGATCTCTCAAGGGCCAATCCTTTAAGAACTGAATTTGGAAAAAAGAGCTTACACAAAATATTTTATACGAATAACAAGAAGGCCTACTTTTCACCTTTTAGTCTTCCACCCGTGCCTCGATTTTCCAGCGTCGCGCGTCTAGTGACAGTCGGCGCGAGCCAATCTTGGCCAATTTTTGAATTTGGCTATGTACCAGCGTTAGTATCGATCGTAAGGTCAGTAGCAAGGTTCCTACCAAGAATGGCTCTAAGCGGACCGCGGAAGAAGCCTGGAGGGCTTTGAGAACGAGGCCTGCCCCATAAAACTGGCGCAGCTTTCTCATACGAACTCCGATCTGGGCTCTGTTTGGCTTGTTGGAAAGATCTCTCAAAGGCCAATCCTTAAGAACTGAATTTGGAAAAAAGAGCTTACACAAAATATTTTATACGAATAAAAAGAAGGCCTACTTTTCACCTTTAGTCTTCCACCCGTGCCTCGATTTTCCAGCGTCGCGCGTCTAGTGACAGTCGGCGTGAGCCAATCTTGGCCAATTTTTGAATTTGGCTCTATACCAGCGTTAGTATCGACCGTAAGGTCAATAGCAAGGTTCCTACCAAGAATGGCTCTAAGCGGACCGCGGAAGAAGCCTGGAGGGCTTTGAGAACGAGGCCTGCCGATATAAAACTGGCGCAGCTTTCTCATACGAACTCCGATCTGGGCTCTGTTTGGCTTGTTGGAAAGATCTCTCAAAGGCCAATCCTTTAAGAACTGAATTTGGAAAAAAAAGCTTACACAAAATATTTTATACGAATAACAAGAAGGCCTCTTTCCACCTTTTTCTTCCACCCGTGCCTCGATTTTCCAGCGTCGCGCGTCTAGTGACAGTCGGCGTGAGCCAATCTTGGCCAATTTTTGAATTTGGCTATGTACCAGCGTTAGTATCGACCGTAAGGTCAATAGCAAGGTTCCTACCAAGAATGGCTCTAAGCGGACCGCGGAAGAAGCCTGGAGGGCTTTGAGAACGAGGCCTGCCGCATAAAACTGGCGCAGCTTTCTCATACGAACTCCGATCTGGGCTATGTTTGGCTTGTTGGAAAGATCTCTCAAGGGCCAATCCTTTAAGAACTGAATTTGGAAAAAAGAGCTTACACAAAATATTTTATACGAATAACAAGAAGGCCTACTTTTCACCTTTTAGTCTTCCACCCGTGCCTCGATTTTCCAGCGTCGCGCGTCTAGTGACAGTCGGCGTGAGCCAATCTTGGCCAATTTTTGAGTATCGATCGTAAGGTCAGTAGCAAGGTTCCTACCAAGAATGGCTCTAAGCGGACCGCGGAAGAAGCCTGAAGGGCTTTGAGAACGAGGCCTGCCCCATAAAACTGGCGCAGCTTTCTCATACGAACTCCGATCTGGGCTCTGTTTGGCTTGTTGGAAAGATCTCTCAAAGGCCAATCCATTAAGAACTGAATTGGAAAAAAGAGCTTACACAAAATATTTTATACGAATAAAAAGAAGGCCTACTTTTCACCTTTTAGTCTTCCACCCGTGCCTCGATTTTCCAGCGTCGCGCGTCTAGTGACAGTCGGCGTGAGCCAATCTTGGCCAATTTTTGAATTTGGCTATATACCAGCGTTAGTATCGACCGTAAGGTCAATAGCAAGGTTCCTACAAAGATTGGCTCTAAGCGGACCGCGGAAGAAGCCTGGAGGGCTTTGAGAACGAGGCCTGCCGAATAAAACTGGCGCAGCTTTCTCATACGAACTCCGATCTGGGCTCTGTTTGGCTTGTTGGAAAGATCTCTCAAAGGCCAATCCTTTAAGAACTGAATTTGGAAAAAAGAGCTTACACAAAATATTTTATATGAGTAACAAGTTACATATAGGCCTCATTTCCACCTTTTTTCTTCCACCCGTGCCTCGATTTTCCAGCGTCGCGCGTCTAGTGACAGTCGGCGTGAGCCAATCTTGGCCAATTTTTGAATTTGGCTATGTACCAGCGTTAGTATCGACCGTAAGGTCAATAGCAAGGTTCCTACCAAGAATGGCTCTAAGCGGACCGCGGAAGAAGCCTGGAGGGCTTTGAGAACGAGGCCTGCCGCATAAAACTGGCGCAGCTTTCTCATACGAACTCCGATCTGGGCTATGTTTGGCTTGTTGGAAAGATCTCTCAAGGGCAATCCTTTAAGAACTGAATTTGGAAAAAAGAGCTTACACAAAATATTTTATACGAATAACAAGAAGGCCTACTTTTCACCTTTTAGTCTTCCACCCGTGCCTCGATTTTCCAGCGTCGCGCGTCTAGTGACAGTCGGCGCGAGCCAATCTTGGCCAATTTTTGAATTTGGCTATGTTATCGATCGTAAGGTCAGTAGCAAGGTTCCTACCAAGAATGGCTCTAAGCGGACCGCGGAAGAAGCCTGAAGGGCTTTGAGAACGAGGCCTGCCCCATAAAACTGGCGCAGCTTTCTCATACGAACTCCGATCTGGGCTCTGTTTGGCTTGTTGGAAAGATCTCTCAAAGGCCAATCCTTTAAGAACTGAATTTGGAAAAAAGAGCTTACACAAAATATTTTATACGAATAAAAAGAAGGCCTACTTTTCACCTTTTAGTCTTCCACCCGTGCCTCGATTTTCCAGCGTCGCGCGTCTAGTGACAGTCGGCGCGAGCCAATCTTGGCCAATTTTTGAATTTGGCTATGTACCAGCGTTAGTATCGATCGTAAGGTCAGTAGCAAGGTTCCTACCAAGAATGGCTCTAAGCGGACCGCGGAAGAAGCCTGAAGGGCTTTGAGAACGAGGCCTGCCCCATAAAACTGGCGCAGCTTTCTCATACGAACTCCGATCTGGGCTCTGTTTGGCTTGTTGGAAAGATCTCTCAAGGGCCAATCCTTTAAGAACTGAATTTGGAAAAAAGAGCTTACACAAAATATTTTATACGAATAAAAGAAGGCCTACTTTTCACCTTTTAGTCTTCCACCCGTGCCTCGATTTTCCAGCGTCGCGCGTCTAGTGACAGTCGGCGTGAGCCAATCTTGGCCAATTTTTGAATTTGGCTCTATACCAGCGTTAGTATCGACCGTAAGGTCAATAGCAAGGTTCCTACAAAGATTGGCTCTAAGCGGACCGCGGAAGAAGCCTGGAGGGC
This sequence comes from Eragrostis nindensis, assembly GCA_012490785.1. NCBI lineage: Eukaryota > Viridiplantae > Streptophyta > Magnoliopsida > Poales > Poaceae > Eragrostis > Eragrostis nindensis. The sequence goes on along the minus strand of JAAXCT010000476.1, from coordinate 12,148 downwards.
TTTGAGAACGAGGCATGCCGAATAAAACTGGCGCAGCTTTCTCATACGAACTCCGATCTGGGCTCTGTTTGGCTTGTTGGAAAGATCTCTCAAAGGCCAATCCTTTAAGAACTGAATTTGGAAAAAAGTGCTTACACAATATATTTTATATGAGTAACAAGTTACTTATAGGCCTCATTTCCACCTCTTTTCTTCCACCCGTGCCTCGATTTTCCAGCGTCGCGCGTCTAGTGACAGTCGGCGTGAGCCAATCTTGGCCAATTTTTGAATTTGGCTATGTACCAGCGTTAGTATCGACCGTAAGGTCAATAGCAAGGTTCCTACCAAGAATGGCTCTAAGCGGACCGCGGAAGAAGCCTGGAGGGCTTTGAGAACGAGGCCTGCCGCATAAAACTGGCGCAGCTTTCTCATACGAACTCCGATCTGGGCTATGTTTGGCTTGTTGGAAAGATCTCTCAAGGGCCAATCCTTTAAGAACTGAATTTGGAAAAAAGAGCTTACACAAAATATTTTATACGAATAACAAGAAGGCCTACTTTTCACCTTTTAGTCTTCCACCCGTGCCTCGATTTTCCAGCGTCGCGCGTCTAGTGACAGTCGGCGCGAGCCAATCTTGGCCAATTTTTGAATCGATCGTAAGGTCAGTAGCAAGGTTCCTACCAAGAATGGCTCTAAGCGGACCGCGGAAGAAGCCTGAAGGGCTTTGAGAACGAGGCCTGCCCATAAAACTGGCGCAGCTTTCTCATACGAACTCCGATCTGGGCTCTGTTTGGCTTGTTGGAAAGATCTCTCAAAGGCCAATCCTTTAAGAACTGAATTTGGAAAAAAGAGCTTACACAAAATATTTTATACGAATAACAAGAAGGCCTACTTTTCACCTTTTAGTCTTCCACCCGTGCCTCGATTTTCCAGCGTCGCGCGTCTAGTGACAGTCGGCGCGAGCCAATCTTGGCCAATTTTTGAAGGTATCCAGCGTAGGTCAAGAGTAGCAAGGTTCCTACCAAGAATGGCTCTAAGCGGACCGCGGAAGAAGCCTGGAGGGCTTTGAGAACGAGGCCTGCCCCATAAAACTGGCGCAGCTTTCTCATACGAACTCCGATCTGGGCTCTGTTTGGCTTGTTGGAAAGATCTCTCAAGGGCCAATCCTTTAAGAACTGAATTTGGAAAAAAGAGCTTACACGAAGGCCTACTTTTCACCTTTTAGTCTTCCACCCGTGCCTCGATTTTCCAGCGTCGCGCGTCTAGTGACAGTCGGCGCGAGCCAATCTTGGCCAATTTTTGAGTATCCAGCGTTAGTCAGGTAAGTCAGTAGCAAGGTTCCTACCAAGAATGGCTCTAAGCGGACCGCGGAAGAAGCCTGGAGGGCTTTGAGAACGAGGCCTGCCGCATAAAACTGGCGCAGCTTTCTCATACGAACTCCGATCTGGGCTATGTTTGGCTTGTTGGAAAGATCTCTCAAGGGCCAATCCTTTAAGAACTGAATTTGGAAAAAAGAGCTTACACAAAATATTTTATACGAATAACAAGAAGGCCTACTTTTCACCTTTTAGTCTTCCACCCGTGCCTCGATTTTCCAGCGTCGCGCGTCTAGTGACAGTCGGCGCGAGCCAATCTTGGCCAATTTTTGAGTATCGATCGTAAGGTCAGTAGCAAGGTTCCTACCAAGAATGGCTCTAAGCGGACCGCGGAAGAAGCCTGAAGGGCTTTGAGAACGAGGCCTGCCCCATAAAACTGGCGCAGCTTTCTCATACGAACTCCGATCTGGGCTCTGTTTGGCTTGTTGGAAAGATCTCTCAAAGGCCAATCCTTTAAGAACTGAATTTGGAAAAAAAGAGCTTACACAAAATATTTTATACGAATAAAAAGAAGGCCTACTTTTCACCTTTAGTCTTCCACCCGTGCCTCGATTTTCCAGCGTCGCGCGTCTAGTGACAGTCGGCGTGAGCCAATCTTGGCCAATTTTTGAATTTGGCTCTATACCAGCGTTAGTATCGACCGTAAGGTCAATAGCAAGGTTCCTACAAAGATTGGCTCTAAGCGGACCGCGGAAGAAGCCTGGAGGGCTTTGAGAACGAGGCCTGCCGAATAAAACTGGCGCAGCTTTCTCATACGAACTCCGATCTGGGCTCTGTTTGGCTTGTTGGAAAGATCTCTCAAAGGCCAATCCTTTAAGAACTGAATTTGGAAAAAAGAGCTTACACAATATATTTTATATGAGTAACAAGTTACTTATAGGCCTCATTTCACCTTTTTCTTCCACCCGTGCCTCGATTTTCCAGCGTCGCGCGTCTAGTGACAGTCGGCGTGAGCCAATCTTGGCCAATTTTTGAATTTGGCTATGTACCAGCGTTAGTATCGACCGTAAGGTCAATAGCAAGGTTCCTACCAAGAATGGCTCTAAGCGGACCGCGGAAGAAGCCTGGAGGGCTTTGAGAACGAGGCCTGCCGCATAAAACTGGCGCAGCTTTCTCATACGAACTCCGATCTGGGCTATGTTTGGCTTGTTGGAAAGATCTCTCAAGGGCCAATCCTTTAAGAACTGAATTTGGAAAAAAGAGCTTACACAAAATATTTATACGAATAACAAGAAGGCCTACTTTTCACCTTTTAGTCTTCCACCCGTGCCTCGATTTTCCAGCGTCGCGCGTCTAGTGACAGTCGGCGCGAGCCAATCTTGGCCAATTTTTGAATTTGGCTATGTACCAGCGTTAGTATCGATCGTAAGGTCAGTAGCAAGGTTCCTACCAAGAATGGCTCTAAGCGGACCGCGGAAGAAGCCTGAAGGGCTTTGAGAACGAGGCCTGCCCCATAAAACTGGCGCAGCTTTCTCATACGAACTCCGATCTGGGCTCTGTTTGGCTTGTTGGAAAGATCTCTCAAAGGCCAATCCATTAAGAACTGAATTTGGAAAAAAGAGCTTACACAAAATATTTTATACGAATAAAAAGAAGGCCTACTTTTCACCTTTTAGTCTTCCACCCGTGCCTCGATTTTCCAGCGTCGCGCGTCTAGTGACAGTCGGCGTGAGCCAATCTTGGCCAATTTTTGAATTTGGCTCTATACCAGCGTTAGTATCGACCGTAAGGTCAATAGCAAGGTTCCTACAAAGATTGGCTCTAAGCGGACCGCGGAAGAAGCCTGGAGGGCTTTGAGAACGAGGCCTGCCGAATAAAACTGGCGCAGCTTTCTCATACGAACTCCGATCTGGGCTCTGTTTGGCTTGTTGGAAAGATCTCTCAAGGCCAATCCTTTAAGAACTGAATTTGGAAAAAAGAGCTTACACAAAATATTTTATATGAATAACAAGTTATTACTTATAGGCCTCATTTTCACCTTTTTCTTCCACCCGTGCCTCGATTTTCCAGCGTCGCGCGTCTAGTGACAGTCGGCGTGAGCCAATCTTGGCCAATTTTTGAATTTGGCTATGTACCAGCGTTAGTATCGACCGTAAGGTCAATAGCAAGGTTCCTACCAAGAATGGCTCTAAGCGGACCGCGGAAGAAGCCTGGAGGGCTTTGAGAACGAGGCCTGCCGCATAAAACTGGCGCAGCTTTCTCATACGAACTCCGATCTGGGCTATGTTTGGCTTGTTGGAAAGATCTCTCAAGGGCCAATCCTTTAAGAACTGAATTTGGAAAAAAGAGCTTACACAAATATTTTATACGAATAACAAGAAGGCCTACTTTTCACCTTTTAGTCTTCCACCGTGCCTCGATTTTCCAGCGTCGCGCGTCTAGTGACAGTCGGCGCGAGCCAATCTTGGCCAATTTTTGAGTTATCGATCGTAAGGTCAGTAGTAGCAAGGTTCCTACCAAGAATGGCTCTAAGCGGACCGCGGAAGAAGCCTGAGGGCTTTGAGAACGAGGCCTGCCCATAAAACTGGCGCAGCTTTCTCATACGAACTCCGATCTGGGCTCTGTTTGGCTTGTTGGAAAGATCTCTCAAAGGCCAATCCATTAAGAACTGAATTTGGAAAAAAGAGCTTACACAAAATATTTTATACGAATAAAAAGAAGGCCTACTTTTCACCTTTTAGTCTTCCACCGTGCCTCGATTTTCCAGCGTCGCGCGTCTAGTGACAGTCGGCGCGAGCCAATCTTGGCCAATTTTTGAATTTGGCTATGTACCAGCGTTAGTATCGACCGTAAGGTCAATAGCAAGGTTCCTACCAAGATGGCTCTAAGCGGACCGCGGAAGAAGCCTGGAGGGCTTTGAGAACGAGGCCTGCCGCATAAAACTGGCGCAGCTTTCTCATACGAACTCCGATCTGGGCTCTGTTTGGCTTGTTGGAAAGATCTCTCAAGGGCCAATCCTTTAAGAACTGAATTTGGAAAAAAGAGCTTACACAAAATATTTTATACGAATAACAAGAAGGCCTACTTTTCACCTTTAGTCTTCCACCCGTGCCTCGATTTTCCAGCGTCGCGCGTCTAGTGACAGTCGGCGCGAGCCAATCTTGGCCAATTTTTGAATTTGGCTATGTACCAGCGTTAGTATCGATCGTAAGGTCAGTAGCAAGGTTCCTACCAAGAATGGCTCTAAGCGGACCGCGGAAGAAGCCTGAAGGGCTTTGAGAACGAGGCCTGCCCATAAAACTGGCGCAGCTTTCTCATACGAACTCCGATCTGGGCTCTGTTTGGCTTGTTGGAAAGATCTCTCAAAGGCCAATCCTTTAAGAACTGAATTTGGAAAAAAGAGCTTACACAAAATATTTTATACGAATAACAAGAAGGCCTACTTTTCACCTTTTAGTCTTCCACCCGTGCCTCGATTTTCCAGCGTCGCGCGTCTAGTGACAGTCGGCGCGAGCCAATCTTGGCCAATTTTTGAATTTGGCTATGTACCAGCGTTAGTATCGACCGTAAGGTCAATAGCAAGGTTCCTACCAAGAATGGCTCTAAGCGGACCGCGGAAGAAGCCTGGAGGGCTTTGAGAACGAGGCCTGCCGCATAAAACTGGCGCAGCTTTCTCATACGAACTCCGATCTGGGCTCTGTTTGGCTTGTTGGAAAGATCTCTCAAAGGCCAATCCTTTAAGAACTGAATTTGGAAAAAGAGCTTACACAAAATATTTTATACGAATAACAAGAAGGCCTACTTTTCACCTTTTAGTCTTCCACCCGTGCCTCGATTTTCCAGCGTCGCGCGTCTAGTGACAGTCGGCGCGAGCCAATCTTGGCCAATTTTTGAATTTGGCTATGTACCAGCGTTAGTATCGATCGTAAGGTCAGTAGCAAGGTTCCTACCAAGAATGGCTCTAAGCGGACCGCGGAAGAAGCCTGGAGGGCTTTGAGAACGAGGCCTGCCCCATAAAACTGGCGCAGCTTTCTCATACGAACTCCGATCTGGGCTCTGTTTGGCTTGTTGGAAAGATCTCTCAAAGGCCAATCCTTTAAGAACTGAATTTGGGAAAAAAGAGCTTACACAAAATATTTTATACGAATAACAAGAAGGCCTACTTTTCACCTTTAGTCTTCCACCCGTGCCTCGATTTTCCAGCGTCGCGCGTCTAGTGACAGTCGGCGCGCGCGAGCCAATCTTGGCCAATTTTTGTACCAGCGTTAGTATCGATCGTAAGGTCAGTAGCAAGGTTCCTACCAAGAATGGCTCTAAGCGGACCGCGGAAGAAGCCTGGAGGGCTTTGAGAACGAGGCCTGCCGCATAAAACTGGCGCAGCTTTCTCATACGAACTCCGATCTGGGCTATGTTTGGCTTGTTGGAAAGATCTCTCAAGGGCCAATCCTTTAAGAACTGAATTTGGAAAAAAGAGCTTACACAAAATATTTTATACGAATAACAAGAAGGCCTACTTTTCACCTTTTAGTCTTCCACCCGTGCTCGATTTTCCAGCGTCGTCTATTTTCGAGACGGCACAGTCGGTCTGAGCGAGCCATCTTGGCCAATTTTTGAATTTGGCTATGTACCAGCGTTAGTATCGACCGTAAGGTCAATAGCAAGGTTCCTACCAAGAATGGCTCTAAGCGGACCGCGGAAGAAGCCTGGAGGGCTTTGAGAACGAGGCCTGCCGCATAAAACTGGCGCAGCTTTCTCATACGAACTCCGATCTGGGCTATGTTTGGCTTGTTGGAAAGATCTCTCAAGGGCCAATCCTTAAGAACTGAATTTGGAAAAAAGAGCTTACACAAAATATTTTATACGAATAACAAGAAGGCCTACTTTTCACCTTTTAGTCTTCCACCGTGCCTCGATTTTCCAGCGTCGCGCGTCTAGTGACAGTCGGCGCGAGCCAATCTTGGCCAATTTTTGAGTATCGATCGTAAGGTCAGTAGCAAGGTTCCTACCAAGAATGGCTCTAAGCGGACCGCGGAAGAAGCCTGAAGGGCTTTGAGAACGAGGCCTGCCCATAAAACTGGCGCAGCTTTCTCATACGAACTCCGATCTGGGCTCTGTTTGGCTTGTTGGAAAGATCTCTCAAAGGCCAATCCTTTAAGAACTGAATTTGGAAAAAAGAGCTTACACAAAATATTTTATACGAATAACAAGAAGGCCTACTTTTCACCTTTTAGTCTTCCACCCGTGCCTCGATTTTCCAGCGTCGCGCGTCTAGTGACAGTCGGCGCGAGCCAATCTTGGCCAATTTTTGAGTATCGATCGTAAGGTCAGTAGCAAGGTTCCTACCAAGAATGGCTCTAAGCGGACCGCGGAAGAAGCCTGAAGGGCTTTGAGAACGAGGCCTGCCCCATAAAACTGGCGCAGCTTTCTCATACGAACTCCGATCTGGGCTCTGTTTGGCTTGTTGGAAAGATCTCTCAAAGGCCAATCCTTAAGAACTGAATTTGGAAAAAAGAGCTTACACAAAATATTTTATACGAATAAAAAGAAGGCCTACTTTTCACCTTTAGTCTTCCACCCGTGCCTCGATTTTCCAGCGTCGCGCGTCTAGTGACAGTCGGCGCGAGCCAATCTTGGCCAATTTTTGAATTTGGCTATGTACCAGCGTTAGTATCGACCGTAAGGTCAATAGCAAGGTTCCTACCAAGAATGGCTCTAAGCGGACCGCGGAAGAAGCCTGGAGGGCTTTGAGAACGAGGCCTGCCGCATAAAACTGGCGCAGCTTTCTCATACGAACTTCGATCTGGGCTATGTTTGGCTTGTTGGAAAGATCTCTCAAGGGCCAATCCTTTAAGAACTGAATTTGGAAAAAAGAGCTTACACAAAATATTTTATACGAATAACAAGAAGGCCTACTTTTCACCTTTTAGTCTTCCACCCGTGCCTCGATTTTCCAGCGTCGCGCGTCTAGTGACAGTCGGCGCGAGCCAATCTTGGCCAATTTTTGAGTATCGATCGTAAGGTCAGTAGCAAGGTTCCTACCAAGAATGGCTCTAAGCGGACCGCGGAAGAAGCCTGGAGGGCTTTGAGAACGAGGCCTGCCCATAAAACTGGCGCAGCTTTCTCATACGAACTCCGATCTGGGCTCTGTTTGGCTTGTTGGAAAGATCTCTCAAAGGCCAATCCATTAAGAACTGAATTTGAAAAAAAGAGCTTACACAAAATATTTTATACGAATAAAAAGAAGGCCTACTTTTCACCTTTTAGTCTTCCACCCGTGCCTCGATTTTCCAGCGTCGCGCGTCTAGTGACAGTCGGCGCGAGCCAATCTTGGCCAATTTTTGAATTTGGCTATGTACCAGCGTTAGTATCGACCGTAAGGTCAATAGCAAGGTTCCTACCAAGAATGGCTCTAAGCGGACCGCGGAAGAAGCCTGGAGGGCTTTGAGAACGAGGCCTGCCGCATAAAACTGGCGCAGCTTTCTCATACGAACTCCGATCTGGGCTATGTTTGGCTTGTTGGAAAGATCTCTCAAGGGCCAATCCTTTAAGAACTGAATTTGGAAAAAAGAGCTTACACAAAATATTTTATACGAATAACAAGAAGGCCTACTTTTCACCTTTTAGTCTTCCACCCGTGCCTCGATTTTCCAGCGTCGCGCGTCTAGTGACAGTCGGCGCGAGCCAATCTTGGCCAATTTTTGAATTTGGCTTTGTACCAGCGTTAGTATCGATCGTAAGGTCAGTAGCAAGGTTCCTACCAAGAATGGCTCTAAGCGGACCGCGGAAGAAGCCTGAAGGGCTTTGAGAACGAGGCCTGCCCCATAAAACTGGCGCAGCTTTCTCATACGAACTCCGATCTGGGCTCTGTTTGGCTTGTTGGAAAGATCTCTCAAAGGCCAATCCTTTAAGAACTGAATTTGGAAAAAAGAGCTTACACAAAATATTTTATACGAATAACAAGAAGGCCTACTTTTCACCTTTTAGTCTTCCACCGTGCCTCGATTTTCCAGCGTCGCGCGTCTAGTGACAGTCGGCGCGAGCCAATCTTGGCCAATTTTTGGTATCGATCGTAAGGTCAGTAGCAAGGTTCCTACCAAGAATGGCTCTAAGCGGACCGCGCGGAAGAAGCCTGGAGGGCTTTGAGAACGAGGCCTGCCGCATATAAAACTGGCGCAGCTTTCTCATACGAACTCCGATCTGGGCTATGTTTGGCTTGTTGGAAAGATCTCTCAAGGGCCAATCCTTTAAGAACTGAATTTGGAAAAAAGAGCTTACACAAAATATTTTATACGAATAACAAGAAGGCCTACTTTTCACCTTTTAGTCTTCCACCCGTGCCTCGATTTTCCAGCGTCGCGCGTCTAGTGACAGTCGGCGCGAGCCAATCTTGGCCAATTTTTGAATTTGGCTATGTACCAGCGTTAGTATCGATCGTAAGGTCAGTAGCAAGGTTCCTACCAAGAATGGCTCTAAGCGGACCGCGGAAGAAGCCTGGAGGGCTTTGAGAACGAGGCCTGCCGCATAAAACTGGCGCAGCTTTCTCATACGAACTCCGATCTGGGCTCTGTTTGGCTTGTTGGAAAGATCTCTCAAAGGCCAATCCTTTAAGAACTGAATTTGGAAAAAAGAGCTTACACAAAATATTTTATACGAATAACAAGAAGGCCTACTTTTCACCTTTTAGTCTTCCACCCGTGCCTCGATTTTCCAGCGTCGCGCGTCTAGTGACAGTCGGCGCGAGCCAATCTTGGCCAATTTTTGAAGTTACGGATAGTAAGGTCAGTAGCAAGGTTCCTACCAAGAATGGCTCTAAGCGGACCGCGGAAGAAGCCTGGAGGGCTTTGAGAACGAGGCCTGCCGCATAAAACTGGCGCAGCTTTCTCATACGAACTCCGATCTGGGCTCTGTTTGGCTTGTTGGAAAGATCTCTCAAAGGCCAATCCTTTAAGAACTGAATTTGGAAAAAAGAGCTTACACAAAATATTTTATACGAATAACAAGAAGGCCTACTTTTCACCTTTTAGTCTTCCACCCGTGCCTCGATTTTCCAGCGTCGCGCGTCTAGTGACAGTCGGCGCGAGCCAATCTTGGCCAATTTTTGAATTTGGCTATGTACCAGCGTTAGTATCGATCGTAAGGTCAAGTAGCAAGGTTCCTACCAAGAATGGCTCTAAGCGGACCGCGGAAGAAGCCTGAAGGGCTTTGAGAACGAGGCCTGCCCATAAAACTGGCGCAGCTTTCTCATACGAACTCCGATCTGGGCTCTGTTTGGCTTGTTGGAAAGATCTCTCAAAGGCCAATCCTTTAAGAACTGAATTTGGAAAAAAGAGCTTACACAAAATATTTTATACGAATAACAAGAAGGCCTACTTTCACCTTTTAGTCTTCCACCCGTGCCTCGATTTTCCAGCGTCGCGCGTCTAGTGACAGTCGGCGTGCGGCCAATCTTGGCCAATTTTTGAGTATTGATCGAAGTCGTAGTAGCAAGGTTCTACCAGAATGGCTCTAAGCGGACCGCGGAAGAAGCCTGGAGGGCTTTGAGAACGAGGCCTGCCGCATAAAACTGGCGCAGCTTTCTCATACGAACTCCGATCTGGGCTCTGTTTGGCTTGTTGGAAAGATCTCTCAAGGGCCAATCCTTTAAGAACTGAATTTGGAAAAAAGAGCTTACACAAAATATTTTATACGAATAACAAGAAGGCCTACTTTTCACCTTTTAGTCTTCCACCCGTGCCTCGATTTTCCAGCGTCGCGCGTCTAGTGACAGTCGGCGCGAGCCAATCTTGGCCAATTTTTGAATTTGGCTATGTACCAGCGTTAGTATCGACCGTAAGGTCAATAGCAAGGTTCCTACCAAGAATGGCTCTAAGCGGACCGCGGAAGAAGCCTGGAGGGCTTTGAGAACGAGGCCTGCCCATAAAACTGGCGCAGCTTTCTCATACGAACTCCGATCTGGGCTCTGTTTGGCTTGTTGGAAAGATCTCTCAAAGGCCAATCCTTTAAGAACTGAATTTGGAAAAAAGAGCTTACACAAAATATTTTATACGAATAACAAGAAGGCCTACTTTTCACCTTTTAGTCTTCCACCCGTGCCTCGATTTTCCAGCGTCGCGCGTCTAGTGACAGTCGGCGCGAGCCAATCTTGGCCAATTTTTGAGTATCGATCGTAAGGTCAGTAGCAAGGTTCCTACCAAGAATGGCTCTAAGCGGACCGCGGAAGAAGCCTGGAGGGCTTTGAGAACGAGGCCTGCCGCATAAAACTGGCGCAGCTTTCTCATACGAACTCCGATCTGGGCTATGTTTGGCTTGTTGGAAAGATCTCTCAAGGGCCAATCCTTTAAGAACTGAATTTGGAAAAAAGAGCTTACACAAAATATTTTATACGAATAACAAGAAGGCCTACTTTTCACCTTTTAGTCTTCCACCCGTGCCTCGATTTTCCAGCGTCGCGCGTCTAGTGACAGTCGGCGCGAGCCAATCTTGGCCAATTTTTGAGTATCGATCGATCGTAAGGTCAGTAGCAAGGTTCCTACCAAGAATGGCTCTAAGCGGACCGCGGAAGAAGCCTGAAGGGCTTTGAGAACGAGGCCTGCCCCATAAAACTGGCGCAGCTTTCTCATACGAACTCCGATCTGGGCTCTGTTTGGCTTGTTGGAAAGATCTCTCAAAGGCCAATCCATTAAGAACTGAATTTGGAAAAAAGAGCTTACACAAAATATTTTATACGAATAACAAGAAGGCCTACTTTTCACCTTTTAGTCTTCCACCCGTGCCTCGATTTTCCAGCGTCGCGCGTCTAGTGACAGTCGGCGCGAGCCAATCTTGGCCAATTTTTGAGTATCGATCGTAAGGTCAGTAGCAAGGTTCCTACCAAGAATGGCTCTAAGCGGACCGCGGAAGAAGCCTGAAGGGCTTTGAGAACGAGGCCTGCCCCATAAAACTGGCGCAGCTTTCTCATACGAACTCCGATCTGGGCTCTGTTTGGCTTGTTGGAAAGATCTCTCAAAGGCCAATCCTTTAAGAACTGAATTTGAAAAAAAGAGCTTACACAAAATATTTTATACGAATAAAAAGAAGGCCTACTTTTCACCTTTTAGTCTTCCACCCGTGCCTCGATTTCCAGCGTCGCGCGTCTAGTGACAGTCGGCGTGAGCCAATCTTGGCCAATTTTTGAATTTGGCTATGTACCAGCGTTAGTATCGACCGTAAGGTCAATAGCAAGGTTCCTACCAAGAATGGCTCTAAGCGGACCGCGGAAGAAGCCTGGAGGGCTTTGAGAACGAGGCCTGCCGCATAAAACTGGCGCAGCTTTCTCATACGAACTCCGATCTGGGCTATGTTTGGCTTGTTGGAAAGATCTCTCAAGGGCCAATCCTTTAAGAACTGAATTTGGAAAAAAGAGCTTACACAAAATATTTTATACGAATAACAAGAAGGCCTACTTTTCACCTTTTAGTCTTCCACCCGTGCCTCGATTTTCCAGCGTCGCGCGTCTAGTGACAGTCGGCGCGAGCCAATCTTGGCCAATTTTTGAATTTGGCTATGTACCAGCGTTAGTATCGACCGTAAGGTCAATAGCAAGGTTCCTACCAAGAATGGCTCTAAGCGGACCGCGGAAGAAGCCTGAAGGGCTTTGAGAACGAGGCCTGCCCATAAAACTGGCGCAGCTTTCTCATACGAACTCCGATCTGGGCTCTGTTTGGCTTGTTGGAAAGATCTCTCAAAGGCCAATCCTTTAAGAACTGAATTGGAAAAAAGAGCTTACACAAAATATTTTATACGAATAACAAGAAGGCCTACTTTTCACCTTTTAGTCTTCCACCGTGCCTCGATTTTCCAGCGTCGCGCGTCTA